>JAODAL010001758.1:0-217957 GCA_025379985.1 Phyllomedusa bahiana
TGTGAGTTTTGGGCTTTTCCCCAACAGTGCAGTTCTGTTATGTGAGGTTTGGGCTGTAGTCACACAGTGCAGTTCTGTTGTGTGAGGTTGGGGCTGTAGTCACACAGTGCAGTTCTGTTGTGTGAGGTTCCTCTGTAGTCACACAGTGCAGTTCTGTTGTGTGAGGTTTGGGCTGTAGTCACACAGTGCAGTTCTGTTGTGTGAGGTTTGGGCTGTAGTCACACAGTGCAGTTATGTTGCGCATGGACTTCACTGCGATTCTGCCACGAGGACGAAGCTGAAGTTGGTTTCTTATTCACCAGCTTCTTATTCACAGCTAAAAAATTTTTGTGTTTTAAGAGGATAATAAATAGGAAAACTTATCAGCTTAATTAATGTCTTTACAGTGATATGGACCAAGGAGAAACCAGTTGAAACCAGCCTGGGAAACACTAACAGCTGGCATAAAATGGGCATCAAGGCGGAAACCACAAACTAAGATTTAAAGGGTTCAATGACTTTGAGAGACTGATCCCACACCGCCATCACACTAAGAGGGATGCCCCACATCAGATCCACTTTACTCCAGCCTGGCCCAAATTGATTCTGGGCATTAAAACTGGCATCAAAGTAGGCAGATGGGCAGTTTTCGCTGATTTGAATAAGTGTTTTTTTTTAAAGGGTTAAAGGACTTTGGGCCACTGATCCCACACTGCCTTCATACCAAGAGGGATGCCCCACATCAAATTCAGTTTCGTTCAGCCTGCCCCAAAGTGGTTCTGGGCATTAAAATTGGCATCAAACTGGGCAGACGGGCAATTTTCACTGAATTGAATAAGTAACTGGTGTTTTTAAAGGGTTAAATGACTTTGGGCCACTGATCCCACACTGCCATCATACCCAGAGGGATGCCCCACATCAAATTCAGTTTGGTTCAGCCTGGCCCAAAGTGGTTCTGGGCATTAAAACTGGCATCAAAGTGGGCAGACGGGCAGTTTTCACTGATTTGAATAAGTAACTGGTGTTTTTAACCCCTTACCGCCGGAGCCAGTTTTGGCCTCTCTGACAGAGCTCCATTTTTTTTAAATCTGTCATGTGTCACTTTATGTGAGAATAACTTTTTGACACTTTACCCTATCCATGTGATTCAGAGATTGTTTTCTCGTGACACATTGTGCTATAAGATAGTAAGAAATTTTGGTCCAAAAAATGCTTGTTCATTTGTGAAAAATATCAAATTATCGTGAAAAATGTGAAAAATTTACCAATTTCAAATTTTCAAAAATTTCGCATGTAAACAAATTTTTCCCCTAAAAAATAGTTTAAACTACACTACCTATGTCTGCTGTTTTGGCATCTTTTTTAAATCCTTTTTTTTTTCTTTCACATTAGGGGGGCTTATAAATTTAGTATAATTTTAAAATTTTTCAAAAAAATTTTTCAATATACTTTTTTAGGGGACCAGTCCAGTTCTTTTTTTTTTTTTTTTTTTTTTTTTTTTTTTTTTTTTTTAATTTGACAATTTTTTATTGTTTTTTCAATTTTATAACAAAACAAGAAAAAAAGGTGTAAATTGGCCCCTGAAAAAAACACTAAAGGGCATGGTGAATCAGGCTTGAACATATGCAATAAAACCCAAAAACAGAGAAAACATTGAGGCGGGGGCGAATTGAAAGGCTTACATGCACCAGAACCCCAAGATAAAAGACTTCCACCTCAAAAAAAGGGGAAACAGCATAAAAATATAGGCAGGACATGAAAAAAAGGGGTAAGGTGGATGGGGGGGGGGGTGGAAAAGGGGGGAGGGTTCTGGTCAAGATGGTCCAACAAGCGGTCATGTCCCATGGGACCAAATTTTATCAAAGAATCCAAATTGTAGGGAGCAGGGCAGTTAAAACCCTTTCGCCGCGTTTCTTGAGTCTGACAGAGACCCCCCCTCTACTTGGTGGCGTGGTCTGCTCCATTACCTAAAATTTAGGCACCTGGCCCCCTTGGGGATATGTAACTTAAGTTTGAATCCTGTTTAATAGCCCCCTTGCCCGGCCCACTCAGTAAATAGGGTGAGGGCCTGATCCTCCCCCAAAACCCTCAGCTATAAGTCCCTGACCTTGACCAAAAGGTTGAATAATGGGGAAACCCCAAAAAATATGCGGAGGGGACCCATGAGGGCACATCCCCAGCATACCGATGGGAGCTGGGGTTCCATTTGTGCAGGGACCTCTGGTGATGGTACCAAAAGAATAGTATTTTGATAATTTTTTATGCGGGGATACATCGGGGGATTCGCCGCTGCTTCCAGATCACCCTGCCGGGGGGAAGGGTTTTTTCCCCTACCTAAATTTTCCCCATTTGGGGCCAGTTTTGTGGTGTGGGGGGTTCAGCAGGGGGCGGGTCGAGAGAATGGATAGATCTGGAAATGAACCCTTAGTATGTGGCCCGCTTTAAAAGCCTCGAAGGAGGTCGGGATCGAGAGAGTAGATGTGCCAAAATGGGGGACATGGGGTGATTATCGGGAGGTAATGAAATCGGGATCTCTCGGGGAATTATCCTCTAAGGGGTGCCCAAAACGGGATCAGCCTCCTTTTCCCTGCCCTAGAAACGCCAAAAACCCGGGAAATTTACTCATGCCCCAGCCACGGTTTTTGCCACGAATCCAAGACCAGCAGGGAAAAGGGTGTGCACAAAAGGGGGCCCAGGGGTGAACTTTGGAAGCTAACTGAAATCGGTCCGCACTGTTCCATATCTGCGGGTAAACTTGATTGGCCCAAAAGTTCCCAGTGGGGGAGGTTCAAGCCATAAAGTGCATTGGGGTAAAGGGGTCAACCAAGCTTTTCTTCTCCCCCCCTTTTTTATCCCGGAAGGATCCCAAGCGGGAAATACAACGAAAGGGGTGCCAATGTGTTGGGGAAATTTCAACCCGCCAGCCCCCCCCCCCTACGGGCTATCAACATTTTTTTGGCCACCCTATGCCGCCCGGGGCCCCTTTGAATTTTTTGGGAACCTGTATGGAGCTGTCACTCAGCGGACCGCTAGGGGAGATTCGATAGGTAGAAAAAGGAAAATGGACTTTTTCCCGAGTTAATTCTACCTAAAAAGGGGGAGAGGGGAGGGGTGCCCTAAGAGTGTACTTTCAATTTTTTAAAAAGGGGGGGAAAATTTACGATAAGGGAGGGATATTGGTCCGTTTCTGGAGCCCAAGATTTGAGCAATTGGGGTTTGCCACTTGTAGGAGTAATTATTTTTGAGGGGGGATAAGACCTAGGGCATTTGATTGGAGGGCCCTGTCTTTGGGGTGTTGACTTAACCCCAAAGGGGGGGGCCAAAAATTCAGAAGAAGTCATGGGGGAAAGGGTAACGTGGTATTTACGTCAGTCAGGGTCAACAAAATATCCCAAAAAGAGGAAAATTTTAAAAAATCCTTATCCCAATTTTTTATCCCTTTGTATCTGGTTTGCCCAAATTGCCGCTGCAAGGGGTTTTTGCAAAACCCAAAAAGGGGGAGGGGGAAGTGGGCAGCCCTGTCTATTCCTTTTTTAATTCCAAAGTATCAAGATATTGGGGATTTTAATGGCGCCGAGGGAAAGATTAAAAACCTCTGACTGCCGCCAAAGGGCCCAGAGAACCCTAGCCAGAGACCCTCAAAAAGGAACGCCACTGCAGCCTATAAAAAAGGCCTTCTCAGCACTAGGCTGAGGAGTAAGGCCTGCTGCGCATGGGGGTTAAAGATCCACCAGGTTAATAGTGCGCCTTGTTATCTCCCCCCTGCCTGAAAGGACGAATCTCCCGGGTCCTGTGAAATCAGTTGGGGGGACCCAGGGGTTCATCTTTTGCCAGGATTTTTTTATAGTCTCGGGTCAGATTTGAGCAACAATCGGGGGAACAGCGCTGTCCGTGGCCCCCTTTCCTGGTTTGTGGTCAAATTATATACAATGTGACATGGAGGGGGGATGGGACCCCCCCCCAAAATGAGTTATAGAGCTGCAGCATATGCGGAGTCAAGATATCTGAATAGACTTTAAAGTATAGATGGGATCCATCTGGGCCTGGGGTTTCCCGGAAGGGGAGGGCCTTTTAATGATTCTTCTATTTCCAATTTTGAAGGGGGGCACCTAAGAAGTCCCCCGCCTCCTCGTGGCGAGGCAGCGGTATTTTCGTGGGAAAAACCCCGATAAAAATTTTGGGCTCCCTTTCCAGGGCCCGGGGGGGCCCGAGGGCACGTAAGCTCGAAAAAAAAACCAAGGAAAGATTTTCAAAGGGATTTTGGGCAACCTCAGTGTACCCTCCCTGTCCTTAATGCTTGAGCATAGTTTGTATTGAGCGCTTTTTCGTTGTCTTCTAATAGCGTGGGGCCTTGTTCCCATATTCAAATACCTTTTTTTTTTGATAGAGAAGGAGCTTCTCCACACCTTGTAGGGCTAAGTTTTAAGGCATTTCGGACTGAACAAATACTCTAGAGTTGAACCCTAGGGCAAAATTTCTTTTTTGCGTTCCAGTCCCTTTAGGGGGTGCGAATCTGGTGGTCTTTCCGGAAACTTTTAAGCTTGGTGCCTAGGGCAAGCAATTGCCTCTAAAGACTCCTTTGGGGGCCCCAAGCGGATGGGTAAGACAAACCCACATTTAATCAAAATGGAGCTGACGACTCACGAACTGCCTTCGAGGCTGCCTTTTTAATGAGTGTTTCATTCAGCCTCCAATGACTAGCCGCGGGACGGGGAGCTGTAAATTTAAATTACCGGACTGGGGCGTGATCCGCCCATTTTTATGGGCTCAAGCGGAAACCCCTGTAGAGCCCTAAGTGTTGGGACTTGCCGAAAAAGTAATCAGCCTAGTGTGCGTTTGATGAGGGGGGGAAAAAAAAAGTACCCCCTTAATTGGGAATGATGACCCTCCATAGATCGAACAACCGGGGGAGCGAATGAGCTTCCTAAAGGCTGTGGAAAATCTGGCAATTTGGATTCGGGGTCTTTCCACCCATACACATCTATCCAGGGCTTCCGAGAAAAAATCATTTTAAAAGTCCCCCCCGGCGGGGCTGCAGAGGGGAACTTTCACCCTTAGAAAAGACCCTATTTGGGAAGGGGACCGGGGAGCGTTTGGCGCTACACATTGCATAATGAAATTTGGTTTGCCCTCTAATGTATTTTTAAGGGTGATTTTACCCCCCATCCCGGGTCCCACGGCCTAAACCCTCCCAATCTACGGTGTTGGCTATTAGTAAAGCCATTTTGCCCTTTCCCTGTCTTTAAACAGAAAAAGCGGTGGGTTAATGGCCCGAGCAAAGCGAATGACCCTTTTTGGGGGGTCAAATTTTCCCTGTAAAAACCAATGCGCTCGCGGGGCCTACATTCCTTCAGGGCCACCCTACCTTAATGTCAAGTTAATCCTTTAACTTTTTGTGCACAACGCCCTTTCCCGGAGTGGGTGGGACCCCTTGGATAGTAGTGCCAAAAAAGGGACGTCCCCCAATAGCAAGTATCCAAACCGCCCCCTTAGGAGTACAAAATGTGAGATAAGAGGTGGGGAAGGTGGGGTGGTGGGGAACGGGGAAGGGAGACCAAAAAAAAAACCAGGAGGGGGCGAAAAAGACCCCCAACAAACAAGACAAAAAAAAACACCGGATATAAAACCACAAAAAACCCGGGAAAAATGCAGGATACCAAGGACAGAGAATAAAACCCCTGACCCAGGCGCCCAGTTTTATTAAACCTTTTAGGCAAGCCCCGGTTATGGGGGCTGGGAGGATAAAGGGGTCTCCACTGAGGTCCCTACAAGGGGCCGTCAGGTAGGCCCCCCCTCCTAGGTAAAAAAACCCGTCTCAAGTCCCCCCCGGCCAAAAAGCGGGAAGGAGGAGAGAGAATCGAAGCAGCAAATGCTCTCAAAAAACAAAGGGTAAAAAACCAAAGCGTGAGGCTACAGCGGGCCTACCTTAGTAAAGAAAATAAACATCAAGGCCCATCAAAGTAGAAGGGTAAAAGAAAGCTTTTAGATGGGTGCAATAAACTCCAGAGAGAGGGATGGGGATGTTGAAGGCCCTCCATCAGCAAAAAAATCCCTATTCAGCGGGGGGGGGAGAGCCGGGGTTTCTGGGTGGAAAAGGGTCCCTGGAAACCCCCCCTTTCGAGTCACAAACCCACCCATACGGTGGCGGCGGGGGGGGAGTAAAGACAGCCCCAATCGTCCATCTTTGGAGTAGGGATTTTCAGGGTATTGCAAAATTCGGGGGGTTAGCGCCCCCCGGAGAACACTAGCGACCCTCAAGCACCGAAGGCAAACGGAAAAAACCCCTATAAAGGATACGATTTTTTTCAATACAAGTACGGTCTAAGGTGGGGGGCGCTTCTGCAACGTATGCCAGGAAGGGGTTCCCCGAAGATCTGTATAGGGGGTCCCCCGATAGTCGATGCTGTTAGGCCGCCTTGCTTTCCCATTATTGCTTCTTTTTACCGGGGTGGTCGAGGCAGCAATTTAAAAAATCCCTGGGGAGCGGGGGAGGGAACCCCCTTTGGTCGGAGCGCTCTTGGGCTTTCAACTTGATGGGGCGGGGGGGATTACTCCAAGTAGCGGTTAAATATAGAGTCCAGGATGGCCTCAATCCTCCCCCCCTTTTTTCTGGGGAAACCCCCGAACTCTAATTTGTTTCCCGCGGGCCCCGGTTGTCTAAATCCTCCACATGTCGAGCCCGCTCCCTGACCGAGCATTTGCCAGGAATGAAGGGGGGATTTGAGCGATGTATCTTTGCGTATTATCTGGTCCCCCTCAAGCGTTTCCACGCGGGGGAGCTATTTGCGTAATGTCCTGCCCATCAGGCAATCTCCCTCTGCAGGGTGCCCTAACCCTTGAACTAGGGCCCGCAGTCTCCCTTTAGGGAGTTGTTTTTATAAATCAGTCCGCACGTGGGCAGGGGGGATGAGGCTGCGTGGGGGAAGGAGGGTGCAGGGGAAACCCTGCCAGGAATAACCCCCTTTTCCCAAATCCTGGGGAAGGGAAAAGGGGGCTGGGGAAAGGGTTTTGGATCCCTCAGTCAATGCCCCAAAGGCCCCGGAGGAGAGGAGCCCGTCTCTGATACAGGGGGGAGGGGTGGGCCCCCACCGGGGCTGTAGGAGGGGGGTGCTGGGGCCTGGGTGATGGTGGGGCCTGCACTCTCCGCTGCGGGGGGGGGGGGGGGGGGCTCGAGGGGCCTGTCCTGAGTCCTCATGGCCGTCCCCTGGGGGGGTTTGGGGGCTGGGGAGGAGGGCGGCGCCTCGGCGTCTCAAAATCCGGGGGTGAGCTGTGTGTCCCCTTTTAGGGGGGTGATGCCGCTGCAGCTGATGAGGGGGGATCGGCGCTGGGCCCGCGCTCAGCCCCAGGAGCAGGCCCGGGTGCCGGCGTGCAGGCCGGGGGGCGCCGGCCAGGGGAAGGCGGCACAGGGGAGGGGTCCGCACCGACTGGCCCGCGACCGGACCGGGGGCCTTCCCGAGATTTAGCGGGGGGGCTGGGGCCTTCTTTTTCCCATCTGGGCCTTTGAAATTGCTAGGGCTGCTGTTAAAGGCCGGCAGCAGGGGCTCAGTAGGCCGGCCCCACTTCAAAATTTGGTACCCCCCCAGTTCAAGTGACTTTGATTGAGCTTATGTTTTGATACCCCCATAAATGACCTCTCTAAGAAACTAACCCCCTAAAGTATTCAAAACCGCATTTTTTGAAATTTATTAACCCATTAGGTTGTTTCACGGGAAATTTAAACAAAGTGGGAAAGGGAAATTTCAAAAACACTTTTTTGCAGATTTTTTATTTTTAACATTTAAAAATTTACAAAATACGGGAAAATTTGGGCAGGGAAAACAACTTAAAGGGGGTTTTCCTACAATGATTTGGGTTTTTTTAAATTTTAAAAACTTTAAAAAACAAGCAGCTTTGCAATATATGTTCATTACAAATGTTTTACTGATTTTTACTAGCCCGTTTGTATTTCTACATCACTTCTCAAATCTCTATAGTACCCCTGTTGATCCTTATCTTACTGGGTGTCGTCTGAATGACTCTCACCTTGAAGAAGTCGAGCAAAAGCCCCTCCCGCACAAATTTTCTGGAGGGGGGGGGAGGCTCTGGGGGGTCTGTGTCCGAAACTGCCTGGGTTAACCCTTTGTGCCTGCTTCCCCTGCTCTCTACAAGATAGATGGACAGCAGTGACCCCGTCTGTTACTATAAACATGATATGTCTTTGGAACTTTACTTTTCTAATACATACAACCAGGGATGGAATACTTATTTCTCCTGTATTAGGGACACATCCTGAGTTAGTAACACGCCCTTGTTTTTGCTGGGGATTGGGGAAATTGAAACTAAGCAGGGGGTATAGGAACACATGCATCCCCTTGCCATTACACACAGCTTCAATTCCCCCTCTACACCCTAATCGCCCCCTCCTCAACAGACCTAGGAGGGACACACAAGGGGGAAATCTGGCAGCAAACCCCCCCCTTTTTAGAAATTACGTCTGCCTGTGTCGATGGGGAGGGGGGGGAGAGGGAGCAGAACAGACAGACCCAAAAGCACCCCCTCATTCAACTTACAGGGAACCCGACAGGCAAAGCTCAAGAGACAACTCCTTTTTAAAATTATTCCCCGATTCTGCCCTTTTCGAGATATCCCATAGTGGCCCCTAGTGCATTATTTGGCTCAAACCCCAAGCCCCGAATAGGGGAGCACCTACGGGCCGGGGTCTCATTTTTATTACGATTTTTTAGGGGGCCCTTTCAAATTTTTCGGACACCCCAAAGGTTTTAAAAATCAATAAATACCCCTAAAAAGACCCCCTATTGGGAAATACACCCCCTTAAGGATATATCCAGGGGTCAGTGATATATTGACCCCGGGTTTCCAAAAAAAATTTTTTTTTCGTTTGGTCTGAAAAATAAAAAAAATTATTTTTTTACAATAATCTGCAATTTTGCTGAAAAGTTAATTTTTTACAAGGAAACTTGGAAAAAAAGCCCCAAAATTGGTTTTTCGCAATTTCTTCCCCAAATTCGGCAAACCCTACATTGGGTGTAAACTGCCCCGTTTTGGCCCCATGGCCCGGGGATACAAAGGGGGGGAGCGCTATTTGGGGTTTTTGGAAAAGCAATTTGGGGGCCCAGGGCACATTTTTCAAAGCCCCCCAAAATACTAGAAAAGGGGAAACCCTTTAAGAAGTTTACCCCTTTTGATTCAACACCCCTCAGGGGATCTCTCTAAAGGGGGTATTTTGATTTTGGGAATTTCCTAGTTTTTTCTTTTAGCATTGGGGCCCTGGAAAAGGAGGGGGGGGAAAGCAGTTCCCATTTTTTTTGGGGTTCGTTTTTACATATTCGCCATACGGGATAAAAGACGGGATAACTTTACTATGGGGTCGGGACAATTACAATGATAAAATTTTTTATAGTTTTTTTATTTTTTTATTACTTTTACACAATAGAAAAAGTTTTATAAAAAGTTGCGTTTTTATGTTCTATTTTGACAGCCCCTACTTTCTTAATTTTTTGATTGGGCGCTTGTGGCTTTTTTTTTATTTGATTGTTATGTTTTTATTGGACCATTACGGGGGCATGTGATGCTTTTTATTTTTATTAAGGTTTTTGTGAGGATTTTGTACAAAATACAAAACAAAACCTGGATGTTTTTTTTTTTTTTTTTACAGGGTCATGGCGGGAAAATGACATCTGTTTTTCTCAGGTTGATACAATTACAGCGATACCACATTTGTATATTTTTTTTAATGTTTTATGCTTTTAAACAATAAAAAACTTTTATTTGAAAAGGAAAACACGTTTTTTTCATATCGCGGTTTAACCTAACTTTTTTATTTTTTGTTTTTTGGGCTGTAAGGGACTTTTTTTTTGCGGGGTGGTTGACGTTTTTTTTGGGAACAAATTTTTGGGGGGGCAAGACTTTATGATCGCTTTTAAATCCTTTTTTTTTGGAAAGGGAGGGTAAGAAAAAAATGCAATCCTAAAGGGGTTTTTTTTTTTTTTTTTTTAATAGCGTTCACCCTGCAGTATCCATGAAATTAGTTTTTTCTGTGGGTTGAGACGATTACGGTATACCCAATTTTGTAGTTTTTTTTATTTGAAGCACAATTTTTTGGAAAAAAATGTTTTTATGTGTAAAACAATATTTATGCATCGTATCTTTTAATAGCCAGAACTTTTTAATTTTTCCGTATACAAGCTTGTAAACTTTTTTTTTTTCGGGATAACTGACTTTTAATTGGGGATCACTTTAATGTTGATTAGTTTTGATGACTTTTTTCTCCCTTTTTTTGTGCTGCAGGATGAACAAAAATCGCAATTCTGTGATTGTTTTTTGGGGGTTTTTTTTTTAGGCGTTCACCTACGGGTTAATTAAAATGACGATTTATAGGTGGGTCGCTACCACCGGTGATACCAAATAGGGTACTTTATTTTTTTTTGATCTTTTTTTGGGGGATTGGCTTTGTAAAGGGGGGAAAAAGGGCGATGTACTGGTTTTATTTTTTTTTTTGTTTTTGTTTTTTTTTTTTTAACTTTTTTTTTTACTTTTTACCTTTTTTTTTACACTTTTCCCCGGGGGGAAATTTCATGAACGATCGTTAGATCGTTCATGCAATAGGGAAACAGCATACGCTTTAGCTTATCTGGGCTCCATACAAGTTTTGTCACCTGCCCACAATGCATTGTGGGCATCGTGCGTCACCAGAAAAACCCGGGATGTTTTATTTGCACCGGGTGTCTGGTAAACCGGTACCGGCGTTGAAGGCCGTTACTGCGCCGTGTTCAGGGGCGGCGGCTCACTCCTGCCCCCGCACTGCGATGTCGCGACCCCGATGTCCCGACATGGGGGGGTTAACCCCCCGGGGCCCGGAGCCACCCCGGGCCGTGGGGGATGGGGCATGATCCCCAGGGGAAATATACCCCGGTTCCATGCCGCGATCTTGCCCCCGCTTTTGAGCGCGAAAGATCCGCTTACGTACCATATGGAAATTTTTTGCGGGAACCCCCACCCGACATGCCGTATGAGTACAGCAAATGTCGGAAAGGGGGGGGGGTTTAATGGGTTAAAACTTTGTGCCATGATCCCACACTCCCACATACAAAGAGAGATCCCCACATAAATTCTTTACTCCAGCCTGTTCTGGGCTTAAACCCTTCTTAAATAACACACCATGAAAAATATGGGGAAAATGTTAAAATAGGGCCTTCCACGCTAGTTTTAAGGCCTTTTAAATGAGTGTATAATGTGCCGATTAAAAAAAATTTTCAAAAATAGGGGCTCTGGCCCTTTTGTATAACTTTTTTAATGCAGCAAATTTTAGGGTATAAAAAAAAGGGCGCATAGCTATCATTGCGGGCATATTTGTGGCCATTTTGGGCACATTTTAAAGTGTCATTTTGGAAATAAAAATGCACCCATTTTTGGTAAACATTCATTATATAGAAAAAATGACGTTAACTTTTTTTTTGGTGCAAAATACCCCCAAAAAATTTGGTGCACCCTAATGAGACCCCCCGTATTTTTTTTCCATTTTATTGTAAAGAAAATAAAGTTTTGTTCCGATTTGTTTTTGGTGATTTTTGTGTTTGCTTTTAAAATTTTGTTCTTCTAACGGACTTCCTTTGCTTTTCCTTGACTTGTCTTAAAGTCTATAGCAGCAGTGAGGGGATTGTTTTATGGTTCTTCTTTCGCGTGGGGTGTGCTCTGAGCCATTCCTGATGGTTGTGAAGAAAACCCTTCTCCCCCCAATGCAAAAAATGCTTCCCCTTTAGCTTTTTATTTACTATGCTGCTGAAGCATATTCTTTTTTAATTCTCTCAAAAAACAATAGAGCAATCACTGAGTCACACTTTTAGTTTTAATTAACTGTATGGAGATAAATACAGCTGAGGTAAAGTGAGATTTGTCGCCCGGGTACTAAAAGTTTTAAACCAGTTAGAAAGGGGCAATATTTTATATTATTTTTCATTACAAAAATAAAAAAATGTCCAAAATTTTTTTTTTAAATATTAGTTTTTCCCGGAATATTTCTTTTCCAAAAATCCTCCTTTTTTTATGGCCCGTGTCCTTTAAAGGGGAAAATTGTTTTTTTAATAAGAACGGTTTTATAAAGGGTTTTGGTTTTGGGGGGCCATAATTTAGGGTATGCACCGGCTTAACTGGGGGGCGTATTTTTGCCCCGCAATTACGCGGGGGGCGGGGGAGGGGGCGGGGGGCCGCCCCGCCCCCCCATAGACAGTCATTGCTAGCGCGTGTATACCCCGCTAGAAAGTACATGCAATTATCTCCCCCCCCGCGGATTCGCCGGGCGGGGAAGAACGTAATCCATATTCCCTCTATGAAAACTTGCCAATTACCGTAGTTCCCCGGGGACGATTCAGCCCGCAATTTGGCACACCCGGCGGTAATTAGGGATAAATTTCTCCCGCAGATGGCCGTGTAAACATGGCCTTACGTTTCATTCATCGGGCCTAAAGTGGTTTGGGGAAAAGGCGGCTCTTCAAAGAAGACAGAATCCATCCCCTTTAAATGGTTTTTGCCCTAATTTGGTATCAAAGGGGCAGAGGGCTTCTACACTCTAATAAAAAAGCTCTAGTCTGAAGATGTCATAAATTCCTGTTTTAATTTGTTGGATAAATTTCTTCCCATGAAAATGAGGGGTTACGATGGGAATTTTGGGAAGTCAATGGATTAATTTGCCCAAGGGTTTTTCCCCCACAATAAGTGTTAGGGTTCATTATCCCTGAACCCAAAACAAAGTTGAAATATTTTCAAGGGTTTTTTATGATCTCAAAAAATATTAATAAATTGGGGTTTTTTTCTTCGCATATATTGTCTGGAAAAACGATGATTCCACCTGTCTAGAAGAGGCTGGAATAGTTTTGTAGACTATTCATAATTCTTTCATGGAACATCGCTTTTCTTGAAACATTAAATTTTTTTTTATAACTAATTGAGAACTGTAACCTTTAAACCCTGTTGTGGCGTCTGTGAAGAGTGTTCAGTAAATCTGTTGGGATGACTTTTTCTGTAGTATTTCTATTAGAAAAGTTATACAACAGAACTATGGCAATTACCCCAAAAATCTTGTGTTATTTCCATTTTTTTTCTGAGAAATTTGCCTGCTCTTTTCTGTGGGAAATTTTGTCACGATTCCCCGTCCATGAATACAGAAAGGGCGGGGGGGTAAAATTTGCCGTTTAAAAGGGGAATTTTGGGGACAATATTAAATGGTTTTTCACCTTTTCCTTTGAAAATGTCCAAAAGTAAGCCGGGGGTATATGTATAATGCATCCAACAAATGTTTAGGGGCATTGTTGCAAGACTTTAAAACTTTTTAAAGTGCCCAAAAGAGGGGGCGTTCTTGGGGTGTTCTTGTGGCATGTCGCACCACCCTTTTATTACAGGGCACGCATATGAAGTGGGTCGGCAAAACAGGGCATTACGCCCCGGACAGTCAGACCTATTCCAAAGTGCTCTCCCGACCTGAGGAGTTGAAGTGGAGAAAATTTGCTTTGCGCAAAAAATGTTCAAAATTTCTCAACTTCCCCAGTGCAATAATAAAATAATTTATTAAACTAACAAATGTATAAAATTTACATTTTTTAAATGTAATAAAAAATTTTATTACATAAAATTAATAAAAAATATAAATACCAAAAAATTAAAAAATATCTCCTATAAATGTATTTAAAGAGAACCTGTCACAAGGTTATGCCCCCCGGGCTGAGGACACACAAGCTAGTGTCAGACCCCCTTCCCCGTGTGTCCCTTATTCTTATGTGCAGCAGTTCTAGAGTTTTACTCCTTAAAATTTATTCATCAGGGTTTTACCCCGCCCCCCAAAAGGGTTAGTTCCCCCACTGACAGATTATTAAAATGTTTCTCTGTACCTATTCAAAGTATAGGTTTGTCATTAAAGGTGGGGGGGCAGCCTCCGTTTGGGGCGGGTTTGAAAAAAACTGAACACGAAGGGGATCTCGAATGACTTTCTGGCGAAAACTGCAGATTTGAGCTTTAAAAATACACAAAACCCCACACTTACAGAATAAGGGAACGTGCGGGAAACACAGGGACACCCCTTGTTCTGCCCTCACAAGGGGGCATAACCTATGTGACGGTTCTCTTTAAGTTTGAAAGAATCAAAACAAATTTTATATTAAAAACCCACTGATGATGTGTTAAATTTTTTTAATTTTACTACTTTTAAATCTGAAATTTAACCATTTAACCCTTTAAAAGCATCGGTTACTTGTTCAAATCATTTTAAACTGCCCGTCTGCACACTTTAATGCCAGTTGCCCAGAGCCCAGAACCACTTGGGGTCAGGATGTACTAAACTGAATTTGATGTGCGGCATCCCTCTTAGGCTAGGTTCACATGACTTAACTGCGGTACGTAATTACACCCCGCAATTACGCCGTGTGGCCGGGGACGGGGCGGGTGCAGGGGGCCGGCACCTCGCAGGCCCATAGACATTCATTACCAGCGGCGCGTATACGCCGCTGGCAATTCACATTTCAATTATCTCCCCGCCCGGTATTCACCGAGCAGGGAGAGGGAACTTAACCCAAGTTCTCTATGAGAGTGGGGATTTAGTATTACTGGACGATTCAGCCCATAATTTGCGCCCCCGGGCGCGAATTACGGACTGAATTCGTCCAGGATTAAGCCGTGTGAAACGGGCCTTAGGTGGGGCAGGGGGGACATGGCCAAAGTCTTAAAACCTTTTAAAAAAAAAAACTTTTCTTATTCAAATCAGAAAAACCCCTCTCCCCTTTTGATCCCAAATTTTAATGCCCAAAACCCACTTTGGGCCCCGGCTGAACCAAACTGAAATATTGGGGATCCCTCGGGGAATATGGCATGTGGGATCAGGGGCAAAAACCATTTAACCCCTAAAAACCAGTTACTTATTCAAATCAGTAAAAATTTTCCCTTCTGCCCACTTGATCCCATTTTAATGCCCAGAACCCTTTTTGGGGCCGGGCGGGGACTAAACTTATTTTGTTGGGGGGCTTCCCTTTTGTATGAAGCGGGGGGATCAGTCCCAAACCAAAAAAAACCCCTTTAAAAAACACCAGTCCCTTATTCTCTGAAAATTGCTCGTTGCCCACTTTGACCCTTTTTTAAAATGCCCAAATCACTTGGGGCAGGCGAACCAAAACTGTTTTTGATGGGGGGGCATCCCCTTGTGTATGGCATGGGGGATCAGGGGCCTAAAGTCTTTTAAAAACCCTTTAAAAATTTTTTGTTTTAATTTTCAGCTTTCCCCTTTAGGGCAGCTGTTAGTTTTACCAGCGGTTTCAACGGGTTTCCCTTGGTCTATATCACTGTAAGACATTTATTAAGGGTAAAAAAGTTTTACTATTTATTTTCCTCTTAAAAAAACAAAAAAAATTTTTTTTGCTGCGAATAAAAAATGGTGAATAAGAAACCAACTTCAGCTCGGCCCCGAGGAGATAAACTGGGAGTTACAATTTTTTTACATTCCCTCTTGAAATTATGAAAATTTTGTAACCATTGAAGGGATGGGGGAAGCGGCAGGTTTTCTGGATGCAGTGTTTATAATGTGAATACAGTCATATCGGCAGCCGTGTAAGCTCCGGGCATATGTCCATGTTCGGCCATTACTAGATGTACACAGTATGTATATACTGGATATAGCTGCCTGTGAATAACCCTGGGAGTTCGAGCGCCACACAGCAGCTGGGACTACCTTCCCCGCTCCTTTCTCCCCGAGGGTTTGCCCTTGTTTTCTCCCTGTCTTTTTCCCTTTGAAAAACTGTCAATAAATTATTGTACAGGGAGCGATGTTTACGGCAAAGCCGCCCCTGTCACGTCTGCGGCCGTTCGTCACTTCCGGCGCGGATCCGGTGATGGCCTGGATCCGGGCGGTGGGGAGCGGGAGGGGGGGGGGGGGTGATGCGCGGGGAGGGGGCTGCGCGGAGCCGGCTGTGGAGGCCCAGGGGCAGCGGGACCGCAGGGCTGCCTCACTGCGGCTTCCGTACAGTCTGCCTGTGTGCACTGCGCTGTATGGAGCAGCACGGAGAGCTGCGGAGGAGCGCTCCCTCATCAGCCCGGCAGCCACGGCCTGCGGGCTCTGCAGTCTCCACGCATGTCAGTGCGGCCGGTGAGAGACTTCATGTCCAGAGGGATGAGCGGGAGTCCCGGCCCTCAGCAGAGCATGCTGGGACTTGTAGTGCTGCTGTCCAGCTTGTGCTGCAGGGCTCGTTCTGTGGGTGAGGTGTGACGGGCTGTAGGAGGGGACTGGCCCATCATGTCCATGGGGGGCAGTGTGTACTGTAAGATCCAGCATGGCTGCAGTGTTCCCTCATCATAGAGTATCGCAGGGCTTGTCCGGGGCCCTAGAAAAGAGACGGGAGCCGCCCTGGCGCTGGGGTCCATAGCACAGAGACTGGTGCCATGGAGGATCCAGTCTCCTATGGCCCTGGGCTGTTGCTGCTGATTGGCTGCAGCCACTAATTTCCATCGCTGTTCAGCACGGTGATGTAGACTGTGTGCCGCCGCGGGGGCCGTGTCAGGAAAGGATAGGGGGGGGGGGGTTGCCTCATATGTACCTGAAGGGGGCGGCTCCTTTCATTTTCTTACAGGGAGGGCGACCCCTTTGATTCTGGTTCCAGTTTGTGTTGTAACCAAAACTGTATGAAAAAAAGTTCTGACGCCCCAAAATGTCCCCATAATACAAAGCAGAGATGAGGACAAGGAAGCAGATACTGAGTCAGATGACGCGACCTTCCATAGCTGCTGGAAACCCCCGTCTATGAGGAGGTCATGGACGTTCTTCACACTGGGCCTCATATATGAGAACTGTCTGGCAGGAAGACTTTCCTTGTTGCTCATAACAACCAATCAGAGCTCAGCTTTCATTTATCCAGAGTAGTGTAAGAAATGAAAGCTGAGCTCTGCTTGGTCACTATGGGCAACAAGGACAGTCTTCCTGCTAGACAGCTTTGAAAAGGAAGCTGCTCATCCTGACATATGTAAGAGCAGTACAGGACATGTAGTACTGTACTGTAGAGAGGCGCTATAGACCCCCAATCACTGCATACAGCTCACTAATACATGTAAGAGCAGTATAGGACATGTAGTAATGCACTGTACTGTAGAGAGGCGCTATAGACCTCCAATCACTGCATGCACCTCACTAATACATGTAAGAGCAGGACAGGAAATGTAGTACTGCACTGTACTGTAGAGAGGCGCTACTAGACATCCAATCACTGCATGCAGATAACTAATACATATAAGAGCAGTACAGGAAATGTAGTACTTCACTGTACTGAAGAGAGGCGCTATAGACCGCCAATCACTGCGTGCAGCTCACTAATGCATGTGAGAGCAGTACAGGAAATGTAGTACTGCACTGTACTGTAGTGAGGTGATACTAGACCACCAATCACTGCATGCACCTCACTAAAGCATGTAAGAGCAGTACAGGACATGTAGTACCGCACTGTACTGTAGAGAGGTGATACTAGACCACCAATCACTGCATGCAGCTCACTAATACATGTAAGAGCAGTACAGGACATGTAGTACCGCACTGTACTGTAGAGAGGTGATACTAGACCAGCAATCACTGCATGCAGCTCACTAATACATGTAAGAGCAGTACAGGAAATGTAGTATTGCACTGTACTGTAGAGAGGTGATACTAGACCGCCAATCACTACATGCACCTCACTAATACATTTAAGAGCAGTACAGGACATGTTGTACCACACTGTACTGTAGAATGGTTCTATAGACCACCAATCACTGCATGCACCTCACTAATACATGTAAGAGCAGTACAGGACATGTAGTACCGCACTGTACTGTAGAAAGGCGCTATAGACCACCAATCACTGCATGCACCTCACTAATACATGTAAGAGTAGTACAGGTCATGTAGTACCGCACTGTACTGTAGACAGGTGATGCGGGCACAGTGTTCACAATAAGTTTTTTTATTTCTATTAATATTTAGCATTGTAACCTTTCTTTGGCTCATAGCTCTTCAGTGTTGGAGCCAAGGGCTCCTTAAAGTTAGGTTTTCCCCTGTAGCTCGGGCGTCGGGTAGTAGACTGCGCTTCTCCATCCTGCAGAGTCCAGTAACAGTATAGATTGAGTGGACTAGTTTGTCCATGACAGGAATCTGTGTTAAACACACCCTGCTAAATTGGCAATTGATGATAAAATGTATAATTTGTCATTATTTTTACATAGGGCCCGAGGGGTAATGGATGCCACAGTGCCCGGCTCCATAGCTGTAGCTGACTTTGTGTGGCTGCGGGGGCCGTGCTGCCATCTCTCTCGAGTATATGCTGTTATGTATGGAACCAGTGTTAGCAGTGGAGATGATCCAACAGCTTAGAGGGAACCTGCCAGCTGCGTTATGCCACATGAGCAATGGGCAGCAGGAAACCAGTTACCCAGTCCCAACCCTGCGGCTGGGACAGAGCTGAGGGGGCGAGGAGAGGCTGCACATTGGACTCCTGTCAGCCGCAGCGGCTTCTCCCCATACTCGGCCCATTTTCACCGGGTGTTTCACTGCAGCAGTTTTAAGATGCTGCTCAGACATGGGTCGTTCCAGAGACGCGTCTGCCGCTCACCTGCCCAGCACTTCTGGTGTCCCCCCTCCAGCCTCTGATTGGTTGGAGCAGTCATTGACCCATGTGGCGGGCGCAGGAGGCGGCCCTGGGGCGGGCGACAGGCAGGTGTCTGTTTTTTCAATGATTTTCTTGGGGCCCAGCAGCATCCTGTCACTGAACAATGGGTGAAAGAGCAACCCCTTTTATGCATAGATGACATGATTAGGTTATTGGCTTACAGCAACACTTTGGGTTGGTACATGCTTTCTTCTTCAGGCCTCTGTAGAGTGGGGCATCCTGGTGACATGACCTGTATGGCTGCAGGATATAGTTTACACCTATTACATGAGCCTCACTGACTCCGCCATGTAATGCAGTGCTGCTAGATGGGGAGCTCTCCCACGTGATAAATGGACAGGTCCCACCAGGACCCCCAGTCATTCATCTCTTGAATAGCTGCCTCCTGTCAGGGGCTTGTTGTAGGGGTTGCCTTGTTGTGCAAGCATCTAGTCAGATGACACCGGTGCATGATGTTTGTGTAGTAATGTAGTCCCTGAGGGCAGGGTTTGGGGACTTTGACTGGAGTGACAGAGTTTCTGAGCTGTGTGTCCCTGGCTGATGGATGTGCACATACAGCTGAGTACACAAGTTGTGTCTGGTTGGGGTTAGTGATAACGAAGCATGTGCTGCCTTACAGCCGACTCCTCTCTATCAGCCAGAGGCAGAAGTGTTGGAAAGAGTGCTCTGGGTGGTGTGAGCGACATGTAGTTCTACATATTACACCACAGCGTTCCCCATCAATGGCCTGAAAATAGTGGCACTGGGGTCCTCGATGGTCAGTCTGCATTTAGACAAGGGGCAGTCTGTTAGCAATAACTATTTACTGAGCCGGGCGCGCTGACCCCCCCCGCTGCCGAGCCGGGCGCGCTGACCCCCGCTGCCGAGCCGGGCGCGCTGACCCCGCTGCCGAGCGGGCGTGACCCCCGCTGCCGGGCGCGCTGACCCCGCGCGGGCGCGCTGACCCCCGCTCCCGGCGGCTGACCCCGCTGCCGAGCGGCTACCCCGCCGGCGGGCGCGCTGACCCCCCGCTGCGGGCGGCTGACCCCCGCTGCGAGCCGGCGCGCTGACCCCCGCTGCCGGCCGGGCGCGCTGACCCCCCGCTGCCGAGCCGGGCGCGCTGACCCCCCGATGCCGGGCGCGCTGACCCCCCGCTGCCGGCGCGCTGACCCCCGTCGAGCGCGCTACCCCGCTGCCGAGCCGGGCGCGCTGACCCCCCCGCTGCCGAGCCGGGCGCGCTGACCCCCGCTGCCGAGCCGGGCGCGCTGACCCCCCGCTGCCGGAGCCGGGCGCGCTGCCCCCCCGCTGCCGGGCCGGGCGCGCTGACCCCCCGCTGCCGGCGGCGCGCTGACCCCCCGCTGCCGGGCGGGCGCATGACCCCCCGCTGCCGAGCGGGCGGCCGCTGCGCGCCTGACCCCTTCCGCTGCCTGAGCGAGTCGGCGCTGACCCCCGCTGCAGGCGGGCGCGCTGACCCCCGTTGCTGGGTGCTGCGCGACCCCCGTGCCGGGGCCGGGCCGCGCTACCCCCGCTCCGCGGTGACCCCCTGCCGGAGCGCGCTGACCCACCGCTGCCGACGGGCGCGCTGGACCCCCGTGCGGCAGGGCCGCTACCCTCCGCTGCCGACCGGGCGGGTCCGGGGGGGGGGGGGGGGGGGGGGGGGGGGGGGGGGGGGGGGGGGGGGGGGGGGGGGGGGGGGGGGGGGGGGGCGGGTGTTGCATCTTCCCTTCTTCACCTGCATGAACTGAATGCAGATTTGGCGGTTGTCAGCACGTGGTTAAGGAACGTGGGGTGAACTGGTGCTGATGAAGTGCTTGCGTTCAGATCTCGTGCAGCAGTAAATGCCCACAGCAACCACCGCTATTTCCTTGCATTTTGGTAAATCTCCCCCTGTGTATATTCCGCTATAATACACATCGCATTGTCCGGCAGCTGTCAGTGTGTATAGTCTAGATCAGGGTTCCCCAACCCCAGTCCTCAAGGCCACCAACAGGTCATGTTTTCAGGATCTCCCACAGAATGCACTGACAATGATATCACCTGTGCAGAATGCTAAGGAAAGCCAGAAAATATGACCAGTTGGTGTGCCTTGAGGACTAGGGTTGGGAACCTCTGCTCTAGATGGCGGCACTGTGGACTGATGGAAGTGGGGGACTTCTTCTAGCAGTTCTGTGGTACGACACAAAGGTTGAAGCCCGTTTCTTGTGTTGGTGCCTAACATTTTCAGGGGATTGGAGAGAAGAGTCCTTGGCCTTTCTTCCTGATAGAGAGGTGGATGGTGTAATGTTTGTAGGTCACTTCCCAGTCTGTCCACATTGAATGGAGCTTGGTCACCATCTGATTGTCCTTGTAAGGCCTCAGTATTGAAGACCCAGGCGGCTGTTTTTGCTACAGAGCTAACATAGAAGTTTACCTTCTTTCTTTCGCACCCTTCTGCTCATTAAATAAAACCCGCTTCTCCTCACCTCTGTTCCAGCACTTGTCCCTCTTCTGAATGGGGATGTCACCGTGGCCACTGATTGGCTGTAGCAGTCATGTGCCTCTACTTCCATCACTGTTTGGCACTGTTCTCTTCCAAACAGTGATGGAAGTGGACCCCTATCTAATTAAAGGGGTTGTCTCACTACATTGATTCATCTTGCCTCAGTCCTGTTTTCTTGGTTTCACTTTGAATTCAGCGGCGTGTTTACTGGCTTCCACTAGGCGGCAATAGAAGCCAGGTCTGTAGCTATAGCAACCAGTGCTGGCAGCCTATCAGGAGAGATCAAACAGGTCTGTAGCTATAGCGACCGGAGGAGCAAGATCTTTTTGCAAGATCTTTAACATAAAAAGCAATCCTTGTAGTGAGACAACCCCTAACTTTAGAGATGATTTGTGTTAACTTTTTTGATTTTTTTATACTGGTTGTATCTGTTTTTTTTTCTTTTTTGATAATTTAAAAATCGATTGAAAAAAGCCCTAACTTTTAAAACCTGATATCTCCTTTAACAGCAATTAACGATTAAACTGCTTGTTGCTTAAAGGAGTTCTCTGCCTTTTTCCTATTATTAGCGCTCTGCTGCCTATTTAAAAAAAAAAAAAAAAAAAACCTTGTACTTGCCTCTTCACTCACTGCCGTTCCAGCGCGGTGCAGTCCTAAGGCTCCCCCAGATTCAGTGTAAATCATCTGATTGGTCGTGTGCCACTCAAACACATCACCGTTTGGTGACAAACAGCGCAGAATGGTGGTGGAAGCAAGGCCGCTGTGTTCCAGTGAAGATGGGCTGGGTACTGGGAGGGATGGGTCCAATGTGCAGCTTCTGCTTGTCACCTCAGCTAAACTGACAGCTCTTTTCTGATATGTCTTCCCCTTGTTTGCCAGTCAGTACAGCTGAGGGGGCGCGGAGGAGCCTGACATCGGACTTGTCTCTCCTGGCAGATTCTCCCCATACCCAGCCCAGCTTCACCATCATGCCGCAGTGATTCAGGGTAAAGGCACATTCTTGGGACCGAGTGACCTGCAGCCATTTCAGTCTGCTCATCGTGTGGGCAACATGATTTAGCTGACAGGTTACCTTTAAAGGGAACCTGTCACATAGATTATGCCCCCCTTGCTGAGGACAGCACAAGCTAGTGACAGACCTGCTGTTTCCAGTGCTGTGTCCCTTATTCTGTAAGGTGCTGGAGTTAATGTGTATTTAATTCTCAAATCTGCAGTTTTCAGTCAGAAGAGTCATTCGAAGAGTCCTTCAGAGTGTCAGTTTTTTTCAAACCCGGCCAATCGGAGGCTAGCCCCGCCCACCTCAACTGACAAACCTATTACTTTGAGTAGGTAGAAACATGTGAATAACTCAGTGGGCAGAGCTAGCCTTTGGTGGGTGGAGCTAACACCTGCTCTTGAATAAGATTTAAGGGGTAAATGCTCTAAAACTACAGCATCTTACAGAATAAGGGGCACAGTGCTGGAAACAGCAGGTCTGAAACTAGCTTGTGCTGTCCTCAGCAAGGGGGGCACAACCTATGTGACAGGTTCCCTTTAAGTGCTAGGCATAAAAGCACGGTAGACAACACTTGTGTCCGGCACATTGCATGTACACCTATGGGGAATAGAGCAAATGTAGGGTCACTGCTGCGACATGTTAAGGACTGGTTCACGTGCAGCTATTTCATCATTCGGGCAGTACTGACCAGCTGATTGGAAGGGGTGTGTGGAAGGCGCATACAGCGCCGTGTGCCATAAAAATGCCCCGGAATTGTGCTAGTTAGTGGCATGAAGTAAGGCGACTTATAAGGTGTAAAGTCGGACTGGACAGATGTAACCAGATTTGTCAGCACTGTGATACGTGTTGCGCATTGCAAGGCTGTCTAGTCTAGGATTACACTGTAAGGGTCAGTATGGATACATTTGCCCACTATGTTTCCCATACAATGTCCTGTGACGCTGCTACAGTTTACTTCTGGAAACATGTTTAGAAAAATTCCCAAGGGATGCGGCGTGTGGCCGAAGCATGATGTGCAGGGAGCCCTGTAAAATGTACTTGTCAGACTCCACGGGGATTTACATGGTTTTGTATGTGGATTTAGTGTTGTTTTTATTACTCTCGGTTTAGAGTAAGAAACAAGTCCCATTCATCTCTGGTTTTGGATGCGGATCCGCATAAACCACATACACATTTTTTGGCCGTGTTTTATGCAACATTTTTACATAGTTACATAGTTTGTAAGGCCGAAAAAAGACAGAGGTCCATCTTGTTCAGCCTCTTGTGCTATAGTGTTGATCCAGAGGAAGGCAAACCCCACCCCACCGCCCAATGATGCAGGAGACAATTGTCCTCATTTTAGAGAAAAAATTCCTTCTTGACTCCAATCTGGCAATCAGAATACATCCTTGGATCAGCAAACTCTCCCCAGAATCCTGGTCACTATACCCTGTTATATTATTACATCTAGAAATGCATCCAAACCCTTTTTGAACTCTGTTAGTGAATTCACCATGACAATTTCCTCTGGCAGAGAGTTCCACAGTCTCACTGCTCTTACAGTAAAGAATCCCTTTCTATGTTTATGTAGAAACTTTCTTTCCTCAAGACGTAGAGGATGCCCCCTTGTTCTGGGTATAAATAGATCTTGCAAGAGATCTCTATATTGACCTTTAATATATTTATACATATTTATTATGTCCCCCCGACATCCCCATTGACATCAATAGTAAATTTCCACATGGATCCCAACCAAAGAATGATCATGTTTTAAGTTTTTATTTATAGTGAAAAATTGACCTACAATGCGGATTTTCTATTGAGGTCAATGGAATGGTTTACTTTAGGTTCTAGCTGAGTGATTCTGACTTGAAATACTCGTCGTGGGGGCAGAGCCTTGGGTTCTGTTCACACAACAGATTTGGATGCTGATTTTGGGGCAGATTAAGCGCTGAGTCCGCCTCAGAATCTGCATCAAATCTGACTGTAAAACGCCTCCTATTAATTTCGGTGTAAAATCCGTGTTGTCGTACAGTTGACGCTGACTCGGTTATTTACCGTGCTCATTGTAAGTGTGGAAAAAGAAGTGACTTGTCAGTTCTTCAGACTCTGAAAATCAGTATTATATCCCTGCCTAAAATCCGAGGATACAAGACTCAGCGCTGAGAATGTTAGCGTCTGAATCCAATGTGTGAACAGACCCTTAGAAAACCGAAGAAGATTAATGTCCAGTGATCTATCCGCCGATCAGTGGCACTAGGTCTACATAAGGGCACGGTTACCTTCAGTTGTAGTCCGTGGAGCTTGTACCCATCGTCTCTTTAGTTGTAGGTTGATGAGGTACGGTTGTGCCATCACAGAGCTGGACTGTGTTCAGTTACTTTTAAGCTCTGTTCACATCTGCGCTCATAGTTGCCTCATAAGAAAAAAAAAGTAAATGAAAGAAACTAGCGGCACTGCTGGAAGGTTCACATGACCGACACCAATGGAGCCATTTATTTCAAGCCCCAGGCCTGAAAAGTACTTAATGACCAGGAGATTTTTTTAGTTTTTGCCTCCTTTTTTTCAACAGTTGTAACTTTTTTTTTTTTATGTTTTCAATGATGCAGTTGTATGAGGCCTCGTTTTATATGGGAGAAGTTGTACTTTTTGGCGGCATAGTTTAAAAGGGTTGTCTCACTATATTGATTCATCTTTCCTCAGTCCTGTTTTCTTGGTTTCATTTTGAATTCAAGGGGGTGTTTATTGGCTTCTACTAGGCTGCAGTAGAAGCCAGGTCTGTAGCTATAGCAACCAGTGTTGGTAGCCTATCGGGATAGATCACACAGGTCTGTAACTATAGCGACCTGAGGAGCTGATGCAGCCCATACAAGAGGGGATATCTAGGAATAGGTCAGACACTGTTAATGGACACATATTGCAAAGTGACTTGTTTTTGCAAGATCTTTAACATAAAAAGCAATCCTTGTAGTGAGACAACCCCTTTAACGTCACATTAAATTATTGCAGAATTTATTTTTTTTTCAAAATATTATTTTTTAAATATTTTTACACCATTCATGTTTCACACTAATTAAATTGTTAGATTAATTCTACAGGTTATTACGGTCGTTTGGATACCTAGTATGTGTAGGAGTGTGTGTGTGTTGGTTTTTTTTTTTTGTGTGCAATGTGGCTACAATGTTTTATTAAATCTTTATTTTTATTTCTACACTTTTTTTTTAGAATCCCATTAAGGGATAACTATTTTACATTGTTTTACACTTAGTAATGTATGTAAGCGGGTGATTGATTGGCGGTAAAGAAATTAATTACAATGAGGCAATATATATAAAAAATTAAAGGTTTATTACATAAATAGAGAAATAGAATTAAGATAGAATGATACTTAGCTGCAGTTACAGATGTTATCAATGCATAGTTCTTGCACACAGATAAATGGGGAGCTCCAGAGTACCTTCAAAGTACAACCCATTTCGTCCGATGACACAGAAAGGGGGATTGCTGGGCGCCATGCCATGCCCCAGCCGAGGCTACCTCTCAATGGCACAGCAAGCCTTTTTATACTAGTCAGAGCTGTCTCCCTTAAAGGAGTTGTCTCATTACAAGCTTTCAGCCTGTCAGTGAGCCTGATAGTTGAATTGAGGGGCGTGCTTCTTGGTCTGTCTCTTCTGCTCCCTCTTCCCCCCTCCCCTCAGCACACAGGCAGCTCCATAACTTCTATACAGCAATGGGGAGGGGGTTTGCTGCCAGAGTTAACCCTGTGTGTGCCTGCCTAGGTCTGTTGCAGGAGAGGGCTGATCTATGAGATGTGGAGAGGTCTGTGAAGCATTGATTACTAATAGCAGAGCCGAGGGGGGATGCAAGTGTTCCTATACCCCCTGCTTAGCTTACAAGTCTCCACATCTCCAGCAACAACAAATCCTGTCAGACACAGGGCAGATGGGAAGTGTTACTATACTCAGGCACTAGTACAGCACAGCATGAAGTATTCACATGCTCCCTGATCTGTATAGTATTAGTATAGTTACAGCTCCACAGACACATCATGATTATAGTAACACACAGGGTCACTGCTGTCACATCTATCTGTGTGGAGAGCAGGAGGAAGCAGGCACACACAGGGTTAATCCAGGCAGCTCGGACACAGAAGCCAGAGTCCTCCCTCCCCCTCCACTACAGAAGCATTCTGTGCAGGAGGGGCTCTCTGCTCTGACCTGTCTTCAAAGACTGAGGAGTCATACAGACCTGACAGCCAGTAAGATAAGGATCAACAGGTTGCTGCTATAGTAAATTTGAGAAGCTGATCACTCCTACTACAGGGCTAACTCAAAATCAGTAGGACATTTGTAATGAACATATATTGCAAAGCTGCTTGTTTTTTAAAGATCTTTTAATTAAAACCCAATCATTGTAGCGAGACAACCCCTTTAAGGCCATGTTCACACGGCTTATTTCGGCGCGGATTGGCGCCCTACTGCGTGCCGGATTTGCGCTGCAGTACGGTGCCAATCCGTCGGAGTAATTACGGTAATCCACTGCTCTCATAGAGAACAGTTAATTCCGTCGCTCCTTCCCGCTCGGCGAATCCGCCAGGCGGGGAGAAAGTGACATGCACGTTATTTACGGCGCGGACGCGCCGTAGATAATGCATTGTCTATGGGGCCGGCGGGCTGCTCCCGCCCCGCCTGCGTCCCGCCCCTTATTCACGCCGGAATTGCGAGCGCAATCCGGCTCGCAAATCCGGCGTGAATAAGCCGTGTGAACGGGGCCTAACACTCAGGATGCCCAAACATAGTATCTCTTATGTCTGAGTTGTCTAGTCAGCTTTACCAGAGTAATAGTATCAGCTATGATCCGTATGGTGGGGGGAGTAGGATCTAATCATCTTTTGAACTACTGAACAGTCAGGCAGGGATCACCAAGGTCAAACACTGTGAGCAGAAATATACCATAATGACATGACAGCTGTCCTCACACGCAGCAAATACAGTGATTATACTTGATACAAATATACATATGTCTTATATAGACTGGATACAAGGTATATTAATGAGGCATAAGATACATATTTCTATATCACATCTTCTAAGACGCCTTGTATAATTTACATCCTATTACAATGTATTAGCATATTCAACTCGGTGTGACACAGGCAGCAATCAGGGCAGCATACAGTCTGCCCTGACTGCAGGTTTGTTATACTGAGTTGAGGATACTCTTGGACCCCAGGGCTGACTGTACAGACGTTCGTCTGATGCACCGGGAGTCCCGATCACCCAATGGAGCAGGGGAATGTCCTTTGATTATGCCACGGTCACTGACCGCAGCAATCAAGGGGTTAAGTGCTGGGATCTGAGGTTTCCTCTGCTTCCCGGCGCTTGCAGAGACTGCTCTAGAAACAGGGCTGTTAAGTACAACTCTGTCCCTATCGCAGCTGCGGCGCCAAAAGACGTTGCTGCAGAATCGCGACCTACTACGCCCGCCGTCAAGGGATGGTGAGCGGTCGTTAAGGGGTGAATCTGTTGGGTTTCTATCATTTTAATGGAAATCTAGCACAGCGCGGTCTTACTTTCTTCTGGATTCTCCGATGGATCCTCGAACGGCACTTAGCAAGATTGTGTCATGAGGAAGCTGCTGAATTCTGCTGCACACTTATCTATATCAAATATTTGCTTTGGAGTTTTTACATTTGCGTAAGTAGTCTTATCGTCTGCTATTACTGCCCGGGGTAACGCCTAGCTATTGCCTATCGTTCCTGCTGCTAAGCATGGTCACAAAGGACTGTTTTCGTTGTGGAATACTCCAAGGAGAAATCTTGGGATTGCAACCTATTGCTAAAAGAGCAAACCTGGTCTTCCACCCACAGTCACCATTACAGATCCAGTAACTCCTCCTGACACTGATCATGGGGGACTGGAGTCCAGTGGATGGGCGATAAATATTTCCCACTTAAAGGGGTTTTGCCAGGACGTGCCTTATCTGCTAAGAAGCTAATGTAAACAAGCCACGCTGAGCTGAGAGAGAGAGACACAGCCAGAGCACAGAGCTGTGCATAACGGATCGTGTGAAATGTTCACTCAAATAATCAAACTACAACTATTGGATTCTGTATACAAAAGACAACACCTTTTCTCCACAGCAGCTTGAAAGCTTCTTCATGTTCTCTGTCATCAGATAAAGCAGGGATCTACTCAGATAATCACACTACAACTAGTGGATTCTGTATACAAAAGACAACATATTTCTACCCGGTGCCTTGAAAGCTTCTTCAGCTCCTTTTCATGAGATAAGAAGTGTTCTCTGCGCAAGCCTTCCCCGACCATCAGCTCTTGCCAGGTCGTATCTAATAGAAGCTTTTAAGTAACTAAGGGCAGGTAAGGCAGCCTGTAGCTCTCTCAGGCTGCAATTTTTGTAATCACATATATTTAGAAAAGTGATTTAAATACCCATTTTGGAGAATCCCACGTCAACATTACATCGTGGCAAAACCCCTTTAAAGGGAATGTGTCATCAAAAATGAGCTAACTCACTTTTTTATGTTACACATTTTTTAAGAATTTTTGGTTATTTTTATTTAATTTTCCAGATAACTTTCAATATTTTTTAAAAATTCTTAAGTCCTGCAGTTTTCACCTTGGCCACTAAGCCTAATAATAGTCTGACACTATCTGTTCTGTAGAGAGAGATTTTCTGTTGTCTGCTCATTATCAGTAGAACTAGAGTCAAACTTAAAGGAGACACCAATGTGTATAGATAACACAGGAGTCACAAGAGGAGATAGTCACAGTTCACCCTTTTACCTCCCTGCACACTGATTTCTTCTCAGGTCACAGAGCATGACTAGAAAACTCTCCTATAGAAGTCAATGGGACTGAGTCAGTCTTAAGTCTCCTATTTTCATGAATCTACTGTAAAGCACCTCTCTGACTGCTGTTACAGCAGTGCAAACAAGGCCGAGTGGCCAAAGTGAAAACTACAGGACTCAAACATTATTACAAAATATTGAAAGTGATATGAAATATAAAAAAAACAACCAAAAATAAGTCATTTTTTGATGACACCTTCCCTTTAAAGGGACAATTCTGTCAGAAAGTGGTATTTTTGTTCTAATCGAAATTCCAGGAAAACAATTTTTTTTTTATATATATGGGTCGTCCTGTTGAAGTAAGAATTAGGTATAAAATCTTGCCGTTCTCTAGCTGTATTGATAAAGAGAGGAGACTCTCGAATACCAGAGCAGACTAATCTCCAATTACTGTTGATGCTGTGAGAAGTGTGTATTTGCATTACAGATAGTAGATAGTGACACAATGAGCGCTCTTTTCTCTGCACAAGTCTAGATAAAGGTTAGACTAGACCAGGTCTGCACAACATATGGCCTGCAGGCTGCTTAAGGATTTCTGACAACCAACAAATGTGTGGGGCTTGTGCAAATGAAAAGGGTAGTACGGTCTGGTTTGGGGCAGTGAAAGGCGCTCCTAGATGTTTTTAGCCCCCACAATCTGCCAATTTGTGCAAGTCTGGACTACACTGTCAGAGCAATGATAAGAGCAAGACAAGAAAGGATAAGGTGTTAATCTTTTTCTGGGAGTTTGCTCACACTTATCAGGTTCTTCTGATAACACACTTGTCTCAGACCCTTGATAGGCTTGGAAGAAAACCATTAAAAAGCTTTTTCTCACCATGCTATTTCACAGAGCAACAGGCAGCTTCAGACTCGCACTTCCTAGTTAGCTGTGAGAGATTCTACAGCAGTGATTGACATATCAGCTCTGCTATTACTGTAAGCCCCGGTTCACACGGCTTATTCAAGCCGGAATTGCGAGCCGGATTGCGCTCTTATTTCCGGCTTGAATAAGGGGCGGGGCGGGGTCGCGGCCCGCCGGCCCCATAGACTTACATTATCCACGCGCGTATAGCGCCTGGATAAGGTGCAGGTGACTTTCTCCCCGCCCGGCAGATTCGCCGAGCGGGGAGGAGCGACGGAATCCACTGTTCTCTATGAGAACGGTGGATTACCGTAATTACTGCGACGGGTTGGCGCCGTACTGCAGCCCAAATCCGGCGCGCATACGGCGCCAATCCGCGGCGAAATAAGCCGTGTGATCGGCCCCTTACAGTGACATGATTGTAACAGATGAATAATCTGTATTACACAAGGCTACAGAGCTCTGGCTTAAAATTTGTCATTAACTTAGGTAAACAAACTTCTGTGCCAAAGAGAAAACTCAGCAGGGAGTAACTCCTCATGGTTGGACTGACTGAAGGCATCCTGGATCAATCAGTTAAGAGACAAACAGGGAGAGGTGATGAGTAAACTAGATAAACCTGTGTGCACTAGCAGTAGATAAAAGCTCCTCATTTACCTTTCCCTGCATGTGAAAAGCTAATTATTGTGCTGAGAAAACCCCTTTAAAGAGAACTTGTCACATAGGTTGTGCCCCCCTTGCTGGGGACAGCACAAGCTAGTGACAGACCTGCTGTTTCCAGCGCTGTGTCCCTTATTCTGTAAGATGCTGGAGTTTCAGAGCATTTAATGCTCAAATCTGCAGTTTTCAGCCAGAAAAGAGTTCGATTAATTCATGCCCCGCCCACTTCACAACTGATTAACCTATTACTTTGAATAGGTAGAAATGTGGGTAACTCAGATGGGTGGGGCTAGCCCTGGGTGGGCGGGGCTAACACCTGCTCATGAATTAAGTGGACTCTTTTATGGCTGAAAACTGCCAGACTTGAGCATTAAATACTCTGAAACAGCATCTTAGGGCGCGTTCACACGGCAAGGGACAAATACCGGTTGGTTATCCGGCCGGTATTTGTCCTGTTTTGCGCCCGTCCCCACGGCGCGGGGAGGGGGTGTTTTTTCTCTGCGATGAGCGGAGAACAGCCCTCCACATCCCATTGAGGTGTTCATATTCCGTCCGGAAACCGGGCGGAAGAATGAACATGCTCCAGGCTTTTTGAGCGGCCAGCGGGCGGAAAACCGCCCGATGGAAAACCCGTGCAGTGGGGACTGCTGCACAGGTTTTCCATAGAGCACCATTGTGATAATTTTCGGCCGGTTTTTCAGGTGGTCTGAAAAACCGCAAACCGTCCGAAAACCCGTGCCGTGGGGACATGCCCTTACAGAATAAGGGGCACAGCGCTGGGAACAGCAGGTCTGACACTAGCTTGTGCTGCCCTCAGCAAGGGGGGCGTAACCTATGTGACAGGTTCCCTTTAACTCCGTCACACAGAACCTCCACAGTGGGAGGACCGCATCAATGTGCGCCCGTCTGAGGAAGGAGGAGTCTCGCTGGTGTTGGCGCTTGGAAATGTGTTGAGACAGATGTAACAATCCTCTCCGCGTGTGATACAAGTCTGTAATATCTTTAAAGACTCTATTCCATATTGATTAATATTGTAAGAGACTTTCATTTAAATGGAGCACAAATGTTCTAGCTGCTAATAGTATATTTGAAATTAAACCCGGAATCTATGGGTGAATGAATTTTGATATACAGCATTGGAATATATCCAGACTACTATTGGTTCTTTGTGTCTAATGCTATTGAAGGATAGTGGAGAAAACCCTTTTGTAGTCCATTTCTGTGCTACGTTATGAATATAACGGTCCAAGATATACATCTCTTTAACTCCTTACCATCACATTAGTACATCCTGCTGCCAGTAAGGTACTATGTAGTGAGAACCTGTCACATGGTTTATGCCCCCCTCGCTGAGTTCAGCACAAGCTAGTGACAGACCTGCTGTTTCCAGTGCTGTGTCCCTTATTCTGTAAGATGCTGTTTCAGAGTATTTAATGCTCAAATCTACAGTTCGCAGCCAGAAAAGACTCCAGCTGATTCATGAGCAGGTGTTAGCCCCACCCACTCAAGGCTAGCCCCGCCCACCTGACAGTTATTCACGTTTCAACCTATTCAGAGTAATAGCTTAATCCGTTATAAAGGACACAGCGCTGGAAAAAGCATGTCTGTCAATGGCTTGTGCTGTCTTCTGCAAGGGGGGCATAACTTATGTGACAGGTTCTCTTTAAGTCCACTACATAGAAGGCAGGTGCTATCGGCAACCCTGCGTCGAGATTGTAGTGTGCCGATCCTTTAACATGCCAACTGGAAGCCTAATGAAGGCTTTAATAGCCATCTTGTTCAGATTAAGTAATAGAACCAGCATCTTTGTATATCCTTCTGCATTGTTTACATAATGCTGAATGATGTACTGACAATCACGCCCTTTAGGGACTCCATATTACGGTGTTAAGAAAAAAAAAAAAAAAGTTTAAATCTCCCCGAATTTTGCCGTTTTACAAATAAAAAAATAAAATAAATAAGTTACATATTATTGGCATCACCGCATCCATTAAAATATAACATCATTTGTCCTGTACCCTGAACACCATAGAAGAGAAAAAATAAAACAGTTGCGCGGTTATTTTTTCAAGTTATTTCACGTCCCCTAATGATTTAGAATAAAAAGTCACATTTCTCCCAAAATGGTACCAATAAAAAAACCAAAAAAACCAAAACACTTCAGCCTGCAAAAAATGGACCCTCACTCCATAGGTGGAAGAACTCAGATTTTTTTTTTTTTTGCGGTTCAAGAGTATATTCTATGGTACAGTGAATGACACCATTAGAAAGTACATATTGTCCCGCAAAATAAAAGCCCTCATAGATATATGTAGGAGGAAAAATAAAAAAGTTATGGCGGGAAGGCGAAGAGGGAAAAAAACGAAGAGCCATATTATTCCAGGAAAGGGTTAAGCAACACTCACTGCTGTGCTATCCAAGCTTACAGAGGGGAAGTATGTATGTGTATATATTTATATATATATATAATATTAGATATAGATGCATAGCACTAGCTGTGTGGAGATATAACTGGTGATGTTGTCTGAGATAACCCACCAGGATGAAGGCATTGGCTCCCATCATTCCACATGTAATGCTCTTCATCTGTAGAATCTGGATGTTTGTCTTCTGGCTCGTCAGTACGCCCTGTTTTAAACTATATTTGTAAACATAAAGGGGGGAACACTGTGACACCCATTGCCGGGTATCACTAAGGGTACTTTAAAGGCTGGGGCCACAATGAATGGGGCCATCGTTTGTTCGGTTTACATACAGCAAAGACCCATTTCGTGGAAGGGAAATTTTGTAAATGCCATCCAAGAAATGCCCGGATTGTGATCATGTTGACATTTTTGTGATGGTCACGCAGTGTTTCTTCCCACAGGGAAACATGTTTGTGTGTGAATTGAAGTAATTCTCCAATTTTCCCATGACTATGGGAAAACTTGGTTGCTGTTGATTTTTAAAACAATTTATTGGGCGTGGCTTGACAGCTGTGTGGGGGCAGCAACTTGCTGAGCTCCCCGCACATTAGCCCCAAAATCGCCTTTTTCTTTCCACCAGGGGGAAAAACTCCAAAAAGGGGGAAAAAGGACTTTCCCACACCCCGGACCCTACCCCGGTATCTCCCGCTACTTTGGCCGCACGTGGTGTTAATGCCAAAAGAAACGCCGGCTGCCAGGGGGCCCCGAAGATGGCCGCCGCCCCTCGGGCGGCACCACTCTCTCGCAGCTGATTGAAACCGGCCCCCCCCGTAACCCGGGCCACCCCCGGGAAAAAGGGGATTCGGGTTTCGGTAAAGCTCCTACCCTGTTACCCGGGGCGCGCTGCCGTTCAGCGGCCTCGCCCTGCCCTCCCCCGGTCAATCCCGGGGGACCAAAAGAACGCAGGCAGCCCGACCACACGGCTCCAGCTGAAAACCGCGGGACGCGCGGCAGGCCCTCTCCCTGCCGGCCAGTCCCCCCGGGCCTGAGGTGCCCCGGCGAGACCACCTACCTCACCACGGAGCCCCTTGTTTAGAGGCCGCGCGGGAAGTTTCCGACCACTGCTGCCCCCCACGGCCCCGCCCCGGGGTTACCCCCTGCACTCACCGGTGCCGCGACCGTCTGGCCCCCTGCTGCTGCCCGGCTGTCGCTGCCCGAAAGTCCCTGGGGGCCCCTTTTCACACGGATCCCCAGCCCTGCTGGACCCTCCCCAAAAATGGCGCCGGAGGAGACTGAAAACCCCGCCGGGCTCTGATGAACCCAAGGTACCGGGGGTGGGGGCTACGCGGGGCCCCAGGCTGCCAAACCTTTTCCCCGCCTACACCCATCTCGGGCCCACACTAAGCCCACCGATTGCAAAGGACCTGCCAGTGGGTTTAAGGGGCCCAGGGCTCATCACCCCCGGGGCCCGGGTCTTCAGGACACGCACGCCCTGTGACGGGCCCCAAAAAGGCCCGCCCAAGCCACTAGTACAGACCCGGGACCCCCCCGGGGCCCTCCCCCGGATGATGCCTAGAAGGGCCTCTGGCATCTGCCCCCACGCACCAGGGGGGCCACCTCTCCGGGGGTACGCCCCCCGGCCTACATCCCCCCACCAACTCTCCCCATACCCGGGGCCTATCGGGGTCAACCCTCCCCGGGGGCCCCCCACGGAGGATCCTCCCCCAGAAAAACGCCCCCCGGCTCATCTCCGCCGGTCGACCGTTCATCCTGGTTTGTCCTCCGGGTCACGGTCCTTGCTCACCCCTCGGGGACCTTGTTCCCGCACCAAAGGCGGGCCCTCCCTCCTTCCACTCCTCGGACTCTCCATAAAATTAACAACTCCCACATGTCCCGATTTAAACTCTCGTACTAGTTCCTCTGGAGTGCCGCCCCATCTCTCCCCTTGTGAATGATCAACTCACCGAAGCTCCGGCAACCCCCTTTCCACAATTTGCCCCCCACAGCTTTTTGGGGCGCAAATTGTCACTTTGGGCCCTTTTCAGCTTCTGTTTTCAACACCTCCCACCCCAGGAATCTCAGCCATGACACTGACGGTGGACGAGGGGAGGCGACCCTGCTATCCCCGTTCTGATTTCTCATCACTCTCTCCAAGGGGGATACTATACAGCAGGCTAAAAGATACCCTCTCTACCCTCAATCTACTTTTCAACTCACTCTACTCAATTTTTTCCCCTAAACAACATTAGACATATAAAAAAATGCTGCGAAACAATTTTGAACCGAGGTCTCCCGGAAACGTTGGATATCTGCAACCTAATCCCACCTTTTCGCCACTTTAACAAATCCTGGAGGGCCTCTGGACACATATTGATTGGACAGGTACATAGAGTTTTTTAAAACCCCGCAAGCAATGACCCCAACACCCCGCAAAAATGTAAAATTGCCGCATTTCATTTTTTTTGGGTCCAAAAGGAGTTTAATGGGCGCCCCCCGTGGGGGGCCGTCCGTCTCCTACCAGGACATCCCCTAAAACCCTTTCCGACCTGTCCTGACACACGGCCCAAGTGCCACGCTTAAACCGCTCAACATCCTAAAAGGACAAGAACATTAGATAGAGGGTTTTTTCGTTTTCTCTCATTGTTCCCAAAGGCATAGTACCCACACTCTGCGCTCCAGAGGATCTTCCTCCTTTTCTTCAGGGTTTGAAACTTCCGACAAAACCTTACAAATGGCCCCCATCTCCCCCCCCCCCCCCCTTCCCAAAGGGAACTCCTGCGGGGGCCCATCTCTGCGACTCACCCAGGACTCCTCCGTCCTTCCCAAAGGGCAGAGGGGAAAACTCCCCTTAAAACCAAAACCTCCCTTACGGACTAAAAACTGCCTCCCCCCTGCCCTTCCTTAAGGTTGTTTTTCAGTCCTCAAGGGCTCCTTTTTTCCTTTCTCATCCCCCATGCTGCTTCTACCCATTCGTTTTCCTTTAACGGTTTTTTCTCCTTAGTCTTCCTCTACTTGGCCGAATTTTGGGAGTATATCCCACTTATTCTTTTTTAAAAAAACCGGGTCTAGCTTTCGACCTCCTGTCTTCTCTACCCCCAGTAGGTTAGGGACTTCCCGGTCCCCTCTCCCTTTTTTTTTTCCCTTTCCCTTCTTTTCCTCCTCCCCTTTTCAGACGGGGAAATACCCCTTTGGTTGCTAGGCAAAAACCTTTGGTAGTGAAATCCGCAGGGTGTTTTTTTCCGCTTTAGGGTTCTTTGAGCTTTTTGCCCTTCTCCCCTACCCTTCTCCCCCCCCCCCCCCCCATTTTTTTTTTTTTTTTTTTTTTTTTTTGGTCGGGTCCGGCCCCTTTTCCCTCCTCTGGTTTTAGATGGGAGACCTTGGCGGGCCTCCTTAATTCAAGGGCCTCAATATCCCCTCGAAGGGGCTAAGTCCTGTATCATTTCCCCCCCCGCAAGCAATCCAAATTCTGTGTTTGCGGAAACCCCATTTCAACCCCAAAACCCGCCCCCGTCCTTCAAAAATGGAAATTTCCCCACGGTACTGTCTAATTTTTTCGGTTTGAAATAGAGGGGGTTGCATAGCCATTCACAAAACTCCCACCCACACGGTGGTGAACTGTGTGATTGAAAAGGGGGCCAGATATACATTTCCCCCCCCTTTTTCAGGGCACTTGTTTCCCCTTTAGTAAATGCACCCCCAACCAAACCGGGCCCCCTTTTTTTGAAGTTCGGATCCCTTGCATCTCCAGAAAAAGGGTACTTTGTATTTGGGGGGATTTTAACCTTACTCTTGCCCCCCTTAATAACTTTTCAGCCGATCCCAATCGCTTATTCACCTTTAAAGGGGGGTTTAAAGAAAGCCCTTCGAGGTTTTCAACTTTGCGAGGGTTTGGGAGATTTCAGCACCCCCGTCCAAGGGTTATGTTTTTTTTCTCACCCTCACCAAACCAAGTAGGGTTGATTAAAACCTTCCCCAGCACAGCGCTCTCCCTTGGGTGAGATCTCCTCTATTGGGAAAGTTCTCGGTCCACCATGCCCATTTTTTTTTAAGCTCTGTCTCCCCTCCCGCTTGACCGGCTAAACTTGGGGGTTTTCGAAACCCTTTTTTCCTCTGCTGCCGCTGACTTGCAGCACCATTTAGCAATTTTATCTCTGACCATGTGAGAGACCCAAACCCTAAAGTGCAGGGGCGGCCTTTAAAAGTGTGTGCGAGGGGCCTATCAAAAGGGGGGTAGAATTTAAAAAAATCGTTCAGGGTATTTCCTGCCCTCCAGAGGGTCTCCTCCCCGGAGTTACTCCAAAAACAGGGTCTCCACCTTCCTGTTCTTTTAAAAAGTTATTGGCCAGGCTTTCCGTAACTTTTTTACCCCCTCAGGGGCAGGGGTAATTCAGACCCACCAAGCAAAATATCGGGTTTTGTAAAGATCAACCGCTTGCGAAAAAACTGGAAGACCACTTATTCGTCTTTTCCTTTATCCCAAAACAAAAAACCCCCCTGGGTGACACGGTACATACAACCAAAACAAGCAAAAATTTCCCTTCCACTACTCAGGCGATCAACTGCCCCCCTGGCTCCCCTCTTCCCTCCTCCCCCCACCCTACCACCCCCCCGAGCCCGGCTTTGAGGAGGCAAAGATTTAGACCCCCCTTTCACCGGGAGGGAAAGAGAATGGGTAGGAACCTTCCGGTGGGAAAAGCCCAGGCCCGGACGGCTTCACTGCCAAATTTTTCAAAGTCCTACCCCATCTCTTAACCACCATGTTTTCGGCTTTCAACCAGTCTCACCTTCCTCGCCCTTTCCAAATGATTCGATGAAAGGGACATGTCTGGATTCCCAAGCCTGGCAAAGATCCCCAATATGGGCAGAAAGACCCAAAAATTTCCCCTTAACGGGATCCAAAAAATTTGCCAAATTTTTGCAAATCGCCCCCAACGCCCATCTACCTTCCCATCCACCCTGACCAGGGGGGTTTTTTGTCCCGGAGGGGGGCTGGGGCAATACCTAAGACCTTGGACAAATCCATCACGGGGTTCCCAAGTCCCCTGATGATCCTTTCATTGGACGCAGAGAAAACATTTGATAGGATTTATGGGCCTGACCCCACTTTTCAGCAAGCGGGCTGGGTCCGACTTCACAGCCAAGATAAGTCCTAAAAACAGACCCATCGGCCCGGGGTTTGGTGAACGGTTCCCTCTGATCCTTTGCCTTAAGAACGGTACGAGACAGGGATGCCTCTCCCCCTTTATTTTATGTTCTATGAGGAGCACTTGCTGAACCCATTTAACCCAAACCGGGTAAAAAGGGGAATCTGCATAGGTGGTCGCGAAAAATTTAAAAAGTTTTTGCATTCCAGATGATCTTTTTATATATCTCGCGAACCGCCACCTCGCTTCCCTCTCTGAGTCTGAACTGGCCTTTTATAGTTGCAACCAAAAATTAATTACTCTAAATCCGAAGCGCTGAATTCTCCCCTTTAACCCCCTACTCTGGACTCTCTAGGGGCGTTTTTTCCCTTCTGGCCCACTGGGGGATTTTTGACTTGGTACGCGATACCACTTAACCCCCCCAGCTTTTTGACGCCAATTCGCCCCTTTCTGTCAACATGTCCCTCACTGTTGGGGGAATTTGGGGTTTAAGGGCTTCTCGTGGGGTTTTGGGAGGAGAACCTCCGAAGATGTCCATCCACCCCAAATTCTTACCTGTTCCAAAACCCCCCAATCATTATTCCAGCCACATACTGGATTTAAAACCCAAAGATGCTTTTTTAAATTTATTGGGACTCCAGGTGCCCGCGAATTTCGTAGGGCTTCTCTGCCGCCAAGGCTGCGGCGGAGTAGGCCTTTCCCGATTGCAATTATACTACTTTCTCCGCCCACGCTGACTCCCAGATCTGATTCACGGCTCCCAAGTAAATTTGGGGTTCAGATGCGCGGATCTAGCCCCGTTTCCTGGCCTCCTCCCCCGGTCGTTGGATTTTCCACCTTTTTAGACTCTCGGAAATTGTCCTTTCACCTCCCTCCAAAGGTAACAGCCCCAAGAAGCCAAACCCACGCTACAGCCTCGAGGGCCCCCTTTTTCCGTAGGATAAACCCTTTTTTCCCCCCTGGGGGCGGACTTCCTTTCTGGGTGGGCTAAAAAACCTCCCCGTTACAGCTAAGGACATTCAAGTTAGGGGAGTACGGCAAACCATTAAATGACCTTCTAACCTTCCCCCCCCACTCCCCAAGAATAACTATGAATACTGCATTTCACCACTTCTTTTTCCCCCATTTCTAAACGATAGACTTCAATAGGGCCCCCCCACCCCCTTTTAGAGAATTTGGGACCCCGCACCCGACGCCTAGGCACCTCAATACCTCCTCACCAAATGCTTCTCCCCCTTCTTGCCATCCCTTCCCTCCTTTTTTTAAAGCCTGGAAGCAGAGCTTCAAAAAACTTTTACAGAAGCCCAATGGGGGAAAAGTTTCTTCTCCCCACATAAGGGGGTCATTTCTTTTAAGGGCCCCGGGGACGAATTAAAAGGTTCTATCTAGTGGTCGGGGCCCCCTTCCCCGCAAAGGGTTCCCGCGACCCCAAACCCGCTTTAGGTGTAACAGAGAAAGGGACAATGTCCCACACTGGTGGGGTGTGATGCCCCACAAGATTTTTAGGGTAAGGTACTGGGGCTATTCTTGAAAGACGGCTCTCCATTCCTAATACCCCCGGCAACCCTACTAATTTTTGCTCCCCCTACACGGGGGGAAAAAACGGTCCTTGGTCCCCAGCCCAAAAAATTTTAATTCCCCGGAGATGGAAACAAACCCCTCCTCCTTTCCCCGGCGGAGTGGGGTAGAGGGGGCTTTGACCACCGCAGGAGGAGCAAAGCACAGACCCCGACTCCACGGGAAATTTGGATTTCGCCTGGGGTCCTGGGTACTCTACGGCCTCCCCCGACTTCAAGTCTCTTCTGGGCTCTGAACCTGAATGGGTGGGCCTTAGGAGACAGGCCCCTTTTGGTGGTCTGGACTGATTTTCTTCCTCGGTGCCCCCCCCTTTTCCGGCTTTAGGGGGGCCGGGGGGCCCCCGGGGCCCCCCCCCCAACCCAATACGTTGCTCCCCCCCCCCCCCTCTTTGGTTCTCTCATCCCTCCCTAGACCCATATGGTCCTTTATTTCCTTTTTTGCTAGTACCTTTTTACTGGGGGCCTTACCGTTGCATATGGTTTGATTTACAGCTCGAGACTGGCCAGCCTCACCTGTTGTTTTTTTTTTGTGAGGGGCTATCCCGAGCATGGTTGGGATGTTCCTCCCCGACATTGGCATCCTGTGATAGCCGTACTAAGGCTAAGGTTTTTTTTTTTGATGTTCTACCAAACGTTTAATGATAATACTTAGTCATTTGCTGTTGCAATTTATCTACGTTCACCTCATTTGATTATCTATCTGTGTGAATTTTATTGTTTATAAAAAAGATCCGTTTATAAAAATTTTAAATTTTTTTTAAAAAAAGCAATTTATTAACTATAATTTGGTTTGCTTATTGTAACGGTATTTTTTTTTTTCAAGTAATATGTTTTTTTTTTACTCTTTTCTGCACGATTATAGAGGTAGCCATCTTGGCTGAGCTACTTTTAACGGCATTTAGAGAGATGCTTTATTGCAGCCATATGGGCCCCAGGAACCTGTAGTCTGGAGCAGGCTTTACAGACTATTTTCGGTTTTGAAAACCGTCTGTAAACCAGCTGGCTGTCATACTTTATCATGGATCTCTATGGAAAACGCGTGCAGCGGTCCCCACTGCACAGATTTTCCACCGGATGGTTTTTTTACACCGCTGGCGGTCCGAAAAAGACTGAACATGTTTTCGGGCGGAATATGAACGAGTCAATGCGAAGGGGGAAGGGCTTTTCTCCGCAAACAGCCTAATAACACACAGAGCTATTAGGGAATGTGAGAACAGTTTGTAATTTGTAGTATACAAGAAGAAAAAGATTGTCCCACCACCAGAAGCAAAACAGTAACAATGCAGTAACATGACAAGAATGCTAAATAGTTGCAGGTCAAAGTTGTGTATGAGACAGCCAAGATGAATGTCTAAAATGATGGTAGTCTCACTTTCAAAGTTGCAGTGGATGGTGAGATAAGGAGCCTGAAAGTCAAAAGGTCAAAACATTGTCACCCTTTTGCTTGTCAGTGTAAAAATATGTTTATATGCAAAACGCTGCAGTAAGTGCGGAAAAAAACTGTTTTCAACAAAAACGTCCTGAATAACATTTGTGAAGTCTGAGTTTGTTCTGAGAAATAGTATGGTCTCCATCAGATTCTCCTTCATTGACGACCTCACATGTGATCTCATTGGGGCACATTTATCAAAAGTGTCTTACTTTTAGACAGTGTAAAGATAACTAGACAGTCTTACAATGCGCCACATTTATCATAGTGTTGATAAATCTGGTGCAGGTTAGAATTGTCTAGTCTAAGTTTGTACTATCTTTAAGTTGGCTTACTTTTACGTCAGAATTTTGCCTTTTTTTTTTTTTGTCGCATTAAGCCACACCCCCTTTCTGTGAAACCACACCCATTTTACGAAGCCACACCCCCTTTGTCGGACAAGGCACAGAAGAGCCTGAAACTGTCTAAAACACATCGTAAATGTGGTAAAAAGCTGGTTTTTCAATATAGTAAACAACAAAAAGAAAGTTCCCAGCTCACCTGATATCATAGCCTGGTGTTCAAGTGAAGGATGCACGGCAAGTCCAAAAACTCCCACTGGTAATGAGTATAGAAACAACGCTATTTCCAGCATCCACACATTTTCATATTGAATGGTTCACCACATATGGACTTACAATGATTAAGTTTAAAAACTTGTAACTTTAATAGAGCTTCATTAAAAAGAAAAAATTCAAAACATGAAGTCCAACATATAGATAGATTGTTGCAGTTTTTTGCGATAGCACTAACCTACTGGAAGGTGGTACGGGATCACATGTAGCGGTAGAATGACCAACTGACCGCGTTTCAGCTGTGCGCCTTAATCCTGGATTAAGGTGCACAGCCGAAACGCGTCGGTCAGTTGCCTCAGGCACAGTCAGTTCTGATAAACAGTTGAACTCTGCTACTTCTTTGAGAGAAAAATGTTGCTGAAATCTGGTCAATCTGTTTGCTGTGGGCGTGGGATCTTTTCCCCTGTGGTAACGCTTTCCCTGCTCCATGTCATCCAAATACTTTTCAAAATTAAACTCCTCATCTGATGAAACTGCAGACATGGGAGCAGCAGCACTGGCAAGACCCAGTTCCTTTTGCTCTTGTCGCTGCATTGAACTAACTGGACCAATTTATTATATATTTTGGGAGTCGGTCCCTTTTATAATGACTCGGAGTCCACAACCCTGGTCTGGAGCTGACTTATTGACTCCTAAGGGAAAATTTTGCGGACATGCTCTGTGAGCCATGCCATGGTTATTGTGCAAGCAGGGGGAGGAGCTGAGTGATATATTGGGTTATATTATAGAGAAAAGGAGAAAAGCTGAGCTCTGTGATATATAGGGTTATATGACACGGAGAGAAGCTGAGCTCTGTGATATATAGGGTTATATGACACAGGAGAGAAGCTGAGCTCTGTGATATATAGGGTTATATGATAGAGGAGAGAAGCTGAGCTCTGTGATATATAGGGTTATTGATAGAGGGAGAGAAGCTGAGCTCTGTGATATATAGGGTTATATGATAGAGGGAGAGAAGCTGAGCTCTGTGATATATAGGGTTATAGAGGGAGAGAAGCTGAGCTCTGTGATATGTAGGGTTATATGGTAGAGAAGCTGAGCTCTGTGATATGTAGGGTTATATGGTAGAGAAGCTGAGCTCTGTGATATATAGGGTTATATGATAGAGAAGCTGAGCTCTGTGATGTATAGGGTTATATGATAGAGGAAGAAGAGCTGAGCTCTGTGATATATAGGATTATGTGATAGAGGAGAGATGTTGAGCTCTGTGATATATAAGGTTATATGATAGAGGAGAGGAGCTGAGCTCTGATATTCTAGTCGCATATTACTTGTCAGTATGTTTTGATAATTTTTGTAGTAGTGTCCCTTTAAAACCATAGATCTTTCTCAGATGTTGCATTCCTCCTAATTCCAACATTTAGGGTCTTGTCACACTTTACGGAAAAACTGCACCATTACTGCGCCATGTGAATACTCCTTTACGGTCTTCTGCCCCTTAACAGTAATGATGGTGTAATTGTTTATGATATGAGTGGTAGAAACGTCCAAAACACGTATCCATGTGCCCATAGCTGAAGATCAAAGCTGGAAGGAGGTAAGTTGTAGAGCTGAAAGCCTATATCGCCATGCTTTGATAAGCTACCAAGTAGGTGTGTTCAGACACAGGCTGTGTCTTCATGATATCCGGATATTGGGCCAGGACTGTACGGAGAATGAGCGCAGCTGATCCGTCCTGCAATTACGGCTTGAATAAGCCGTGTGAACACTGCCTTAAGATCAGTAATGCCCCAAAAAGTTCATATAATTCCTGATTTATGGTACATTCACATGAGGTTCTTCAGTCGCAAAAATCTGCCTCGCAGACATCCGAGACATACCCATGATTTTCTGCTGTGAATTTTCAGCTTGTATGTTGCCGATGGTTAGGCTATGTTCACACAGCTTATTTTGCGACGGATTTCGTTCCGTATTTCGCGGCGTACTGCGCTAAATACGGCTGGAATCCGTCCCAGTCATTACGGTAATCCACAGTTCTCATAGAGAACTATGGATTCCGTCTCTCCTCCCCGCTTGCCGTATTTCACGAGCGGGGAGAAAGTGACATGTCAATTATTCACTGCGGTATACGCGCCGTGGATAATGAATGTCCCCGCCCCACCCCCGCTGCACGGTAATTGCGAGCGAAATCCGTCCCCGCAATTACGCCGTGAATAAGCCGTGTGGACATAGCCTTAATGCGAGAAATACACATCAAGAAGTCGTAACTTATTTATTTTTATTATTTGACTATGTGATTTTATATCCATGTCTTAAAAAAATCAATTGAAGTCAATAGGATTCACTTTTCACATAAGATTTTCACTGTGTGAACATAGCCTAGTATAATTGGGCCTTTAAATAGCACTTACCTGCCAGGTGAGCACATTTCTAGCCTTATTTTACTGCATTGTTCAGGTGGTGTTCACGCAGTGTAAAGTTATGTATTGAAATGAACGCGTATGTCACGGGAGAATCAGGCGGTGTGTTTTTTTTTTTTTTTTTCCTGGGTGCCTTATCCGCTCCATATTTACAGCTTTTCTATTTGTACTGACATGAGAGCAGGAGATGTTATCTATAGAGCAGAGAGCTTCAGAGCTCAAAGTTTTGATTGTTAGGGGATGTTCACACAGCATTTTTGGATCTGTTTTGGATCCAAGAATCACATCCAAAAACACAGCGGTGATTGGATCCTAAACGGATCCAAGATGTATCCAACATGCAGCTGCGTGCTTGGATGTGTGTTGGCTACAGCAGGATCGCACCCTATACTTTGTTATAGGGCTCCTGCTGCTTCTTTTGGACCAAGAATTGACATGTCAATTCTTGGAACGGATCCGAAAGACGGTGAGACACGCATCAGCGATCACTTGTGTGAACGCTGATGTGTGTTTCATATTAAAAACAATGTAAATCACATTGCTATTTGTTAGATGCGTGTTTGGGGGCTGACAAACACACATCTAAAAGCGTATGTTCACACGGACCCAACACGTCGTGTGAATTTGCCCTTAGGCCATGTTCACACGGCTTAAAATGGGCCGTATTTCGGTCCGTTATTACGCACCGTAGTGCGCAAATTACGGGCTGAAAATGGCCCATTCATTACGGTAATCCACAGTTTTCATAGAGAACTATGGATTACATATCCTCTCCCTGCTTGACATGTCATTTTCTAGCGGGGTATACGCGCCGCTAGCAATGATTGTCTATGGGCCGGCGAAGTGCCTGCCCCCGGCCACACGGCGTAACTGCGGGGCGTAATTTCGTCCCGCAGTTAAGCCGTGTGAACACAGCCTTAGAGATAACACCCTCTGTTCTCAAACTGCTGTTAGATGTGTGGTGACATCATTCCCTGCTATCAGATAAGACCAAGATCAGAGAGAGAAAGGGAGAGCAGCACGGTAACCAGCGAAACCGGTGTCCACTCAGAGCAGATAAAATCTCTCATCTCCTCAACAAAGCAAAATAAACAATGTGTTTGGAACAAGTCTTCACTTACTGGCCCTACATGTTGAAAGCTAATCTTTGTATTGAGACAACCCCTTTAATATGAGTAAAAGTTGAGTTTTAGCCCTGAATTTCTGTATGCACTTGGCTTTTTTGCAATCCCTATGAACTTTTTATTGTAAAATTGTCCACATACAGCACACATTAGGAATTGACATGCACTTGGGTTTTTTACACGTCACATAACGCATCTAATGATGCATGAAAAAATGCACAGTATTTCCATGGGAAACTATTGATTGTAAACCCAGCCAATGAGATATATAGATAGTTATATATAATATATATATATATATATATAAATATATATATATATAATATAATATATATATAAATATATATATATATATAATATTTTTTTATAACATTTGAGGTGTTTTAATAAAATGCATGTTTCTTAATTGTGTCAGATTTGACTCGCCTCTGTGGAATTTCTAAAAAACGTGCTTGGGGCATGTATGTTTTTTGAATGCATCTCATTGGGGTAAAAAACAAACTGCAACGTGTGTCCAGCCTTATGGAGCAATCTTACTCTGGTGCGCTGCTCCTTTCCTTTTCCTGCTTGGCTGTGGTCACCGATCTGCAGGATAGGGGATGTAATCGTTTTAATTCTGGAGTGTTTTTTGGCAATTCCAGCTCTTAATACACTGGAGAATTCTTTTCCACCACCATATAGTCACATACTTGACTGAGTCATAGCAGCACTGAGAAGCTCTTTCAGAATGGTTTACGTAAGATTGTTTGAAACAAAGGCCCATTATATATCACTTAAATGTCTTCCTAATTAGCAGTTATAAGCCTGCAAGTGGCCGCCTCCATTAAATGAGTAGACACAGTGGTTGAAAGGGTGGCCTCAGCTCAAATGTGTTTAAAAATGGTATCTAATGGCTTATTGATACCTGGGGTAGATTCTCACTGCAATGTACGTAGTAGGATCCCTTGACTTCTAATGGATGCCTCTGTCCATAGATTCTTAGCTTAAAGGGATGTACTAAGAGCTCGTCAGTCTGTTAGGGATGGTTAAAAATAGAGAACCGAACCCCCAAAATGACCTTGTAATCCTGCTCAGACCAACGCCATGGTTGATCGCGGCCGATAAGGTCACCATTCATTCTTCACGAGACCCTGCAGCTACTCATAGGTCTCAGCGGCCTCTTGTTGTGACCTGTGATTGGCTGCAGGGTCACCTGTAGAGTGAAAAGTGGCGTCATCGGCTGGGAACAAGGGGCACAGCTGCGGTGCTAGAATCAGCCGGTTTACAAGGCAAGTTGTATTTTTTATTTTTTCTATTTTTCATCACCTACAACAGATTGACGACTGTCAGTACTTTTGGAAAAGCCTTTCAAATAAAAGTATACTACACAATATAGGTTCATATACTGTATTCTGTCCAGCCCATAGCTAGAATGGTCAGATGGAGGCAGATTTGGCTCTTTTTTGGCCTCTGTTTAAAGGGATTGTCTCGCAACATTGATTCATCCTACCTTAGTCCTCTTTTCTTGGTTTCATTTTGAAATCAGGGGCGTGTTCACTGGCTTTTACTAGGATGCAGTAGAAGCCAGGTCTGTAGCTATAGCAACCAGTGCTGGCAGCCTATCTTGAGATATGGAACAGGTCTGTAACTATAGCGACCTGAGGAGCTGATGCAGCCCATACAAGAGGGGATATCTCAGAATAATGGATATATATGTGTTAATGGATATATATTGCAAAGTGACTTGTTTTTGCAAGATCTTTAATATAAAAAGCAATCCTTGTAGTGAGACAACCCCTTTAATGTTTAACACTGCAGATGAGAAGGGAATCTACCTTTCACATTAGTTTTGGAATTTGCTGAGAAACCCCTAAAAACTGCGTCAGAATCCCACGAGTATTTTGACATGTGTTGTGTGAATGTTCCCTTAATGTATAAATCACTTCATAGTGTGGGTTCGGGCGTATTGCTGTAGGTTCCGCGCTTCTAAGTGACCCAATTCTTGCTTGTTCTGAGTAAGTGTGTCCTCCCAGGGTCTGCTTTTTGAATGCAGTTTTTAAAACCAAAACCAAAAAGGGTTTTAAAACAAGAAGTCTGAGTCTTTCCTTAGTGTGTCCTCAGATTACGATCCGTTCCTGGTTTTGGCTTTAAAAACCTTCTTTTTATGTTTCTTCCATACTTGCCGCTATTATTTACCACTATATGACATCCATCCATTTCACCTGTATGCCATGTTTTCATGACTCTTATCCATTCAATGGAAGCTATACAGACCTGTGGGTGACGGATGACAATGTAAGCATCCATGTAATGTATCTGACCCAGCATGTATGTTACTGCAGGCCACGTGATGGGAACAGGGCCGTACAACTTTCAGCCAGGAGCTCTGCTGCTAAGAACTAGAGATAGGGGCTAACCCGAGCCGTCCTGAGCAGAAGCCCTGCTACCAGAAGGCTGGAGCTGATTAAGCTGCACTTCCTCTGGTAAAGCACTGGTAGAGACAGAGGGAACCGGGTAGAAGATGGTTTGCTCTTCGGTGGCCATGCACGTTCTGTGTTACAGGGCAACTCCAATGACAACCCGGGAAATCTAGAGGACGATCTGTACAGTTGCTGCATGGATTTCCTTTTCATTGAGGCATTTTCCAAAATACACTGGACCGCGATTTTGTGCAGCAATGTACAGCATTAATTGCTTTGCCTTCCTGCACAAAAAAACCCATTGAAAAAACGCATAAAAAACGCACCGTGTGAAAACACCCTAATTGTTTGGAAAGTAAGTAATCAATTGCTGTGTTTGTAATCCACCAGAAGTCAAACACATTAATTGATTACTTACTTGAATTAGGGTGCTTTCACACAGAGCATTTTTGATGCGTTTTTTGTGCAGGAAGGCACAGCAATTAATGCTGTACATTGCTGCACAAAAATCAAGATTTTTACCACAAATTTTTACACAATTTTTGTGCAGCAATGTACAACATTAATTGCTGTGCCTTCCTGCACAAAAAAAACGCATTGAAAATACGCATCAAAAACGCACCGTGTGAAAGCACCCTAACTCTGCTCCAATTAAACTGCTTTTATTACCAGCAAACTTTTTTCACTTATCTAAACTGTTTGAAAAGTGAATAATCAGTGTGTTTGTATCCACAAGACTTCAAACACAGTAATTGATGACTTACTTGAAACACCTTTCTGAACAATTCAGACAATGGAAAGAAGCTTGATGGTGATAAAGGAAGTTTAATTGGAGCGCATTTAAAACGGCACCAAAACTGCGCTGTGTGAAAGCAGCCTAAGACTGTTTTTGTTTCTTATAGCAATCAAGCAGAGTGCAGCTTTCATTTTTCCTGAGTAATCAGCTGAGCGCTGATTGATTGCTATGGACATGTGTGGTTGTGAGCATGTTAGAGCTTCCTTCCTCAATCATATAACCCTATATATCACAGAGCTCAGCTCCTCTCCGTCTATCATATAACCCTAATATCACAGAGCCAGCTTCTCTCCTCTAATCATATAACCCATATATCCAGAGCTCAGCTTCTCCTCTATCTGTCCCTATATATCACAGAGCTCAGCTCTCTCCTCTATCATATAACCCAATATCACAGAGCTCACTCTCCCTCATCATATACCCTTATATACAGGCCACTGCCTTCCCTATCATAAACCCTATATTCACAGGCTCCTCTCTCTCTACATATAACCCTATATATCACAAGCTAGTTTCTCTCCCTATCATATAACCCTATAATCACAGAGCTCAGCTCCTCTCCTCTACATATAACCCTATATATCACAGAGCCCGCCCTCTCCTCTATCATATAACCCTAAATCACAGCTCAGCTTCTCCCTCTATCAATACCCTATATCACAGAGCTCAGCTTCTCTTCTTTTATCACACCCTACTCATGTAGGGCAGCATAAACTATGTGACAGGTTCCCTTTGAGACACTGCTATACATAGTACTGTATATCCGTCTGCTGTACCTCTATATAAACATGCTTGCTTGGCTTGGTTTGGACCTTTATGTGTAGCTTCTCTGTATGTGAGGTGCACACCCATCATTTTCTCGGGTGGTCACTTTGCTGTTTAGAAGCTGCTGGACTGGAAATTTTTCTAAGAGAACCTAAAAAGTTGTGTGCCTGGAGGGAGCTTCTAGGCTCATTGGCTTCTGGAATTCGTCCAGTCCTGCCTCGGGGAATGCTTCCTTGCTTATCTCTACTGAGATCTACTCTGAAGAAGAGCGTATGGGGGAGCAGGTCTCCGGGGTTGGAGCCACCTGTTTCCTTCCCGGCCTCTGTCTTCAGGAGGGATCTTGGTGACATAATTGCTCTTTGTTGGGGCATGCTCTGTTGTTTCTATCTTTGTGTTCTCACCTTGTCATACTCCCGCCCTGTTGCATCGTAATGTGATGTTTTCATGCTCAGAACATGGGGCTCGAGGACATTGCGCCACCACCAGGTGCTCTGCACCTAACGTAAACCATTGTCTTTCAGAGAGCCGTTCATGAGTGGATGTTCCTTCATGAAACATGGATGACAAGGCTTCTGTGGGGAAGATCAGTGTGTCCTCCGACTCGGTGTCCACCCTGAACAGCGAGGACTTTGTGCTGGTTTACAAACAAGGGGATACTTTCAACGGGCAAACAACGGAAGGGGATGACGAGAAGACCGGCCTGAAGGTAGGGGCCCTGGTTTGGGGTTTTTTTACATCTTTTCGGGGGGGGAAACGGGGTTTGGCCCTTTTCCCTTGAACTTTTGGGTTTTCTGTTTGTTGTTTTTCTGGTTTTGTCACGTTTTTTGTTGTTTTTGGGTACATCATTTTTCCCTTTTTTCAGACCCTTTTCCTTTGACCCTCCAGCTACAATGGGGCAACCCCCTTTTCACTTGCGTTTGTGGTAAATATTGATTGCTTTTTAAAAATTGGTTACCTTCTGTCTTTTTTGATTTGCCCAGTGCAGGTGAAGATTGCACACACAAAAAGGTAGAGAGTAAATTTGAGGATTAAAAGGTTACATGTATGACTCCTGCATCCTGACAGAAATTAGGGTGTTTTTAAACACAGTGCATTTTGGGGGCAGTTTTTTTTTAAAATTTTCAAAGGTTTTTTTTAAAGACCAAAAATTTAGAGCAATCAATAAATAAACAAAGTAAAAGTGAAAAAGCCCTTTAAAAAAAACGGGGAAACTTTCCCAAAATTTTAAGTTAAAAAAACGGGGATTTGCTCATGGGGGGAATCAGTAAAGGAAATTGCAAACAACCCAAAAAAATACTGAAATAGAGTTGACATCTAATGGATTTTTTCAATTTTCCCTAGACAAGGAGTTACAATGCAAAAAGGATCCCAAAAAACAATAGAAGTTAATCAAATGTTCTGTGAGGGGATTTGAAACACCAATTTTAAAACCCCAAAAAAAACAAGTGAAAAAATGAAAGGTAAACCCTTCACATAAAAGCCCTAACGTAAAAACTCTTTAATTGAAAGGAATCTAAACGAGTGAAAAATACTATTTCACTTAGGAACCCACTCTTTTGTTACAAACAGGGGAAAAATAAAAAGGGAAATAAAAATAGTGTAAAAAAGGAAGGGGCCCCAGTCGATTGGGGAGCCTCGCTGTAGGAAAAAGGGGCCCCTGTCTCAAGAACCCAAAGGGTAAAGCGCGGGAATAGAAGGGGGGGCTTAGAGAAAGGTATTGTGGAAATCAATTTGGAAAAAGACCAACCAACGCTCCAGCCCCTGGAGATGCTTCTCCTATGGGTAAAGGAGCCCCCCTCTCATTTCCTCTAACTCTGCACCCAAAAGGATTTTCCAAAAACCATCAGAAAGGGAAAGGGGACTGGGGGTTTGAGCCAAAAGCCCTTGGGTTTAATATTTTTACTGCTAAGAGTAAAAATTAAATTGGGTTGTTTCCCCAGCACAGGACCGGGAGGGGAACAAAGAGTGAACCATGGCAGATCGACCCGCAACCCGCCCTGTAATTAAATGAATGATTTAAAGGACTCCCCTTCCCAAACTGGTTGCAGGTTAAAACCCAACCCCCCCACCATATGGGGGGTCATTGGGGGCCCCTTTTTCCTTCTTGAAACGCCCCCGGGGGTGCTCGGTTGTCCCTGGGTAAAGAATTTTAGAAGGGCGGGAACCCATACCATCTGGGCCCAAGGTTTTTAATAATTTAGTTCCGTGGGCCCCTTTTTGTATCGAGCCCAAAATGTTTTAAAGAAAAGGGGGCATGCTCCAAAACCTCCTCCGAGAACTCCTTTTGATTCCGTTCCCAGCTTTTTTTGGAAAGGGGGTTTTTTATCTTTTAAGAGGGGTTTTGGGTTAAAATTTTATAAAGTCCGGAGAACCCAGGGCTTTCAGAGTAATTTTCCCAGAAAACCTTTGTTCAAAAATTGTAGGTGACCTGTGAATTTTCGGGACCGTTTATTTTGAGGAGAAAAAAGCTACAGAGTTGAAAATATTTTAAAACCCCTTGGGGAAAGTGGGAAAACCAAGGGTTTCCCCCCTCAGTCAGATGGGAACCCCCAAGGAGTCTGTTTTTAGCACCTTACCGAAAATAGATTGGTGGGGGTTCCTCTTCTAAAAGAGGGAAAAAGGGGGAGTCCCCAAAGTGAGTCGGGGGAAAATTTGGGGGTTGCCCCCAATGGGGTCCCGGGACCCCCCCGCTGAAAAAAAAATAGCATTTTTGGAAGAGAAAGACCTACGTAGGGGTGATCTTTGTTTTGGCTATCATCAAAATTTGGTTTTGGAAAAGGATCTTTTGGTAGCCGGGGGGTTTGGGAGCCAGGGCAAAGCCGCCGTTGGAGTTTTTTAAAAATTTTGGGTTTTCCAAACTGGGAAAACCCCGCTTTTTGATTTTGGCTTTAATTTTAAAGCTATTTTAAAAACGAACCGCCACGCAGCCGGGTATAAGCCGGGGAAATCCTGGTTTAAGCTAATCCTCCACCCTGTAAGGACTGTCAGAAATTGATCAGCTCAAATAAATTTAAAAGGGAAAGGGTTGGGCCGTAGGTCAGTTGGAAAGGATTTAGACAACAAATTAGTGATGGCCTGGAAAAGGTAAAGAAGGCAAGGGAGCACGTTCATCTTAAAAATGTTTATGCTTTCCCAAGCCACGAAAAGTCTTTTGTCCCTTTTTAAAGGGAGGCCCCGGTTTTATCCTATTAAAAAGGGGGGGGGGCCCCAAAGTTTAAGGTCGAAATTTTTCCCCGGGGTTGGGAAAGGGATATGGAAACCCAGATATTTAAAGGGGGGTTTTCTGGTCCAGGAGAAAGGGAAGGTTTGTTTTGAGGTGCGGGGGCAAAAGCTGGTCGGGGAAATTTTAAAAGTTCGGGGGCAGTACCCCTTCGTCAATTGTCTTATGATTACTTAGGGCACCAAAATTTTCCTCCAAGACTCTGGATCGTTCCCGGTCCCGATGTTGGGGTCTCTGTAAGTTTACAATAATAAAACGTCCGCAAAGGGCCGAACTTTTTACATTTTTTGGCTCCCCTTTTTTGGGTTTCCATGGATATAGGGGTCAAAACAAATAGCCGGGATCAAGGGGCCCCAAAAAGCCAAAACATATAAAATGGGAGACAAAGGCATCCTTCCCTTTGAAACCATTGTGTATGCAAACGTGTTAGAGAAAAGAGCCATTAATTCAAATTCTGGGTTTGGGGGTTCCCCTGTACAGGCCATGACCCCACTTACCCATTTTTTTGGCCCAACCCCAAAGGGCGCCCAGCACCCCTTTCAGGAAGGGCCGCTACTCGTTTAAAAGGGCCTTCCCCCCACTAATGAAAGAAGGACACATTTGGGGTCTTAGTTGTATTTTTTTAAAGATGGATGAGAGAAAAGGTTTTAAGGGTTTTTGTCTCTCCCCTCCCCGGGGGGAAAAAAAAACCCCCCTTTGGTTCAAGGTGAATAAGTTTTTTTTAAAAAAGGGTGGGTTTTACCCTCAAAGCCAACTTTTTTGCAAAGAGCTTTGCGTCCGAAATTGATCGGGGAATTGGGAACGATAGTTTTGACACAGAGGGGGGTCCCTTCCCCCCTTTTGGGAAAACAGTGTTTAAAGTTTTTAAAGAAGAGGGTAAAAAGGGGGAGCCCGGGAGTGACTGCATTAAAAGCCCCAAGAAGGGGTCCAGCTAGTTTCTCACTTAAAACTTTAATCAAACTTAGGGGGTTATACCCATCACCCCGGGGGTTTCTTACACAAAAAGAGCGACACTGCGTCTTTAAGTTCCGTCCCCCGTGCAGGGCCCCCCGGGGAGGCGAGAACTGAAAGGGAGATGGGGGGAGAGCCGTTCTCGCCAGATAATTTTTGAAGCATAGAGGCCAATTTTTGATTGGGCCCGATTTCAAAAGGGGGGAAAGGGAAATTTTTATAGGCCCCCAAAAAATTAAATTTTTTTAAAGACTTTAAAAATATTTCCCCCCCGTCAAAATGCCAAAACCCGCCCCCCCTGAGTTTTTTGATTGAAAACGACGAAAAAGGGGTGCCCTTTTTTCCCCGGGAGTTTAGCGGGGAGGGGTCTTCCCATTTTTTTGCTCCAAACGTAATAAAAACCGGAACAGATTTGGCGTATCCTTTCGCTTGTTATCCAAAAAACCCCAAGAATTTTTTGGCCGGGAAACCCGAGTAAAGGGCCCCAAATTTGGTTTTTTTAGCCGGAATTGGGGGAGTAGTTTTTTAAGGGCGAGTGTGTTTAAAGAGAAAAGGATTTGGGGAAACGCCTCTCTCTTCCAAAAAGGCTCCGTTTTTTTCCCGGTTTCCCCCCTTAGTAGACCCTTTTTTAACGTTTCCCCTTGCGTCTGATGTGTCGTGGGGCAGAAACGTTGGGGGTAAAAAGGGAAAAAAGGAAGTTGCAATTTGAAAGGGACAAGAGTCTGACGTAAAAACTCAATTTTAGTTCCTCCAAAGGGAAAAAATTTTTGGGCCCCAAAAAATCGGAAAGGGAAAGGGCGCAAGGGGCGGGGCGTGGTCAAGTTTCAAGGGTATTGCCTATGGCGGGCACAACCAGAAGGAGAGAAGGGGGAAAAAGGCCCGCGGGCAGTAAAAGTTTGATGCAAATATTAATTTACTTTAAAGATGAGTTAAAAAATAAAATCTCCCTCCCCCAGGTGCAGGAAATTTTCCCCGGCATCTTTCTAATTTTTCAAAATTTTATAAAACAGTTTTTTGGGCCCGGGTTTTGGGTGTTTTAAAAAAGAACCAGAAATGGCCTGAGAAATATCAATTTGGGATTGAGAAACAAGGTTAAAATCACCACAAAGGGGGATCTGCCCCTTAGCAAAGCATGTAAGGGTTTTCAAATGTTTTGGGTTAAAAGGGAAATTTATTAGTGTTTGGAACATAAAAATTAGCAAAACTGTAGGGCGTGGGCCCCGTAAACTACATTTTTAAAAATGAACTCTGGCATCATCCCTCCGATAACATCAAAAAATTTTTCATCGGCAGGGGTTTTTTTGGGTGAATTGGCTACAAAAAATGTTTCCAAGGGAGGGAAATAGCGGGGGGCATTTTGACTTTGGGTAAAGAAACCCAAGAAAAGGGGTCTCCTGTAGACAGACTATCAGAGGACTTATTGGGCCCGTGAAAGTGATACAGGATTTGTGAATTTTTCCCTTTTTCGGAGAAATTTAATCCCCCCCACATTGAGGGGTTTAAAATCAAAAGATTAGCCATAAAGGGGAAACCCAAAAAATAAAAAAACAAACAAGGCACCCGAAAGCGAGCACAGCGGTTTAGGGGCCGAAAACGAACGTGACAACCCGTGGGGAAAAACCCAAAACCCAAAAATCCGAACAATAGAAAAAAAACTGCGGCCAAAAAAAGCGCCAACCAATTTAAAAAAGGGATCGAAAAACTGATCGGCCCGCGACACACAAGGTGAAGGCCAATACATTTTGGGGAAACCAGTAATCCACAATAAAAAACCAAATCACCCAAAACACAACAGAACATCACATAAGCACTTTCAGGGGGCCCGTATTACTTTTTTGTATCAGTTTTTACACCTTTGGGGAGGCAAAAGAGGGTAAGATGCCAATGAGGGGAAGAAGATGATATAGAAGAGAATAAGAGGGAGAAAAGAAGAGAGGGGAAGAAAAAAAAAAGAGGGGCAGGGGTTGGGAGGGAGAGAGAGAATGGGAGGGGCGGGAAGTTTTTTTTTAGGAAAGGAGAAAAAGGATGAAAGGAAATGCGTCATTAAATATCTTCTGGTCAGGGTGGCAACTGCGGGCGTTGGGACCAGGCAATATAAAAGGTGAGAGAAAACATAAGGCATAGTACGTGGGAAAAAAAAAAAAAAGGAAAAAGAGCCCCAAAAAGGGCAAAGTTAAAAAAGATGTTGAAGCCGGGAGTCAAGGCAGCCAGCAGGGTGATCAGAATCCTCACCTCAGCTCCCGGATCAAACCTGAAGAAAGTTGAGGGCCAGATAACTAAACCCCATTAAAAGAAGCAAAAGGAAACGCTCACATAAGGCAACGATATAAGACAGAACTCAAAAGTTCAGTAAGTCACTCATCGATGGGGAAACCCTTTTTTAAAGGAGGGGACTTTTCAGGGGGTTTTCCCCCCCGTCTGCGGGGTTTTTTTGAGGTTTTGGAGAAATTGTGGAGAGAAACTGGGCCCCCCCTGTTTAGGGGAGGGGTTTTTTGCAGAGACTGTGGGGCCCCTTTGAGGCCGCTGCAAACCCATTTCCGGGAAAAATATTGGGAGGGGGATCCCCAAAGGGAGAAATGAAAGTTTGAAGGTCCCCCCGGGGGGCCCAAGAAATAAGGGTCCCCCTTTGGGGTCTCCCTTGGGTTAGAAGGGGGTAAACCCCACTTTTTTCGGGGTGCTTTTAAAAATTTTAAATGGGCCCAAAAGAGAGGCCCTTTAGGGCTGCTCTCATGCGGGGATTTTGTTTTAAGAAGGGCTGGAAAGAAATCCCCAGTTTTGGCACCCCCAAAAACAATTGATTGCATAATCCGGGGTTTTCCCATTATCTCCTCCTTGAGGATGAAATGTTTGGGTTCTGCATATGATGTCTCTAGGGCGTGCAACATTTTTACCCTTTGCGGGCAAAGGCCCCTAAAAAACTCGGGGCCAAAATCAATGGGGCCGGGCTCATCTGGTTTGCCCAAAATGTAATTGAAATTTTTGGGCAGAGAAGGAACAAAATCCCCCCTTTCAAAACTTTCCCCCGTTTTGGGCCCCCTAAACCCAATGTTTTTTAAAATTTTAAATTTCCCATTCCTAAGGGCTCCCCAAAAGGACAAAAAGAGATGAACTTGACGAGTGCCCTTTTAATTTCCATAGATATTTTGAAAAAACAAGATTTTTGCGATTTTTAGTTCTTGGGCTTCATTTTAGCCCCCCGGACCTTGTCCTGGAGTGCCACTATGTCGGTTTGCACGGGGCGCATGTCCTATCTCCATGCTTGTTGGAGGCATTGCGCCATTTGTTTCATATCAAGTTTCGTGGGCAAGAGTGAAAGAAAAAACCGCAGCCTGGATGGCTTGGGAAGGTTGAGTAATTCAACCCTGGGGGTGGAAGACTCGATATAGAAGCCTCGTTGGAGCACTCCTCCAGTTGAAGGGCAGTGAACAAAGACCCCGACTCGTCCGGGGGGGAGAGGGCTGGCAAACCCCCAAACGAAGAAGCTGGGCTGGACTCAAAAAAAACGTGCTCCCGGACCAGATGGTGTTTTAAGGGGGCAGGGGGAATTGGGCACGACGACCCCAAAAGGGGCCCCGGTCGATAAAAAACTTCCCTCCCCCCTCACCTACTTTGGGGTTTTTCTTTCATGGGCCCTTCACTAACACTCGGCTCTCTTTTCTGACTGTACGGAGCAGAGCCGAAGTGGATCTTTGCTGGTGGTCTGAGCACTCAGAGAGGCCTTGGTCAAGCAGGGGTATCTCTCCCATGACATTTGGAGCCTGATGGGTTAAAAGATCTTTTCAAAAAAAATTTCTGTTCTGGCCCACTCTTTTTTGTCCTTCCCGGGGTGCTGGAAGTAGGCACCGGCATGAGGGGGAGGTGAGACTTATTGCCCCCCATATCAGGGCCCCAGGTGAATGCCATATTGAGACCCTGTAAGTCAGGGTGCAGGGGTGAGGAGCACGGGGTTTCCCCAAGAACGTTGCCTGAGGTGGAGGAAGGCAGTTTACTGCTGAGGGTGGCTGTTAGAGGAGCCTGTGAAGTTGGGGTGATAGGCTGAGTGGTGCATTCAGACTCCACTGTCACTTCAGCAGCCCAGTTCATGGAGCCATTGTGTGTCTGAGATGAATTAGCAGGCAGCCCTATTGGGGCTGGTGAAGCAGGCTGGCCGTTTGAGAGAGAGGAAGGTGTAGCCGGGCTCTGAGAGAAGCTCTTCCCTGCACTAAGGGAGAGCTTCAAGTCACAAGCGGCGCCGGGCCGATGTTCCCGTGGGGAGGACTGCCGAGGATGTCGGGTGCTAACCTGTGCAGTGGGTGAGTCACTCCGCTCTGTCTGGTCCGCTGCTGCAGCTGCCCTGGGTGCTTGGAACGACGGAGGCCGTGTGCGCACGGCTGCTTTAGAGGGAGAGGAGCCGGACTGCTTCTGAGCGGGTGTGTCTGTGGAGGTGATGAGTGACGGGGAGCCGAGAGTCTGCAGCTCCGGTGAGTGCGACCGCGGTGCTGCAGGGTTTTGAGGAGGTGCACGCTGCTGCTTCACTTCTCTGCTTGTTCTTGGCGGGCAAGATGGCGCAGGTGGAGTCGGAACGTGGGAGATCACGCCGTCTTCCCGAAGCTCCTGCAGCGGGACAAAATAGTTGGAGATGGCTATGCCCCGTGCAGTAGAGGAGGTCTTATCAGCAGGGGCCTGTTTTTTGTTTTTTGGCTCTTCTCTGGCCCATTTTGATCACCCAAAGTCTCTGAGAAGCGAGGTCCTATGCAGAGCTCATGCGAAGCACGTCTGCTCCGTCACATCGCTAGCCACGCCCTCCCTTGGTGCAGTTTTAACTGCGCTCCAATTAAACTGCCTCTATTACTAGCAAGCTTCTCTGTTGTCTAAATTGCTCAGAAAGGTGTTTCAAGTAAGTAATCAATGACTGTGTTTTGAAGTTTTGTGGATACAAACATACTGATTACTCACTTTCTAAAGAGTTTAGATAAGTGAAAGAAGCTTGCTGGTAATAAAGGCAGTTTAATTGGAGCACAGTTAAAACTGCACCAAAACTGCGCTGTGTGAAAGCAGCCTTAAAGGGTTTTGCCAGGACGTGCCTTATCTGCTAAGAAGCAAATGTAAACAAGCCATGCTGAGCTAAGAAGAGAAAAGAGACACAGCCAGAGCACAGAGCCATGCATAAGGGGTCGTGTGAAATGTTTTACTCAAATAATCAAACTACAACTTGTGGTTTCTGTATACAAAAGACAACACCTTTTCTCCATAGCAGCTTGAAAGCTCCTTCATGTTCCCTGTCATCAGATAAAGCAGGGATCTACTCGGATATTCCCACTACAACTAGTGGTTTCTGTATACAAAAGACAACATATTTCTACCCCTTGCCTTGAAAGCTTTTTTCAGCTCCCTTTCACAATAGAAGTGTTTTTTCTGCGCAAGCCCGGCCCCAGTTCTTTTCAGGGCTATCTAATAGAAATTTTAATAACTAAGGGCAGGTAAGTCAGCCTGTAAAATCTCCAGACTGCAATTTTTTGTAAACACATATATTTTGAGAAGTGTTAAATACCCATTTTTGGGAAAACCCACGTCAACATACATCGTGGCAAAACCCCCTTTAAAAAGGGGTTTTTCATTTCATTAAAAAGGGCTTCAGAATAAGGGGACAGGAAAACAAGCAACTTTGCAATTGGGGTGTCATTTCAAACGGTCCCTTTTTTCACTGCTGCCCTTTCTTTTATTTACTTAAACACTGTTTCCCAGTGCCGGTCGGATTCCACCCCCCTTTCTTATTGGCTGACGGGTCTACTAATTTACATTTTGTCTGGGCCCCCCGGTCGATTTATGGAGCGTGCATTCCTGCCTCTCTCACTCAGAATAAGGGGGTGATAACATTTCACTCTGCACAGCCAGCACTGCACAGTAAACACTGCAGCTGCTTCACAATCAAAAAACACAGAATTTTCTTGGTGCCTAAGCCCTGCTGTAAACATAGAAGGGGGACCTGTGCTCTGGATGAGTTCATAGAAAACTGAATTCAACTGTAACAAACCCTCCACTGGGGAAGGAAAAGTATCAGTGCTCTGAATTCATAGAAACTGCTAGTTTAAAAATTCGGGCCTGGGGTAGGGAAAAAACAAGCAATTTTCTTACAAAAAATAAGACTGAAATAGGGAGGGGAAACGACACGGGTTGGGACATGTGGACTCGACAGGGGGGAGAGAGAGCAGGGATTGCTATCCCCTCCCACTGATCTCAAACAAACACACTTTTTTTGGAGCGAGCATGAACAGTGAAGGGGGGGGGGTTTTTTTTTGGTTTCCCCCCCCCCCCCTTTCATTTTAAAAAACCCAGCTGGGAGGGGAAAAACGCCCCAGATTTGAGGAGCTGAGAAAAATGAAAGTACAATGAAAAAGACAACTGAAAGAAGCATAAAACCCCTTTAAAAGAAATGTAATACTATATTGGGCCAGTCTGTAAAAGGCTGAACGGCAATTACAAATCCTTTCTTCTTCTAATAAATATTTAAATTAACTTTTCTCCAGAAGGTGGATGAAGAAAACGATTTCATGTTCTCCAAACCAGAGTACTCCAAAACAATAGACACCTATTGGTAGATGGCTACTTTTGGGGTCCCCTTCCCCCCAACAAAAGCAGGAAACAGGTTGACCATGAGAAAATGGGTTTTTGGGGGGGTTCCCCACGGGGTATAGTAACGGGTATGGTAAAGCCCCGCCACAAAATGGGCCCGCTGTTGAAAGTAGGCGCTGGCCAGCAAAGTGCTTTTCCAAAAAGGGGCTCCACCTGGCTCTCCCCCTCACTTCCCCGTTGCGTAAAATGCCCCCAAAAAAGGGACCTGTTACTGCTTTTTTTAAAGCACCGAAATGGCGGCAGGGGAATACGCCCGGAAATAATAGCACACAATGAGTTCTGTGATTTTACTGTCTGTGTGCAGACAGCCTATCACACACCCCTTTTATAAACCCCCCAACCAACTCACCATGGGCTTCCTTTATGAAAAAAACTCTGCGAAGTCAATAGTAATAAGTGGTTTTTAATGATTTTGGGCTGGCCTTGTAAAAGTGGGGTTTTTTTTAATTCTTTAATTTTATTCTTTTAATTTTCATTTTTTTTCCCATGAAAAGGGATTTCCCGATCCTTCTACCTAAAACTAACGAGTCTCACAATAAGAAAAACCCTTTTTGTCCCCAACAAATAAATGTGATCGTTATGTACTGTATTCAGTAATGTACTTACTTCCTTTGTAAAAGGGGTGTTCTGACTGTAGAAAATGCTTGTTTTTCTCTCTGTGCGTAATGGGAAATAGAAGAGAAGAATCCTACCTGCCTCCTGGACGCTGTTCTGTCACCGCGGCTGTCCTGGTGGACCCGGCAGTAGCATGTACGTGACCGCTGTGGCCTCTGAGTGACGGTACCTGGTCAGGTGGACGGTGAACGTTCACAGCTATAGCCGGGATCACTGGGACGGCCTCAGCGATGAAACGACCGCATCCAGGAGGTAAGTATGCTTTTTCTCTTCAATTTTCCATCATGAACTGACAAACAGATGTTTTCTACTATCGGGACACCCCTTTAAAACTGTTTGGTCATTCACTTTTTAGGCTGGTTTCACACAGCATTATTTTTACGCACCAAAATACACATAAAAATGTACTTACCCTGTAGACACTCTGAACGTTTGAATGCCAAAAAACGGCAAGTCCACGTCCCCCGTGTTCTGGTTCAATTTCGTGCTCTGCCCCTCACTGTACTGCAGGTCCTGGATGGCAGCTATCCAGGCCGAAGTACTGGTTTCTGCTCTAGGACCAATGCTGGACTACTGCTCATTGTCCTCATAACATGACATTGGGACCGCATTGCCCAGTGCTGGATTGTTAGATATGCTAAACATTACGGTGAGGGATGGCTAAAAGGACTGAAGACTTTTGGAACCAGTTAGAGTCCTCAACTTCCGTTTTTTTTGTATTTTGGAGGCAAAAAGGTGTCATAGATGGCAATAGAGAGCAAATATAGGGCCACTGGTATGAACCTGTTTAGGTCTAAAACTCACTTTTTTGCCCATAGGTTACTATGGACAAAAGAGGGCGTTTTAGACCTAAACAATTTCATACATGTGGCCCTAAATGTTAGGTGCAAATTTCTAAGGGCTTTGAGTACAGGGTTTGTGAGGGTGATCCAGCTGTGTCTGGAGGGCTTGGAGACCAACCATATCGTCACTACTAACCTCACACTAATCACCTTTGAATGTTCTGGTGACAGCAGACATTTCAGACAGGATGTTTCTGTAGAAAGAAGGAACATAGATTGTAGGGACAGATCCTCACCTTGGTTTGAAATGCGTTACTGTCGTTTTCCCTGAGGTAAGCCGCACCTCTCTGCTCCCATCACAGATGCGGTGTGTCCTGGAGTCAGGAGGTTTTTGGACAGTGCTCAAGTCTATGGCCAGCTGTATACAGGCATCTCAGACGGCCATTGCTGCTTGTCAGGCTGGAGTGTGTTCCTGTGTAACGTACAATGTTTTATTGTCAGATTGTTGGGAATGGGAGCGAGCAGCAACTTCAGAAGGAGCTGGAAGATGTCTTAATGGATACGCCATGTGAGGAGCAGCATACAGAGGAGGGGGACAAAGCATTACCTGATGATGATCTGGATGAGTCTTCAAATGAAACCTCCACAGCATCTTCTACCATTAACCCGTCATCTGTTGGCATGCAGAAACAAGAAATGAGCCTGCCAGTGAAGCCAGCACAGCAAGGTAATCCATACGGGTGTGAAAGGGCTGGTTTGGTTAAAAATCTCATTCTATTTTCAGCATTCTGTTACCCATTGACAATAACAGGTTGTAACTCGCCTCTCCTTTGACCTCCGACCCAGCGCTGCGCCATCCTCACCCTCTGCTGGTCTTCTATTTTCTTCTGGTCTTGATTCCATTCGGACGTTACCACTGCAGCAGTCACTTGCCATTGGCTGGCATCACCGTTCTGAAGTAAGCAGCAGTCAGCGGCACGTGATGGGTGCAGCCAATCAGTGGGTGACATCCTGTCGGAATCGAGACTGGCAGAAAAGAGAAGATTGGTGGAGAGTGAGGATGGCACAGTGCTGGATCCAAGGTGAGAGGAGAGGCAATTATAACATTCTTTTTATCTTCAAGGGGCAGGAGTACACTTTAAATTCAGTCAGGTCTTTACAAAGTAACCTCTGTATGCCTCTATAAGGAATCGGAGGTGCAGTATGATCCTATTGCCTTCTATAATAGCTCTGAGCTTGTACTAAGCCTTAATATAGCCGGGTGCATCAGTCTTTCCTTCATCCTCATTTTGGTATTTTGTATATTCTTATAACAAGAAAATTTTTTAATGTTTTTGGTACAAAGGTGGTCAAACTATTTGAAGAAATTTAAAGGGAATGTGCTGCCTATTTTTTGTTTTAATTTTTAGAACCAGGCACTGATGTATAACTTTTTTTATAAGTTATTTTCTAAAATTTTTTAAATCTTTTTTTTCTTCTATTTTCTGTGCATACTTTTGGGGCAACCATCTTACTTCAGCTGCTGTTAGCAGCATACAGTATCATTGTTAATCTTGCCTGTGATAATAATGAGGAAACTACTGAAAGATCTCTACTGAACATTAAGGCCTGGTCCCTACGGCACCGGTTTGCGGCTGGTTAATCAGACGGTTTGCGGTTTTAAAAACAGTCTGAAAAACCGTCCGCAAACTTTTACATGGGCCTCTATGGAAAACCCGTGCAAAGTCCCTACTGCACAGGATTTCTATCCGGCGGTTTTTCAGACCGCCGGTGGCCCGAAACACATTCAACATGTTCATTCTTCTGTCTGGTTTTCGTACGGAATATGCGAAGGGGGAGGGCTTTTCTCCACGATTAGTGGAGAAAAGCAGTCCTCCCGCGGCCATGTGCACGGCTCAAGAACAGGACAAATACCGGCCGGATAAACCGACCGGTATTTGTCTTGTGCCATGTGAACGGCCCCTTAGGCCTCGTTCACACAGCTTATTGCGGGGACAGATTTCGCCGGCCCCATAGACTGTCATTATCTATGGCGCGTACATGCCATAAATAATTGACATGTCACTTTCACCACCCGCCGCGTATTCACCGAGCAGGGAGAAGAGACAGAATCCATAGTTCTCTATGAGAACTGTGGATTACCGTGGTTACTGGGACGGATTGGAGCCGTACTGCAGTGCAAATACGGCGCGCAGTACGGCTCCAATCAGCGCCCAAATAAGCCGTGTGAACGAGGCCTAAATGTCAGACTATTATGAGGCTTAGTGGCCGGCGTGAAACTGGAATTTCAGGATTGTTTTTTCTAATGGATAGTGATGTAAAAAATAGAAAATTAAAAAAGTTCTTAAAAAAATACTTTTACAGAAAAAAATGATCAACCTCAATAAATATTATTTTCTGATGACACACTCCTTGTAACCCCTTTTGACCTTCCTAAAAAGCACCATTTTTGAAATCTCATATGTCATTTTATGTGAAAATAACTATGACACTTTTACCCAGGGGTCTTCAAACTGCGCCCCTCCAGCTGTTGGGAAACTGCATCTGCCATCATGCATTTATATAATCTAGAACAGTGTGCTTGATGGGAATTTTAGTGTAGTTGAAAACCCGTGCAAGTTTTACCTATACATATGATTCAGAGATTTTTTTCTCATGACATATAGTGCTTTAAGTTGGTAAGAAATTTTGGTCCAAAAAATCTTTTTTTATTTGTGAAAAATATCATGAAAAATTTACCATTTTCAAACTTGAAAAATTTCTGCGTGTAAGACAGATCGTTATTCCACTCAAAATAGTTTATAACTAGCATCAACCATATGTCTAATGTAGGTTGGCATCATTTTTAAATGTGTGTTTTTTTTTCCCATTTAGGGGGCTTAGAAATTTAGTAGTAATTTTCACATTTTCAAGAAAATTTGCAATATACATTTTTTAGGGACCAGTCCAGTTCTGATGTGACTTTCCATTGGCCTGTATGTTAGATACCCCCATAAATGACTTCATCTAAGAAACTACACCCCTTAAAGTATTCAAACAGCTTCTAGGAAGTTTATTAATCAATTAGGTGTTCCACAGGAAATAAAGCAAAGTGGAGGTGAAATTTCAAAATGTCATTTATTTTGTTGTTGCAGATTTTCAGTTTTTATCCATTATTCACTAGGACATGGTAGATGTGACCATATAAATGAAACTCCACATCGATTCCCCAGACTCTGCTGTTTTTGGGGACACCCCATATGGGGCCCTAGTTCACTATTTGGCACAACCATAAGCCTCACAGTAGGAGGTTCACCTTCTGGACTCTAGGGCTTCATTTTCAATACATTTTTATTTAGGTGCCATTTCAGGTTTGCGGACACCCTAAGATACTAAAACTTAATAAACTCTCCTAAAAATACCCCATATTGTAAACTAAACCTTTTAAGGAATATATCCAGGGGTGCAATAGATCGACCCCACAGGTATTTCACTAATTTTTTAAGCATTAGGCCACGTTCACATGGCCATCTGCGGGACGCAATTCAGTCCGTAATTACGCGCCGGAGTGCGCCAATTACGGGCTGAATCCGTTCCAGTAACTACGGTAATCCACAGTTCTCATAGAGAACTATGGATTACGTCTCCTCTCCCCGCTCGGCAGTGATTGTCTATGGGCCGGCGTGGTGCCGGCCACCCGCTCACTCCCCCGCTCCCGCCCCGTCCACACGGCGTAACTGCGGGCCGTAATTACGCCCCGCAGTTAAGCCGTGTGAACATAGCCTTAGGCTGTGAAAATTTAAAAAAAAAAATTTTTTTTTCCAACAATCCGCAATTTTAGCTGAAAATGTTTCACTTTTACAAGGAATCCTGGAAAAAAAAGCACCCCAAATTCAGCAATACCCTATACATGAGTATAAACTGCTGTTTGGGCGCATTACAGGGTGTACAAGGGAGGGAGCGCTATTTGACTTTTGAAAGGCAGATTTTGGTGGGTGCCATCTCACATTTGCAAAGCCCCCAAAGTACCAGAACAGTTGAAACCTCCCAAAAGATGCCCCATTTTGGGTTCAACACCCCTCATTGTTCTCTTCTAGGGATGTATTGTGGGATTACAGGTGTTCCATAGTATGTTTGTTTGTTTTTTTGTTTTTTTTTTAGCATTGGGCCTTGAAAATGGGGGGGGGGGAATTTTGCCTGATGAGTTGAGGTTTTTTTTTTTTTTTTTAAAATTTGTTTATTGCATTTCAATCAAAAAGTGTAAAACAGTATACAACTTAGGATCGACATATTGTCGTATCAAGAAGAAATCACTGTGGCATATTGGTATGGACATGGGTACAATGGAAAATACATATGTCAACAATCCAAGTATTAGCCAGTTAACCATTTAGAGTAATACAAATCAGGATCATTAATCTAACCAGCACTTATGTCCAACTTGGCAAGTGAGTAACTTATGGTAAGTAATACATACAAACAGACAACACTAAGGCCCCGTTCACACGGCTTATTTGCCGACGGATTGGCGCCGTATTCCGCGCCGGATTTGCGCTTCAATACGGCGCCAATCCGTCGGAGTCATTACGGTAATCCACTGCTTTCATAGAGAACAGTGGACTCCGTCGCTCCTCCCCACTCGGCAAATCCGCCGCGGGGGGAGAAAGTGACATGCACATTATTTACGGCTCGTCCGCGCCGTATAACAATGCATTGTCTATGGGGCCGGGAGCGGCGCCCCCGCCGCGCTCAGGCCCCGCCCCCGTCCCCCCCCAAAATCACGGGGGATTTTTGAGGTCAATACGGCGCACAAATCCGTCGGGAAAGCCTGTGAACACGGCCTAAGGCTTGTTCCACGGTTTATTTCGGGGCGTATTTTGGATATTTACGTCCGTAAATACGTCCTGAAATACGTTTCAAAAATTAAAAGTTTAGCATTGATTCCAATGTAAAATACGGCTCGTCATTCACACGAGGCGTATTTTCGCGACGTATTTACGGGCGTAAATACGTCCGTAAATACGATCGTAAAATTAAGTCCCCTGTCACTTATTGAGGCGTATTTTGCAAGTAAATCACCATAGTAAAGAATGTGGAATGTATTTACGATGCGAAATACGTGCCACACTTTGTGACACGTATTTGAAACGTATTCCCGAAATAAGCCGTGTGAACATAGCCTAAGACACCAAGACAGATAACAGGAGGGAATGCTGGAGGTAGAGGGTTGGGAGAGGAGGGGAGTGGTCCGGTCTCGCTGTGTAGCACTGTAGTTAAAGGGCGGTGGAGATTATATAATTATCCCAAGGTTTCCATATAATGTCAAATTTGGCAGTCCTATCATCAAGGAGGGCCGTGAGGTATTCCATTTCACGGATGTCCTTTACTCTGCTGATCAGCTGATCCTTTGAAGGGGGTTCCTGACACTTCCAGTGTTTGCTTATGAGAGAGTTGAGGTTTTTATTGGTACCACTATGGAGTTCATATGACGGTTTCATAATTTTTTATTAAGGTTTTAGTGAGGCATTTTGAACAAAATACAGCAATCCTGGTAGTGTTTTATTTTTACAGCGGTCACCATTCTGTATAAGTGACATGCTAGCTTTACTTTTACTTTTTTTGTTTTACTGCTCTTGCACAATAAAAACACCACCTTTATTCAAAAAGGAAAACATGATTTTGTATTGCCATAGTCTTAGAGCCATGATTTTTTATTTATTTTTTTATCTTTTATATTCTTCTGTGTACGGAGATGCGCTTGACATAAGGAAGACTGCCCAAGGCATGACATACAGGTTTTTACCTGAAACATGTGTTTATCAATCATACTGGTAAAGTTCTGCCTCCATAGTACAGGTATACTCTGTTGTGATACCGCTCTGCTGGAGATCTGCTCCATAATAAAGGAATACCTCTACAGTGACCTCAGTGAAAATCTGCTTAAAAGGAGGTTTCTCACAACAGGCTTTTGCATTCATCTTGTGCTTTTTCACCAACTTACAGCTTCAAATCCAGGGTTGGGTCTCTACTCCCAGTAGGCAGGTCTCAATGGTGCCATCATCTTTCTGTGTTGACTTGTGTTGGTGTGGGGGGGGGGGATGTCACAGCTCTGCAGACCTCCTGCGCTGGACAGTTCTCATGACTGGAGAGCTGTCGCCTCCCTCCTAGGCTGCATAGTTGAAAAAAGACATATGTCCATAAAGTTCAACCAATGGTGGGGAAAATGTGGGTGAAGAGAGGGAGAGGAGGAGTTTTTTAAGCCTCGTTTCTCTACTGATGAATGCTTTGAATCCCACAAGGCAAGAACCAATCTGCTCTAAGAAAGATTTTATTTCTGATCCCAGAGTTGCCATCAGACTGGATCTAGAATTTTATATGGCTTCGTACGCATTAATATTCTTTAATTTCAGGTAGTTATCTAAGCCTTTCTTGAAACTCCCAACTGTTCCAGCTGTGACCAGCTCCTCAGGCGGCTATTCCACAGATTTACATTTCTCATAGTGAAGAAGGCTGTTCACCTCTGGAGATTGAATCTTTTTTTCCTCCAGACAAAGGGAATGTCCCTTTGTCTTTTGAGGGGGTTTTACATGAAATAGATTTTCCCCATACTTTTTGTAGGTGCCATTTATATACTTATATAAATTAATCATGTCTCCCCGGAGCCGTCTTTTCTCAAGACTAAATAAGTTCAATTCTTTAAACCTTTCCTCATAGCGAAGATGCTCCATTCCACTTATAAGTTTGGTTGCTCGTCTTTGCACTCTCTCTAGCTTCCATTATAGCCTTTCTATAAACTGGGGCCCAGAACTGAACAGCATATTCCAAGTGAGGCCGCACCAATGCTTTATACAGCGGAAATACTCCATCTTTGTCCCGCGAGTCCATGCCTCTTAATACACGCCAATATCTTGCTTGCCTTAGATGCAGCTAATTGACACTGCATGCTGTTCTGTAGTCTGTGTTCCACAAGAACGCCCAGATCTTTCTCAACAAGCGATTCTCCTAGTTTTTTACCCTTTAGGACATATGATGCCTGTAGATTATTAGCACCAAGATGCAGAACTTTACATTTATCCGCATTGAACCTCATTTGCCAAGTGAATGCCCAAACCCAGGTCTGCTTGCAATTTACGAACATCTTCCATAGAGTGCACTACCCTACATAGCTTGGTGGCATCTGCAAAAATTGAAACCGTGCTTTTAATTCCCTCCACTATTTCATTAATGAATATATTGAATAAAAGAGGACCTGGTACTGACCTGGGGGGGATCACCACTTATAACTGAGGACCACTCAGAGTAGGAGTCATTTACCACCACTCTCTGAGTACGATTTGATAGCCAGTTTTTAAAGGGGTGTTATCGTTTGAACTGTTCATGCTGTTCAGCTAATTCTCTGAGATTGAATTAGAAATCCAGGGGCGAGTCTCTTCTCTCAGCAGGCGTGTCCTCTCCCAGGAGGCGTGTCTCCCCTCACTGAAAACCTGACTGTGCAGTGGAAGCAGAAGGATGTCTGCAGAGGACAGCTATATACAGCCTCCTGCATGCTGCTCCTATGTCTGCAGAGCTTCAGGCTGACTCCACAAGCTCCTTGCTGGGCTATAAGCAGTTATACTGTCAGCCTGAACTGATGAAACACTTGTGAGGAATGTATACTGCCCGCGCTCCCCCTCTGTTACCAGACAGCAGTCTGTCTTACTGTGTTATATGGAGCAATGCACACTGCCCTCCTACCCTTTTCTCCCCCTGTTAACAGGTAGGAGCCTGTATAAGACTCTGTTATACGAGGGGATCTGTAACTTAAACAGCCAGTAATTACCCAGATCATTCACCCTAGAGCTGGGAGGTGAGTATAGAGACAGCAGCCCTTGATATAACTATCGATTTTAACAGCTCAGAGGGGAGAAAACACGGAGAGTGTACAGGCAGAAAAATCACAGCGCAGGGGGCATGGCCGGGGCGTTTCCTTCTGGGGGCGTATCCCAACAGGCTGAATGAAATGTTAGCCGGCCAATCATAGTGCAGGGGGTGTGTCTAGTGGGCAGGATCCGGTCAGGGGGCGTGTCCCAACCAGCAGCAGCAGAAACAATACAGATGCATAGAAAAGCTCATATCTGCTAAACCAAGTGACTGAGGTAATGCAACCCAATTACAAAAGTGCTTATTTTTACTGTCCCCATAATCTGAGACATGATCTTTAGCGATAAAACTCCTTTAATCCAATTACACACTGTTATTTCTAACCTAATGGATTTTAATTTACCTAATAAAGGCTTATGATAGTGTCAAACAGCTTTGCAAAGTATAAAAACACAATATCCACAGCCGCCCCGCTATCCAGACTTCTACTCACTTCTTCATAAAAACAGATCAGTTTTGTGTGACAACCTCTGTCCTTTAGTAAATCCATGCTGGCAGTCACTTATAATATTGTATTCATTCACATATTTCGTATATGTCCCCCTTTTGAACTCCTCAAACAGTTTTCCCCACAATAGATGTTAAATTCTGGTTATAATTTACCTACCCAAACTTGGAGCCTTTTTTTTTTTTATTTTTTTTATAACACGTTTGCCTTGCCCCGTCTCCGGCCCCAATACAGTCCCCAGAATTCTTAAATATAATATACGGGGGCACCCCTGAAAAACCCCGGCTGGCCTTTTAAAGAACTCTTGGGGTAGCTATCACACCGGGAGCCTTTTTCACATTCTGTTTTTTTTAATTGGGGCTTGGCCCTTTTGCATCAGCCTTTTTATTAATCAGTTGATGAAAGTATTAACAGTACTGGAAAACCCTCCTCATCCTACCGGGCCCGCCCCATAAGCTTAGTGCCCCTATTAGTACGACACTGCCTAATCCAAACGGGGCACACCCCTAAGCCTAGATGCACCTATTAGTACTGACACACCTGCATCCGCCTGGGCCTTCCACACTTATTTTCTCCGTTTGTTTTAACAAAAGATAAAACTGTTTAGTAGCTCTGCCTTCTCCTTATCCCCAGTCACAAGCTCCCTATTACTGGTATTTAAGGGTCCTACATGCTCTGACTTTGGCTTTTTGGCACAAGCTCCTTGTAACCAGAACACCTGTATTGGTGTAAACAGTTATGCATATAGCCCCCTAATGTTACAGAAAGTGACATCTCGTGATTGTGTCTGACAGTGTACTATAGGATTTTTAAAACACTCGGTTATGTGCCCTGCCTTCTCCAGGGACAGCTCGGGAAAATTGCTGGTCACTCCCCCCACCCATATAATTCACTCTGCTCCCCCTACCCATATAACACACATGTAATACACCCAGCTCCCCCCACCCATGTACCAAACATGTAATACACTTTGCTCCCTCCACCCATATAACACACATATAACACACACACATTATATACTCTGCTATCCCACCCATATAAATGAAAGTGAATGGAGCCGGCCGGACATTGCCATGGTGGGTAGAAAAGGGAAAAATACCTGCCATTTTTCTAGCTGTCCCCCACTGGTGCTGCTCCAAAGCTGCCGGCGAAGTCCGCTACTCTTGACTTCCTAGTTCTTGTCCCGACACAGAAGAGAGGCTCACTCTCCATTCACTTATATTGGAGCACGTGCCTCTTCAGCATCTTGGGCTGAGACCTGGAAGTCAAGAGGAGCAGCTTGCCGGGAGCTCTAGGGCAGCGGGGGACAGCAAGAACAGAATCGGTTATTTTTGGCCCACCCTGGCCCCAGTGCCGTGTAAATTTTTATTTATTTTTTAAAAAAATAGACAACCCTCTTTAATTCATCCATTTCCCCTCGTGCATAGTAGTTGTGATTGTAGTATGCTTGTTGGTATTCTGCACCTATGTAACCGAATTGGTTTGTAACCTGCCCTAGTATCAGTAAGGATGCCTCAATTTTAATTTGACCCCTTTTTTTTTTTTATCTTAAAGAGGTTGTCCAATTCCATGTTCTTAAGTTTATCTATGGTGCAGAGGCTGTGGGAAAATAAAACTAACCCATACTCTCCTCTTAAATCAAGTTTGATCCAGTGATGTGCCTTCTGGTCTTTTTCGCCTGTCTTCTGTTGTCTTCCAATTGGGGCTGAACAAAATAGCTGACATTGCTGTTCGGTGCCTTACGTCAGAGCTGTGGAGTTGGTACCTATTTTGCAGGAATCGGAGTTTTCCTAAAATGGACCGACTCCGACTCCCAAAATATATAATAAGTTGGTCCAGTTATTTCGATGCAGTGCAAAGAGGAATTGGGTCCGGCCAGTGCTACTGCTCCCATATCTTCAGCCTCATCACATGAGGAGTGTAATTGATGACATGGAGCAGGCAAAGCGCTGCCCCAGGGGGGAAAGATTCTGCTCCCATAGCAAACAATTTTTACCCAAAATTTTTTTTCCCATCTTTCAAATAAATAGAAGAATTTTTCCCCAAACCCAAACTCAAAACTGACTGGTGGGTGAGGCAATTCCTTTTATACCCCTGACAATTTTTTAAAGGAAGGGGCCCCTTGGGTCACCCAAGCCCCCCAACCCAAGTTAAATGTAAGAGGCCGTTTTCTTTTACCGGGGAAAAAAAGAAATTCAGTTTGCAGGATCTGATTGGGGGGCAAACTATTTCCAGAAAAATTCAAAGAAATCCCAAATGTTCCTTTCATTTTTTTTTTGCATATTAACCCAATTTTTAAAATTTTTTCTAAAACAGCCCCCCAAAAAAAATTTTCAAAAAAGACAAAAAAAAGAAAAACCCCCGTTTTTTAAACCCGGGCCTTTTAGGCCCATAACTCACCATCCACTACAGGGTTTTTTAAAATGAGGCTACTGAAATTTTTTTTGGGGCCCCACCATCCAAACAAAACCCAAAAAATTTTACTTTTTTTAGTTCGGGAAAATTTTTTCCGTAACTTTCAAAGTTTAACCGGGTTTTGCCCAAAAATCAAAAATTTAAATTTTTTTAAAATTTTGATTTTGTTTTTGGAAAATCTTCCTTTTGGCTTCCAAACTGCCTGAACCCCCCTGGCTCCCGGGTCAAATTTAAGCTTCTTTACCCAAAAAACTATCCCAGGTCCCCTTTTTACATAAATTCCCCCCAAAAATTTTTGAAACTGGGCTTGGAAAACAAATAAAAGCTTTTTCTTTCAACTCTAACCCCCCAATTTTTTCAAAAAATCAAAACATTGGTTTAACCCTTTTTCTTGTCCCGCGCTGTTCACTAAATGCCTTTATTTTATAATCAAAAGGGAAAAAAATTGCCTGATGTTAAACCCTTTTTAAAACAGTAAAGTTACACTTAAAAAAAGCGGCGTGTTAAAGGAAATTCGGAGGTTTTTGGGGAAATTGGGAAACGGAAAACGGGGCTTTGGCTTCTGGGCTCCACAGCCCTGACATTAAATTCCAAACTGTGAAACCCAAAAGGACCCTGTTTTTTGCTTACAGCTGCCTCGGGACGTTCTAATTTAGGCCAAAACCCCGGAAACAAGAAGACCGGGGGAAAAAAAACTGAAAGGCCTTGCCGGAAACGTTAAAAGGGGGTTGTCTCACTACATTGAAATTTATCTTAACCCCAGTCCTGTTTTTTTTGGTTTCATTTTGAATTCAAAGGGGGGTGTTTTACTGCCTTCTACTAGGCGAAATAAAACCAAGGGGGGCCGTTTCTAAAGCAACCCCGTGCTGGGGAGCCTATCAGGAAGATTTAAAAAAGGTTCTTACTATAGCAACCTGAAAGCCTTGCACCCAAAACAAAGGGGGTAACTAGGGAAAAGTAGGACCTATTTTAAAAATTTAAAAAAAGGGGGTTTGGGGAACCCCTTTAAATACACTTCCCATGTAATCCCCTTTTAAAAGTAGTTTTTCCTGTTTAATTTTTTTGATGCCTGCGTAGGTTTTTGCAACAAATTTTTGTTGTTCTAGAAATACTTGGCATTAAGAATGTATTGGACTGTAGAGGATGCTTCTGCCTAACCCCTTTTCCGGCCCGGGCATTGCTCCCTTTCCTATTTAAACCCCTGTTTTCCTCCTGATGGATCTGCAGTGTGTGTGTTTTAAATGATGTTGGGGAATTTCCAATTGCACCCTTGGGGAAATTTTAAAAATTTTGATTTTTGCAGTTTCCCCATTTTTTTAAATTAATTTTTTTTTTCCTACCGGGGCAACCCCTTTTAAAAAATTTTTTTAAAAAAAACAAAATTAAAATAAAAATTAAAACAATGGTAATCAGAAATTAAATTTCATTTGGGCCCTTTTACTTCCGCAGTTTTAGATCAGCGTTTTGATGAAACCCAAAAAAGTTTTTTTGGTTTTGGGTTTTAGAAAAACACTAAAAAAACAACTCTGTGTGGGGCCCAGGAGATCAGGTGACCCCAAAAAAAGGGTTTGGGCTTTTTTCCCGGGCAGGGATTTGAAAGCCCCACTCCTTTTTTCCCCCCCCTCCCAAGGGGCCCTTTAAAAATGAAGACATAAACGGGGAAAAAATTGAGGGCTGGGGGTTAGGAAGGAGGAAAAAAAGGGGAGGAACAGCAAAGAATCCTGAGACTTGTAGTTTTACAGAGCAAAGGGAAAGAGCTTTCATATAGGAAAAAGCTGGGGGAAAAGAAAGGAGGCTACAAAAACAAACCAAAAAATTGGGCAGCAGATAAAAAAATTTAAGGGGCTTAAAGGGGGTTTTCTTTACTACAAGGGATTTTTTTTTTAAAGTTTTAAAAAATCTTTAAAAAACAAGGGCACTTTTGCAAAAAATTTTCCAATTTAAAAGTGTTTTCCCACCTAAACTGGGGGATTAAACCCCCTTGGGATTTGGGGTTTCATTTAGCTTCCTGGTCGCTTATAGGGTACAGACCTGGTTTTTTGATTTTTCTCCTGTAAAGGGCCAGCACTGGGGTTTCTATAGTTTACAACCTTTTCCCCTTTTACCGCACCCAGTGGGAAACCAGTAAACACCCCCCCTGAATTTAAAAATGAAACCCCAAAAAAACAGGACTGGGGGGCAAGATAAATCAATGTTGTGAGGGCAAACCCCTTTAAAACAAATTTAGAATTTTTTTTTTTTTTTTCCCTTCAACCTTTTAAAAGTACCCATATGTTCAAAAAAAAGGGGAAGAAATTTTTAAGGAACCCCGTCCATATGCCGGGGGGGTTTTTGGCCGTTAAAATAAACCCAAAGGGAAAAAGCTTTTTAACCCGAAAGGGACGGAGCAAGCAAAAGTTTACTTTAGAAAAGTTACACATAAAGTGGGATTGCTTTTCTTTAAAAAAATCTAAACTAATTTAAAAAATAACCTCATTTACCCCGAAGGGTGAACAAAACATAGAAGAAAAAAAATTTTTAAAAACCCCCAAAAAAATTGGTTTTTTTTGGGGTAATTTCATGGCCCCAAAAAATTGGAATAAAAAAGTGAAGTCAAAAGTATCCCAAAATGGTCCCAATAAAAAAAAAACTACACTTTGTCCGGGAAAAAAATGAGAAAATTTACTTGGGTCCATAGACCCAAAAAAAAAAAAAAGTTTTTGGTCACAAGGGAAAAGGGAATGGCTAAAAAAAGGAAAAAAAAAAAAAACCCCTACAAATTTGGGGATCAAAAAACCTAAGGACCCGCAGAAAAAAAAAGAAAGCACATTTATTTATACTAAAGAGTGGAAAATCCCCAAAAACCCCAAGCCCTGCAAAAAATGGCATAAAATTTTATTTTTTTGTTTTTTTTTTTCATGGTTCCAGGGCCCCCATTATAAATTTTTTTTTTGGGGGGGGTTTCCCCAAAAAAATTAAAAGAATGGCTAAAAGGCAACCATTTTAAAAAAAATACAACCCTTTTCCCACAAAAAACAAGCACTTATATGGCTAAGTAAAAAACAAAAGAAAAATTTTTAAAAATTAAAGGCTCTTTGGGAAGGGCGGGGGGGAAAAAAAGAAAAAAAAAAGTGGCTTTAACCGAAAGAAAGGTTTGAATAATCCTTAAAGGGGTTTTCTATATCTACAAAAGCTTGTCAGCTGCAAAAAAAAACTAAAAGGTTTTTTAATTAACAAAAAATAACCTGTTTTTAAACTTGGGTCTCTTTTCCCCGGGCTCCCACTCATGATGTCCCAAAAAAATGGGTTCAAAGGGGCGCCCAAAATTTTGGGAAATTTCAGCGGTTTAGTGCCGTATAAAGCAGGAAGGGGACCGCGCGCCTATTAATAAGGGGCCAATGGGCCACGGGGGGCCAATGAAAAATGGGGGGTTTATCGGCTGGGAGCAAACGGGGCCGCAAACAGTGCTGAAAAAAAAACGCATTCCCAATTTTTTTATTTATTTTTTTTAATTTTTAATCCTTATTTAAAAAGGTTTTTTTTTTTTTTTTTTTACCACAATAGAAAATGATGGCATAATGCAAAGATATGCCATCAATTTTTTGACAATTTTGGGGCCCCCCACCCAAACTCTGAAACAGGCCCCCCCAATGTCACACACGACCAAAAGAGCCGGGGCTTGCCCAAAAAAAACGGTTTTTATTCGTTCTGGAAAATTTCCTTTCAGAAGTCAACACAAACGAAATAACTGGGGCAATCGCAGGGGGAGCTCCCTTTTGGTGCTGTGATATGCCATAATTTTCTATTAGGGGATCAACTGGCTAACCCCTTATCAATTATCCACCATTTTGTTGACGGCCACGTGGCAGGTCGTTAAGAGGGGTTTTGTGGCTCCCAGCACCGCAACTGCACTAGGACCAGCACTGTACTTAAAGGGGTTGTCTCACTACAAACATTGCTTTTTATGTTAATGTGCTTGCAAAAACAAGTCACTTTGTAATATGTGTTCATTGACATTATCCTCCCTATTCTGAGATATCCCCTCTTGTATGGGCTGCATCGGCTCCTCAGGTCACTATACTACAGACCTGTTTGATCTCTCATAATAGGCTGCCAACACTGGTTGCTATAGCTACAGACCTGGCTTTTGCTGCAGCCTAGTGGAAACCAGTAAACGTGCCCCTGGATTCAAAATAAACCAAAAAAACAGGACGAATCAATGTAGTGAGACAACCCCTTTAACAGCTCTGTTCTTAGAACAGTCTCTGTAAGCGCCGGGAAGTGGAGGAAACCTCTGATCCCCGGCGCCTAACCCTTTGATTACCGAGGTTGGTGACCGTGGCATTATCAAAGGGCATTGGAACTCCTGTTGCAGATGGTAGGGAAAGTCTGCTTATTTAAATGACTAGGTTGCTGTTGATGGTTTTTATTGTATCACCACACCGTAGATAGTAATATGGTAGTGGTAAACCTGTCCAAACTATAGACCGGAGGCATCGAGCCTCTAGTCCAGGAAGGTGAGTGGCATATGTGGTCAGACTTATGTGATGTAAGTTACAGGTGTCTGCCCACTGCCTGCAATGGGCACCCTGTGATGTTTACTATTTATGCCAGAGCCCAGGGCAGGATATCGAAAGCCAAGCAATAGCCGAATATTCTTCATGCAAATAAATAAGACTTTGTGTACAATAGGACATACAATAACTAACAGCAAGACTGTCTTTCTTGCCCATAGCAATCAATCAGAGGTCAGCTTTCCTTTCTTCTGGTTGCTGTGGACAGCAGACAGTCTTAGGCTATGTTCACACGGCGTAATTGCGGCATGTACAGTACGGCCGCAATTACGGCGGGTGATTTGGGGGTCTCGCTGATCAGCGCGTACTCTCGCGGTGCGGGGGGGCGGCAGCTCGCTGGCCCCATAGACTGTCATTACTTGTGGCGTGTATTCGCCACAAGTAATTGACATGTTATCTCCCACATGTACAATATGATCATATTGTACAAGCTGGGAGAGGAGGCGTAATCCATAGAACTATGGATTACCATAATTTCGGAGCGCATCTTGCTCGTATTAGAGCGCAGATACGCTGCGAAATGCACGCCGAAATTCCCCCATGTGAACATACCCTAAGATTTAGCCCATTAATCTTAAAGTTGTGAACCCTTGTGGTGATTGAGTAATGGGAATTGTCTGATTTCTCTTTCAGCTTGTGGAGATGGGTCTGATCTGTACTCGCCAGTGCCTGATGACGACAGTGTTGTGTTCAGCAAGCTGACTTATCTGGGCTGCGCGTCTGTCAATGCTCCGCGCAGTGAAGTTGAAGCTCTCCGAATGATCTCGATTCTACGGGGGCAATGTCAGAACGCACTGGATGTTACTCTCTCTGTGCCTAATGTGTCAGAAGGGACGGTCAGGTATGGCCTGTTTTTTTTTCCTCTGTGCATAGGGTTATGAAGCGAACTCCCTGAGCCGATGGGTTTTCTCTCTCTCGTTCTGTGAACAGGCTTCTTGATCCACAAACAAACACTGAGATCGCAAAATACCCAATATATAAGATTCTGTTCTGTGTCCGAGGCCACGACGGGACTCCAGAGAGTGACTGCTTTGCTTTTACAGAGAGTCATTACAATGCGGAACTCTTCAGGATACATGTCTTCCGCTGTGAAATCCAGGAGGCGGTAAGGTTCATCAGTTTTATAGAATGGGAAGTAAATTCCTCCATCAAGTTTGACTTGGGGGTATGAATGCAGGGCGTAATTGTGCTGAAGTACGTCCGGTAAACGGTAAAATGATAGTACTCGCTAAGGCTATGTTCACACGGCTTAAACTGGGACGTATTTCACCCCGTATTTTACGCCGTACTGCGCTAAATACGGGGTGAAATACGTCCCAATCATTACGGTAATCCACAGTTCTCATAGAGAACTATGGATTACGTCTCCTCACCCTGCTCTCACAATATGGCGAGCGGGGAGATCAGTGACATGCCAATTACTAGCAGCGCTTACGCACCGAGAATAATGAATGTCTATGGGGCCGGCGGGCTGCTGAACTACGGTGTAATTGCGGGGCGTAATTACGCCCCCTGCGATTACACCGTATAAGCATAGCCTAAGTGTTATGTAGAGAGTACACGCTAGCCAGCATGCACTTTCAAACAGCCGGTGTACAGAAGCGCACACATGTACGCAACACTATACGCTGTGTGAACATACCTTTTGGGGTCTGTTCACCTAGGGGATTTCTCCATACAGAAAACTGCATTATGAATCCTCAGCAGAATACTGTGCAAATTTCTGTCATTGATTTTAAGTTTTGTATTGTGGGCTATGCTGTGTATCTGGACTCTGATTAGCCCCATTCAATAGGGCTTATCTGCGTCCTGTTTGCCAACACCGTTTTTAGGTTACATGAATTGCAGTTAAAAGGAAGCGGTCACATAGGTTATGCCCCCCTTGCTGAGGACCGCACACAGTAGTGACATACCTGCTGTTTCCAGCGCTGTGTCCCTTATTCTGTAAGGTGCTGTAGTTTTAGAGCATTTAATGCTCAAATCTTATTCATGAGCAGGTGTTAGCCCCGCCCACCAAAGGCTAGACCCGCCCACTGACAGTTATTCACATGTTTCTACCCATGTAAAGTAACATGTTAATCAGATGAGGTGGGCGGGGCTAGTCTCAGGTGACTCTTTTCAAGACTCTTTTCTGGGTGAAAACTGCAGATTTGAGCACTAAATAATCAAAAACTCCAGCATGTTACAGAATAAGGGGCACAGCTCGGGAAACAGCATGTCTGTCACTAGCTTGTGCTGTCTTCAGCAAGGGGGCATACTCTGTGTGACAGGTTCTCTTTAAATATAACGGGATTTTCTTGTGCATCTTAGTATGAAAGCATGACGATCTGCACCTGAAAGACTTGGTGTGAGTGTCTGTTATGTAAACTAGCCCTTAGGACCACATCTCAGTGTTCAACTTTTGTTCTTAAAAATTGCTTTTTGGGTACACCTGTGACAACAAGTGTGCTTACCTGCAGCTCAATTCAGGACTTCCGGCTGATGCAACAATCTGTTACGTCACATGACCTGCTCTCTGATTACCTGAAAGACATTGGGGCAGATTTATCTTAATCTTAGTCAATGTAGACTTAGACTAGACAGTCTTACAATGCGCCCCATTCATCATAGTGTTGATAAATCTGCTGTAGGTTAGAACTGATTAGTCTAAGTTTGTACCACCTATAAATTGGCTTACTTTTATGCCAGAAACTGCGACAAAATTCTGTTGCATTTTCGGTCGCGTTTAAGCCACGCCACCTTTCTTGCGATGCCACACCCCCTTTGTTGGGCGAGGCGCAGAAGCGCCTTAAACTGTCTAAACACAGTAAATGTGTCGAGAAGCTTGTTTTTGGTGCAAATTGAGCCAGAATTCTGATGCAACTGCCTTGATAAATCTGCCTCGTTGTTTTGATTCTGAGAGAAAGTCAGGCTCTCTATGCATTCCTATGAACCTCCCATAGAAGTGCACAGAGAGATTCACTTCTATTCCACACAGCCATGCTAGGTGTTTCAGCAGTCACAGTGAAGGTCACATGGCCCAGTGGCAGCAGTGAGAAATCCTGTATTCAGCTGCAGGTAAGCAATATTACTGCCACGACTGTGCAGCTAGAAGCAATTTCCTATAAACTAAAAGGAAAAAAACAAAAGCGTGGTGATCTTTTATAGCAAAGCTGATACCTTGTGTTGTGCCTATTATGAGGGCCAAGGGGTGGTAAATGACAAGGATTTTTTTCTGTGTTCTTTATAGACATTCATTACACAGGTCGACCCTGAACTAAGCATATCATTGTTCATAGAATTTTCTTGGAGTGTATTCCTTAAAAATAAAGTTTTAGCATCTTATCCATTATGCACATTTCATGCAGTTGGGTTATATATGTGATGCTCACACCAATGCTGTTCTACATAGGTGTTAATGTACCTGGCTTTATATGTTTTATTTTAATTCACAGAGTTAAAAGGAGATGTCCTAGAATAAAACTTAACTTTTAATGCAACTCTGTGTCGGAGTTCAGGAAGTGATGGCTTCCACTATTTTGGGACATATACCAGCTGTAATAGGTCTTCATTTTAGGACCCCATACCAACTAGTAATTTTTACTTTTGGTACTATATCTATATTTGCATATCCTGTTTGTTCCCCCCCCCCCCCACCTCCCCTATTTTTTTCCCCTTTAGGGATAATATAGGGTACTGGTATGGCATTGTTAGGCAGTGTTCACACGGCTTATTCAAGCCGTAATTGCGGGACAGATTTCGCCCGCAATTACGGCTTGAATAAGGGGCGGGACGGGGGCGCGGAGGGGGAGCTGCCCGCCGGCCCCATAGACATTGCATTATTCGCGGCGCGTACGCGCTGTAAATAATGTGCATGTCACTTTCTCCCCTCCGGCCCATGAGAACTGTGGATTACCGTAGTTACTAGGACGGATTGGAGCCGTACTGAAGCACAAATACGGCGCCCTTTTCGGGGTGTTATCTCCACTTTAGACAGGGCTTCCTTTTTTTAGGGCATAGTAGGTAAGTGTTACTTTTTTTGATTTCTTTAATTTGTTACATGTTAAGTTTTATTATAGGACATCTCCTTTTGCCTCTGTGCATTTATATACATTTTTTCTTGGTTTTTGTCCCCAAAAATTTTCTGTCAACTTTATTGGTTATGTCCAAACAATATTATTGATTACAATTGGTCTTTATTTTATAATAACATTTATACTTGTGTGATCTCTCTTTTAGGTGAGTCGGATACTCTATAGTTTTGCAACAGCGTTCCGACGTTCATTTAAACAGACGCCTCTCATTGCTTCTATTCCTCCTCAAACACCTGATAGCGACATCTTCACTTTTTCTGTGTCACTTGAAATTAAGGAGGATGATGGGAAGGGCTACTTCAGGTATGTCCCTTGCCGCTCTGCTAGCACTGTGTTATTGTCTAGAGGCAGAAGACTAATAAGCTTTGATTTTCTATCTTCACATTAAAACTCTTACCAATATTGCTGTATTTTCAAAGCTATTTTCCTGAAAGCTGTGTATTTTTTTTTTTCTTATGCAGTGATCCATCTAGTTTGTGTTGGCACTATTGAGTACCTCACTGCAAGGGACTGGCCTAGTTATTAACTTACTGGTCTTAATGTCTCTGGGGCAGTACATATGATATTCTAGTCCTGTAATAGACATTTTTGCAACAGGTATCCGACTGTTTTTCCTTGCAGGAAGGACTCATTTTTTTTTATTAACTTATGAAATTTTAATTTTTGCTCAAGTAATTTTATTGGTTCTCTGAAGAGTTCAATGTAGAATCTTCGTCTTCTCCCGTAACCATCTAAGAAGTGGAGACTACATTTTTACTGATATATGTTACTTTTATCAGTTAGGCTATGTTCACACAGCGTAATTGCGGCGCGTACAGTACGGCTGCAATTACGCCGGATGATTTGGGAGTTGCACCGATCAGCGGCCCCACTGACAGTCATTACTCGCGGCGTGTATTCGCCACAAGTAATTGACATGTCACTTATCTCCCCGGGCATACAATACGATCGTATTGTAGAAGTGGGGAGAGGAGGCATAATCCATAGTTCTCTATGAGAACTGTGAATTACTGTAATTTTGCCGCGCATCTCGCTCTTATTAGTGCGCAAATACGCCGTGAATTGCGCGCCGAAAGCCTTTGTGAACATATCCTTAAGGTTACGTTAAAGTCTACATTTGTTGTCAGTGGAAATGAATAATAATCTATATTAATCTCTTCAGTAAGCGATTTGATGATTTATGGAATATTATAGCTGGTTTTCTTATGATGCCTCCAGATGTGGAGAAATGGTCTATTGATGTACCATTATCCTCATCTATTTTGTATATTAGTAAAGGTGGCGTTGTATTGGATTTTAGTCCTGCATTTGTCTATGGACCACAGTTGGAGTAACAGTCACTTTAAATCACGTGATAGGTCTCAATGCTCTCTGTTTTTACCAAGACCAGGGCTTGACAGGGATAGATGAGTTAGGGCACGTCCCCACGTGTCCACAGAGGACAAATACCGGTCGGTTTATCTGAGTGGCACTTGTCCGGTTTGTGTGCTGTGCGGGGGGGTGGGGTGGGGGGACGGATTTTCTCTGCAATGAGCGGGAAAAAGCCCTCCACATTCACTAGTTCATATACGGAAGAATGAACACGTAGAATGTTTTTCGGGTGGCCGGTGGTCTGAAAAACCTCCGGGCGGAAAACCCGTGCAGTGGGGACTGCTGCACGGGTTTTCCATAGCGGTCCATGTAATGGTTTGCAAAACCGCAAACTGTCTGAAAAACCGGCAGCTGGTGCCGTGGGGACATGGCCTTACTTTCACTCTGTCTGTGGGTGGTTATAGCAGTGATTAGCATATCTAACTTTTCTGTAAATAGCTGAGATATTACACAGACAAGTGTAGGAGATGTTTTCTCCTCGGTAAATAGAAGGTACATGTGCTGTGCGGACTGAAAACAATGGCTAATCTGCAATCTTGTTAGAGATGATTAGTTTTCTCTGGATGCTCTGTCTGTACATGGAGTGAGATAACTCCCTGCTCTCTCTGCTAGTCAGGTAACAGAGTTATGGTCTGGCAACCAGGTAACCATAGAAACCTGTGTACATTTAAAATCACATAAAATGTCTCTGATCTCATGACTAAAGTAAAATCTGTTGACCAATGTATTTTGAAAAAGTCTTCATTTCATTGTCCCTTCATGTTGAAAGCTAATGTTTGTAGTGCGAAAACCCAATTAAATGTATTTCATAGATATTTTATGTGATAGAACAACACAAAGTAGCAAGTATTTGAGAAGTGTAAAAAAAAAAAAAATACATGCTTTTCCGAGTTTTTGCAAATTAAAAAACTGGAAAGTGTTAACTGCATATGTATTCGTGTTGGGGTAGGTCTCTACAAGCTTTGCACATCTAGAGGCTGGAATTTTTGCCCGTTCTTTGCAAAATATCTCCAGTTGGCGAACGTTTGTGAACAGCAATTTTCATGTCCTGCCAGATATTCTCAATGGGATTTGACTGGGCTGTTTTAACACATGAATATGCTTCGATGTAAACCTTTCCATTGTAGCTTTGGCTGTATGTTTAGGGTCGTTGTCCTGCTGGAAGGTGAACCTACACCCAAGTCTCAAGTTTTTTTCAGCCACTAACCGGTTTTCATCCAGGATTGGCCTGTATAGTTCATTTAACTTCCTATTTACTCTGCTTAGTTTCCCAATCCCTGCTGAAGCAAAGCCTTCCCCAATCATGATTCTGCCACCTCCATGCTTCACAGTCCACATGTCAATTATTTTCAGGCGTGCGCAAAAATATGAGTAACACATGCATTGTCTGAGCGACGGCGAGTATTTTACATTAGAGTGTGAGAAAAGTGCACTTCAACATTGTTCTGTGCATATTTCGGCACAAAAAGGATGTGCCAAAATACACTGTATAAACACACTCTAATAGTCCCCAGTGTATGGCTGGATTGGAGTGCTTTAGCTAGCCTTCAGCACCATTACACACATGTTGGGTAGAAGCCCCTTCGTTAACAGGTTTTCTTTGTGACTACCTTTCTGTATGCTGAATGCTCCATATAACATGTTTTGATGGACACTGCACCCCTCTTTTCCATGTGACTGATATGTGCACCTCTGCACATAGATGATACATACATACCATTGCCATGCTCTGGTTTGTTCCTATGCAGCTTCCAAAGTGTATTTTAACATGCAGTGTTTTTTTTTCCTTCTGATTATAGTGCTGTTTCTAAGGATAAGGACAAGCAGTGTTTCAGGCTGCGTCAGGGAGTTGATAAGAAGATCGTTATTTATGTTCAGCAAACATCCAACAAAGAGCTAACAATCGAGAGGTAAATACACTTATAATAATATTAGGATCCTGCAAACAAATTCACTTCTAAGAATACAGTTCTGTGACCTTTTCTTACACATGTGAAAGGTTAGACTGTAGTCGATTCCTTCTTATCAAATAGCCAAAGTAGGCACTGGTCTGTGGGTCCCATAAACAGGGCTGCTTTAAAGGGAATGTGTCATCAAAAAATGACTAATTGTTTAAGTCCCATTTTTATGTTAAACACATTTTTTAGGAATTTTTTTTTTTGAATTTTTCATATCACTTTAAATATTTAATATTTCTTAAGTCTTGCAGTTTTCACTCTGGCCACTAGGCCTTGTTTGCACTGCTTTAACAGCAGTCAGAGAGATACTGTACAGTAGCTTCATGCACATAGGAGCCTTAAGACTGACTCAGTCCCATTGACTTCTATAGGAGAGCTTTCTAGTCCTGCTCTGTGACCTGGGAAGATGTCAGTGTGCAGGGAGGAGGAGAGTGTGACATCTCCTCTTGTGATTGGTGGATCCTGTGTTATCTATTCACACTGGTCTCCTTTCAGTTTGACCCTCTTTGTGCTGATAATGAGCAGACTACTGAGAATCTTTCTTTAGAGAACAGGAAGTGTCAGAATATTAGGCCTAGTGGCCAAAGTGAAAACTGCAGGACTTAAGAATTATTAAAAAATATTGAAAGTGATATGGAAAATTAAAAAAAATAAGCAAAAATTCTTAAATGTGTTGAACATAAAAATGTGAGTTAAACAACTCATTTTTGATGACACATTCCCTTTAATCATAGGGTGAATGTTGCATCTGCATCAGGCCCCTGGTGGTGGCACCACTTTTAATGGTATCCGTGTCCTCACAAAAGCACCAGGTAGCAGGGTAGTATTTTTATTTTTCTTTACAACACCTCTGCCCTGCTGAGTCTGGTGGTTTTCTGGGTGAGGATGGAGGAACATGGCAGTCTGCAGTGAAAGAGGAAGATGGGCAATGCTTCTTCCTCTGCATTATATGCCAGCCCAGCACTGATTGGAGGATAAGTTGCTCCATCAATCAGAGAACTGGTTGCTACCAGGTCTGCCCTCTGGGTGCGGACACTGTGCAAGTACCGCTGAAGGTGGAAGAAGTGGTGCCCCTGACCGGATCACAGGGACGGTGTGTCAGCTCCTGTAAGTCACAAAATACATAGTCACTGCTCAGAGTTCCTCTGTTGTTGTGTGGATAAAGGACATACTCATGGGCAGGAGCTGCTTATTAGCTCTTCTATACTTACCCAGATGCAGAATGTGGAGTCTTTTTGTTCCACAGGAGCTGCAGTGCAAATAGACACTGAATTTGTTCTGAGAAATCGTATTGCCTCCATCAGATCCTGCATACATGACCTCACATCTGACCTCATTATTTCCAGGCTAGAGAACGGCCTCTCTACACTTACTTGGGTTGGGGGAAAAGCAGTGACCACAGGGGCAACATCTCTAACAATGTCAGGGTATAAAGGAATTGCGTCAGCCACAGTCCGTTTTGATGAATGCTTGAACTCTTCTACTTCTTTGAAAGCAGGTGAAAAATGTTGCTGAAATCTGTTTGCCATGGGAGCAGAATCTTTTCCCCTGGGGCAGCGCTTTGCCTGCTCCATGTCATCAATTACACTCCTCATGTGATGAGGCTGAAGATATGGGAGCAGTAGCACCAGCCGGACCCAATTCCTCTTGCTCTTTGCACTGCATCCAACTAACTGGACCAACTTATTATATATTTTGGGAGTTGGTCCATTTTATGACGACTCCGACTCCTGCAAAATAGGCTCCGAGTCCACAACTCTGACTCCGACTCCACAGCCATGGTAATGACTTTGCCTGTACATGCTTGGGGACCACACTGGTACTTGTATTTCCCCCCTCTATACTGTAACTAGGGCGAATATGTCAGCTACATCTAAAAATATTAAAAAAAATTGTGTAATAGCATTAATAATTCTTAATGTTTAGTTTTGTGTAATAAAATTGGTTTATTAAAGTTGTCAGTAGAATTAAAGCTTATTACGAGATATTTTGCAAGCGGGGCCACAAAATTTCAACTGTTTTAAGGGCCTCCACTGGGTTTAAGCCAGCACCGACCATAGTGCACACTCTGAAATTTGTAGTTATAATGATTGTCTAAATATATTTCTTGGTAGCTTTCAAAATAACTCGTCACCTACTTTTCAAGCGATTGTCCGGTAACCACTACCTAATTTTATGTTGCAACTGGCAATGCGATCGGGAAAGCTGAAATGGCTGCTGCAGTGAAAATGTGACATTACAACACAGCTATTGAAATGAGGGCATTCCACATTATTTCCAAAATATTTTTCTATTTAAAAAAAGCAGTAAAATCCCCGCCTCCTGTCCTCCCCTCTGTTGCCAGCGCTGCCACTGTCCGCCATCTTCTATTACTTCTTGGTCCTTGCAGTCAATACATCACTGCTGCAAGGGTCACGTGACATTTCCTGTTATAATGGTTTGGAATTGAATGCCCTAATCAGTGATGTACATCACTGCAGCAGTGACCTGCCACCTGACAGGACCGAGCAGTACACTAAAGAACCAGGCAGACAGCAGACCACAGCAGTGCTGGGACTGAGACAAGTATCAGTTTCTTTATTGTTTCAGTACCAACATGTGTTAAATATAAAATATTTACATGGACAACCCCTTTCCATTCATTCAAAGGCTTGTCTCACCATGCTGAGGGAGACTCAGAGTTAAAGTAAAAAAAAACAAAACAAAATCACCCCCCTTTTGCCATTTTACGAATAAAATGAAACCTATTGGGTATCGCCGCGTCCAAAAAAGTCCAATCTATTAAAATATAACATCAACTATCCCGTACGCTGAACACCGTAGAAGAAAAAAAAATTCCAAACGCCATTTCACATTCTCTGCGAATTGGAATAAGTGATCAAGATAGTTGCATGTGTTCCAAACTGGCACCAATAAAAAGTACACTTCTGCCCGCAAAAAATAAGCCCCCTCAAGTCCATAGGTGTTAGTATAAAAAAAGCTATTGGTTGCAGAAAATGACGCCGCGGCGCACATTTAAAAATAAACGAAGAAGTTTGGATTTTTTTATGGTACCAAAACATATCCCTACATGTTTGGTGTTGCTGTAATCATATATACCTGCAGAATACAGAGAACACATCATCTATACCGGAAAGTGGACTCCATAAAACAACCCTGCAAACATGGCTCAAGTACGTTTTTTTTCACATTTTGTCCCATCTTTTTTGTGGTTTCTCAGTATATTCTATAGTATAGTGAATAACACCATTAGAAAGTACATCTTGTCCTCATAGATCTAGATAGGTGGAGAAATAAAAAAAAAAAAGTTGTGGCTCTTAGAAGGTGAAGATGAAAAACCAAAGTGTCGACCATAAAAACTGCAAGGTCCTTAAAAGATTAAAGGAGGATTACCGTCTTGGATCCAGGTCTGAGGTCTGTGTCAGGTATGGGAGCTCGTTACCCCTCCACCTCCTTACTTGTTCAGAAAGGAGAGGCATTACTGACTGGGGTTGTTTAAATTCTGTAGGAACTGACTGATACATTGGAGCAGTGAAATTCTCTTTATAAATAGTTGTGGTTTTTCTTTAGTTTGATCATTTGTAGCAGGAGGTACAGTTTGTGTGTGATTGATAAGATGAAACAGTTAATTTCTTAACTATTCTTGGCTCTTGCCTGTTTATGCTGCAGGTGTTTTGGACTCCTCCTTAGTCCTGGCAGGGATGTACGGAATAGTGACATGCACTTGTTAGAACTGGTAAGTGAACCAAGTAATACGTTGATCTCTCGAGCCCCCACCCATCCCCTGTGTTAGAGGTGCTTTTTGCTTTGGCCAGATGAGAAGGGTCTCAAGCAGGGGACTCTAATCTCTGATGTCCATATGGCCTAATGAAGGAAAAGGTGTTCTTTTTAAAAAGAACACCATCTTTATAGACCTGGAAGTGCCCATTATACATTTTTTTTAACTGAAATTGTAGTAAAGTGCATCAAAAACTAAGTTATATACAGAGCCTAAAATCTAAACTGGAAATAATTTTTTTTCTTGCATTATCATGACATCATGCTGAGAGTCCTGTCTTTCTGACTTTGTGTATTTTAGGAGTCCATGGGTAAAAGCTCAGATGGAAAGTCTTATATTATTACTGGGAGCTGGAACACAAAATCCCCACATTTCCAGGCTGTAAATGAAGAGACACCAAAAGGTATTCTATGACAGAGTTATGCAATAGTGGAAGTGATCAGACTGCAAAAGCATTTCAGATCACACTTTGCCATAAAAAGCAGCAACTAAACTGTACTGAGTTACATTTAATTACCAGTAAATTCATTTATTATAATAGGTCTATCAATTAGATTCTAGGGAGAAAGGAGGGAGCTTAGTAAAATTTGCAACATACATACGGTAAAATGACACAAATATGACCGATTAGATATCTGATATATGATCCTAAGTCCCTATGCAATGTGAGATCACTGAAATGTAAAAGTGATTACATTTGCTGTTTTTGGAGTGGGACAGAATAGTGTAGAGCGCCATGCTGTTCTGTCCCACAAAAAGATCATACACAGGTGAAAAGGGACAAGCTGGCTACCTTTCACCTATTTCAGCTGTTGGACACTGTATACGTCTAGATACCTTCTAGCAACTTCAGAGGGATAAGCATGTCTTTTAGATTGTTTACATCTGCATTGGCAGGGCCATTACAAGCCTCTGTTGCAGATTCCTTCACTGTAGCATACAGTTGATGATACCATGTATTCTAAGGAACCATATGATAAGGGTATGTGTACACGGCGTTTTGCCTCTGTATGAACATACGCTTTTCTGATGCGTCTTTGGGTCCGTTCTGACAATGACAGACACTGCCGGCAATGACCGACACGCAGCGGCGGTCAAATGAGTGACTGACGCTGCGGGTTTGCATTGCGTCTGTCGGGTCCGTCTTGCGGATGCAATCCAAGAAATGACATGTAATTCTTGGATCACATCCGCAAGACGCACCGGACAGGCGTGATGCAAATGCACAGCGGCGATCTCTCATGTGAACGCCACTGCATGTCTGTCATTGCCGGCAGTGATAAACTCACTGCTAATTGTTAGATCCATCTCTGGGTCCATTCTGAGGGACCCAGAGATGCATCCGAAAATCGTATGCACATACGGAGGCAAGACGCTGTGTGAACATACCCTAAGTCAGAGTACTACTGTTGGCCGTTGTATAACAGATCTGGTAGTGAGTCATAGTTTCCATTCAAGGGGTGTTCCTATCTCAGACATTTATGAGGTATTGATAGGATATGCAATAAATGTCTGATAGAAGTAGGACTGATCTCTGGGACCTGCAGCTACAGTGGGGAAAAAAGTATTTAGTCAGCCACCACTTGTGCAAGTTCTCCCACTTAAAAAGAGGAGAGAGGCCTGTAATTGACATCATAGGTAGACCTCAACTGTGAGAGACAAAATGAGAAAACAAATCCAGAAAATCATGTTGTCTCAAATTATGGTGGAAAATAAGTATTTGGTCAATAACAAAAGTTCATCTCAATACTTTGTTCTATATCCTGTGTTTTCAATGACAGAGGTCAAACGTTTTCTGTAAGTCTTCACAAGGTTGGCACACACTGTTGCTGGTATGTTGGCCCATTCCTCCATGCAGATCTCCTCCAGAGCAGTGATGTTTTGGGGCTGTAGCTGGGCGACACGGACTTTCAAATGCAAGTGACTTGCAGTACACTGATCGTTTGCATGTTTTTGTTTTGACAGTACACAGTCTCTGATATATAAATGTTTGGTGAGGTGTGTGTGTGAGTATATAAAATAGGATCCATACAGTACAACTATACAAATTCTCGTTGCTTAACAAGTAATTGTTATTGTATAGATGACCCTAGAAAAACAACAATTAAAGGTCAGCTCAATAATATTGCATATCTCCCAACTACTGTGTTTTCTCTTTTTAATTCAGAATGACAACCAAACACATCCAAATGACCCTGATCAAAAGATCCCATACCCCAGTTTTTAATACCGTGTATTTCCCCCTCTAAAATCAATGACAGCTTTAAGTCTTCTGTGGTAGTTGTGGATGAGGCCCTTTATTTTCTCAGATGGTAAAGCTGCCCATTCTTCCTGGCAAAAAGCCTCCAATTCCTATAAATTCCTGGGCTGTCTTGCATGAATTGTGCGCTTGAGTGGCCAGAGTGGCTCAATGATATTGGGGTCAGGAGACATATGGCCCCTCCAGAACCTTCACTTTGTTCTGCTGTAGCCAATGACAGGTCAACTTGGCCTTGTGTTTTGGATCGTGGTCATGTTGGAATGTCCAAGTACGTCCCATGTGCAGCTTCCGGGCTGATGAGTGCAAGTTTACCACCAATATTTGCTGATAACCGGCTGCATTCATCTTTCCTTCAACTTTGACTAAGTTTCCTGAGCCTTTGTAGTTCACACATCCCCAAAACATCAGCGATCCACCTCCGCGCTTTACAGTAGGAATGATGTTCCTTTCATCATAGGCCTTGTTGACACCTCTCCAAATGTAATGTTTATGGTTGTGACCAAAAAGTTTGATTTTGGTCTCATGACTCCAAATGACCTTGTTCCAGAAGTTTGGAGTCTTGTCTCTGTGCTGTTTGGTGTATTGTAGGTCAGATACTGTATATACTCGAGTATAAGCCGAGTTTTTCAGCACAAAAAATGTGCTGAAAAATCCCCCCATAGCTTATACTCGAGTCACTGTCGGCATTAGGGCGCTGCGATGGCCCGTACGCCGGCAGGGACATTTCTACTACATGCGACTCCTCAGGGAGCGCATGTAGCAGAATCCCGAGTAAGCTGACAGCGACGGGCACTGCGGTGGCCCAGGAGCTGTCGGCGATCTCTTCCCCTATATGCGATTCCTCCGGGAGCGCATGTAGGAGAAGAGATACCACTGCGGTGCAGAGAGCGAGCGCTCCCTACTCCGCAGTGGACTCCGAACGGGCGCAAGCAGACTTGTGTCATCACGCTGCGTGCGCGGCCTGATGACATCACCCGCCTGTGCTAGGAAGACGGAGGAGAGCGCGCGGGAGGCCGGACAGCGAGGAGGCGGAGCGGCGAGGGAGTGAGGTGTTTGTATTTGTTTTTGTTTTTTTTATAACCTGCCTATACCCTGCCTATACCTGCCTTTAGGGACATATACCTGCCTATACCCTACCTAGAAGGACATATACCTGCCTATTCCTGCCTATGGGGACATATACCTGCCTTAACCACTTATAAGGGACATTGTACTCCTTTTCCTATAACCCCCTATAAGGACATGATCATAACCTCCTATAAAATCTGCCTTAATGGGGGGACATTAAACTGCCTATACCTGCCTATGTAATTTTATTGGTATCCATTTTTATTTTTTAAATTCACCAGTAGCCGCTGCATTTTCCACCCTAGGCTTATACGCGAGTCAATAAGTTTTCCCAGTTTTTTGTGGCAAAAGTAGGTGCCTCGGCTTATAATTGGGTCGGCTTATACTCGAGTATATACGGTACTTTGTGGCATTTGTGCAGTAATGGCTTTCTTCTGGCGACTCGACCATGAAGCCCATTTCTCTTCCAGTGCCCCCTTATTGTGCATCTTGAAGCAGCCACACTGCGAGGTTTCAAAGAGTCCTGGATTTTAGCTGATGTTAGTTTCTTTGCATCCCGAACAATTTTCCTGGCAGTTGTGGCCGAAATTTTTGTTGGTCTACCTGACCGTGGTTTGATTTTTACAGAACCCCTGATTTTCCACTTGTTAATCACAGTTTGAACACTGCTGACTGACACTATCAATTCCTTGGAAATCTTTTTGTATCCCTTTCCTGTTTTATACAGTTCAACTACCTTTTCCCGTAGATCCGTTGACCATTTTTTTGCTTTCCCCATGACTCACAATCCAGAAACGTCAGTTGCTAGATGAAAGATGCAAGAGTCTGTCTGGATCCCAGAAACTCACTCAGCTTTTATGCACACACACTGATTACAAGCAAACAGGTCAGAGGTGAGGATGTTACCTTTAGTAGCCATTCAAACCCATTTATTTCAACTTCTGTGCATGTTGTCAGGCCAAAATCACCAGGGTATATAAACTTTTGATCATGGTCATTTGGATGTTTTTGGTTGTCATTATGATTTAAAAGGAGAAAACACAGTAGTTTGACAATAAATGGCTTCACCCAACCACTAACCATAAGTGGAAAACTGTGAATTAACACATGTGGAATTATATACTTATCGAAAAAGTGTGAAACACCTGAAAATATGTTTTCTATTCTAGGTTCTTCACCTTTTACTTTGATTACTGCTTTGCAAACTCTTGGCATTCTCTTGATGAGCTTCAAGAGGTAGTCACCTGAAATAGTTGTCACTTCACAGGTCGCCCCGTCAAGTTTAATAAGTGGGATTTCTTGCCTTATAAATGGGGTTGGGACCATCAGTTGTGTTGTTCAGAAGTCAGATGGATACACACTATAGCTACGAATGGACGTTAGAATTTCTATTATGCAGAAATAAGCAGCTAGTAAAAGAAAAGATGCCTCATTACTTTAGAAAATGAAGGTCAGTCAGTCCGAAAAATTGGGGAAACTTTGAAAGTGTTCCCAAGTGCAGTGGCAAAAACCATCAAGCGCTACAAAGAAACTGGCTCACATGAGGAGCGCCCCAGGAAAGGAAGACCAAGCGTCACCTCTGCTGCGGAGGATAAGTTCATCCGAGTCACCAGCCTCAGAAATTGCAGGTTAACAGCAGCTCAGATTAGAGACCAGGTCAATGCCACAAAGAGTTCTAGCAGCAGACACATCTCTACAACAACTGTTAAGAGGAGACTGTGTGCAGCAGCATTCATGGTAAAATAGCTGCTAGGAAACCACTGCTAAGGACAGACAACAAGCAGAAGAGACTTGGGCTAAAGAACACAAGGAATGAACATTAGACCAATGGAAATCTGTGCTTTAGTCTGATGAGTCCAGATTTGAGATCTTTGGTTCCAACCACTGTGTCTTTGTGCGACGCAGAAAAGGTGAACGAATGGACTCTACATGCCTGGCTCCCATCGTGAAGCATGGAGGAGGAGGTGTGCTGGGGTTGGGGGGCTTTGCTGGTGACACTGTTGGGGATTTATTCACAGTTGAAGGAATACTGAACCAGCATGGTTACCACAGCATCTTGCAGCGGCTGCTATTCCATCCGGTTTGCGTTTAGTTGGACCATCATTTATTTTTCGACAGGACAATGACCCCAAACACACCTCCAGACTGTGTAAGGGCTATTTGACCAAGAAGGAGAGTGATGGGGTGCTACGCCAGATGACCTGGCCTCCACAGTCACCAGACCTGAACCCAATCGAGATGGTTTGGGGTGAGCTGAACCGCGGAGTGAAGGCAAAAGGGCCAACAAGTGCTAAGCATCTCTGGGAACTCCTTCAAGACTGTTGGAAGACAATTTCAGGTGACTACCTCTTGAAGCTCATCAAGAGAATGTGTGCAAAGCAGTAATCAAAGCAAAAGGTGAAGAACCGAGAATATAAGACATATTTTCAGTCGTTTCACACTTTTTTGTAAAGTCTATATTTTCACATGTGTGAATTCATAGTTTTGATGTCTTCAGTGTGAATCTACAATTTTTATAGTCATGAAAATGAAAAAAACTTGGAATGAGAAGGGTGTCATAACTTTTGGTCTTACATGTGTGTGTTGTGTATGCATATACATATGTGTGTTGTGTGTATATGTATATATATATTATATATATATATGTATATATATATATATATAATATATTATATATATATATATATATATATATATATATATATAATATATAATATATATATATATAATGTCTATATACACATACACACTACTCACAAAAGTTAGGGATATTTGGCTTTTGGTTAAGAGTTCTTGCACATTTTTTAAATGCACTAAATGAGCCCATCTCTTCCCTTTAGATGCACATGTCCAGCTGTTCAATTTTTCTGTAATTTTTGCACAACTTGCTGATTTCTAACAAGGAGCTTAATGGCAAAATTCACAGCAGGTGTTTTGATTCCCGAGTTGCCAAATCAATTTTAATTGGGAATTAAACAGTTCTCCTCATCATGCTGTTCACATTTTGACGTGAGACCAAGACAACATCTTATACTTGATCAACAGTACCTCGCCATTCCGAGGTTTCAATCGGGATGCTTTCAGATGGAAGTGGCCACTGAGCTTAGTGTCACAGTGTCATCTGTGGGTTGTAACGGCTATACAGAGAGACTGTAAGAGTTGCAGAAAGGCAAAGAAGAGGGTGATGAATGCCGCACAACTCCAGGCACATTTAAGGGAGACAAGAGGCACTTAAGTGTCAAGTCAGACCATTCATAGCTGTTTACTTTAGCATGGTCTGTCTAGATGACCGGCAAGGGTACCTGACCTGGCTGATGCGTAGAACTCATCCAGTGTAGATGCTCCCTTTCCCATGCAAGATGATGATTCATGTCCCTTGCGGTGTGGTCAGGTACCCTTGCCGGTTGTCTAGGACGCAGACCGCACTGATGGAAACGGTTACGAATGGTCTGAGGTGACACTTGGTTGCCTCTCACCTCTCTTAAACGGGCCTGGAGTTGTGTGATATTCATCATCCGGTCCACATTGTTTACAATGAAGCGGTCATCCGTGTGTGATGTAGCCAAAAGACGTCCACTTCATTGCCTTTCTGTGACTCTTCCAGTCTTTCTGTCTCTCTGATACAAACTGCTGATGACACTCTGTGATACTCTAAGCTCAGTGGCCACTTCCCTCTGAGAGCATCCTGCTTGAAGCCTCACAATGGTGAGGTACCGTAGATAAATTGTAAGGTGTTGTCTTGGTCTCATGATGTCAAATGTGAACAACGTGATAAGGAGGACTGTTTAAATCCCAATTCAAATTGTTCCCCTAAATTTATTGGGGGAAATCAAACACCTATTGTGAATTTCTCGCCAATCCTTCATTGGGGGACACAGCGCCTTGGGTATAGGCCGCTGCCTTCGGAGGCGGACACTAGGCGGACCAAACGCGTCGGGCCCGCCCCAGTGGACTATATCCCTCCTGCTGACGCCAGGCTGATCAGTTTTCAGCCTAGTGTCTGTAGGAGGCAGACGCTGCTCTGCAGCTCTGCAGAGTTTGTTATTTTTCTTTCCTTTGCAGGAAGGTGATTGAGCATCCAGCTCTCACCTGTTGGAAGGTGATCTAGCCTCTGGCTCTCACCTATCAGTGGGGCCATCAGCGTGTAGTTGTACCATGACGTTGTCCCCCCTTAGGGCGTCAGGAACCCAGTCAGTTCTTTAGCTGGCTGGTCTTCCTTCCCGTCCCCACCTGCCGCCTCCGCGGCCTTTTACGGATTCCGGTAGCCTCACCTCCGGGTGCATGGTACCGAAGGGGTGATGCCACGATGACTGAAGACGTTGGATTGGTGAGTAACCCGTCCTCCTCCGTTTTGGGGGTGGTCGGGGTTTTTTTCCTTTTATGCGGTTGAGTGGCTGCAGGAATTCCGTTTTCCCAGCGTTGCCCTTTTCCCCGGTATTGGGGGTCTTCCCAGGGGGGGAGCGCGTTTCCCCCGCTTAGCCTGAGTTGACACTGGGCAACGGGCTTGTTAGCCCGCTGCGCAGCGTCCGGTTAAACGTTTGGCCCCAGCGGCGTTTTGCATCGGCGCGCTGGCGTTCCAGAGGCGGGGGCACATTCCCCCGCCTTACTATTGCTAGCGCTAGGCAGCAGGGCAGGTTTGGCTTGCTGCGCCGCCATTTTGGCAACCGTGCGGTATCGCGCCTGGTAGCTTGGCATCGGCTGCTGGAGAGTAGGATGGTCCTCCCAAGAGCTGCGGGTGCTCCTTACCCGCTTCCGCGGCGTTCCGGCGGCGTTCCGACGGCCGCGCGTTCAAATTTAGCCCCCGGCTTCCGGAGGCTTAGGCCGCAACTAAGCCGCACCCTTTCCTGAGCCTGTGCCGCCCCTGGGGCGGCCCCAAACAGGTCCGGGCCCCTCCCAGGATGGGGAAGGACTTCCAGCAGCCCGGGCCTGTGTTGGGGGGCGGAGCCTAAACGCCATTTTCCAGCGTTCTGCTTTCCTGGCTCTTTGCTGCATCTCCAGGCTACTGAGGAGGGCACAGCACCTTGGGGTGGTAAGTTGGCCTGCTTTGGGCCACCGATCCCTGTCCCACGCGCCCTGCAGCCATGTCCCTGTCCAAGGATGAGGGATTAAAGCCCTCCACATCCAAAGCGGTGGCGACTTATTTCGCTTGTGCCCGTTGCCACAAGATGTTCTCTTGCAGCCAGCCCAGTGCCCTTTGTGCCCTTTGCGCTGCCCCTCAGCCGACCACTGCGGGGTCCGTCCCCTCCTGTCAGGAGTCGGCGGCCCCGGAATGGGCCAAGTCTCTCTCTCTCTAGCTGTTGGTGACCTGTCCAGACTGTCCCAGGTTATGGTTACGGCCATAGAGCGCATGCCGTCGCTGCCCAGCCCAGCACCTCCCAGGGTCCAGCACCCGGCGCAGCCCGGACGGAGAGTTGGCGTAAGAGGTTTAGATCGCGCTCTCCCTCGCTCACACCAGAGCTTTCTCCTGACGGTCAGTGGTCGGAGATAGACGCTCCAAGCCGGGGCTTGGCGGCTTCAAGTGGGGACTCCTCTGATTCTGACTCTGAGCCAGACAGAGAGGATGGAACGGCAGCAGCGGTCCAAGCCCTGATACGGGCTGTCAGAGACTCCCTTCATGGTAAGGATGAGGATGTCTCAGCCTTCCAGGAGGAGGTCTCCTTTAAGCGCAGCAGGCGGCAGCGGTTGGTGTTCCCTACACACCCGGAGTTTGTGGAGCTGATTGTCAGGGAGTGGAAACATCTTGACAGGCGTGTGTTTCCTAGCAGACGGCTTAATGCGCTTTGTCCCTTCCCAGAGGAATCCATGATAAAGTGGTCGGGTGTCCCATCGGTGGACGCCCCGGTCTCGCGGCTCTCAAAATCTATGGCCATCCCGGTCTCGGACGCGGCAGTCCATAGTGACGGCACTGACAGGCGTCTTGGTGGTTTTTGTAAGTCCGCCTTTGAGGCGGCCGGGACAGTGCTGCGACTTGCGTTTGCGGCTTCATGGGTCAGCAAAGTTTGCATGGTCTGGACTAAGCAGCTGCAGTAGAGTCTGTCAGCTGGAGCCTCCACAGAGGAGTTAAGTCTCGCTTCTCAGCTGTCGGGTGCATCGAAGTTCCTGTGCGACACTTTGAGTCAGCCCATTTAGTGGCAAAAGCATCGGCCAATGTGGTGGCCGTACGCCGTTCCCTGTGGTTGAGGTCTTGGTCTGCGGATGCAGCCTCCAAGAAGTTATTGGTGGCACTTCCGTTTTCTGGCGGTAAACTCTTTGGCAAACGTTTGGATGAATTAATTTCAGAGGCCACAGGGGGTCGTAGCACGCTCCTCCCTCAGAGTCGGCCGGCCCGGCGGCATTCGCTTAGGCAGCACGCCCGCGTGCAGTCCTTTCGGAACTTTACGTACAAGTCGGCCACAGGGAATGCCCCCTGCTCCCCGAGAGCAGAGCGTTCCTCAGCCAGACCAGCGTCATCCTGGCGGTCTCGCAGAACACCTGAGGGCCCTCCCGCCAAGTCGGTCTGAGGGACTGCCCCCATTCGAAGGTCCGTCTCGGGTGGGGGGGCCGTCTCCTGCAGTTCCGAGAGATCTGGCAGGTTCTAGTCGACGACTCCTGGGTGCGCAGAGTCGTTTCGGCAGGTTACAAATTTGTTTCAGATCGGTCCCACCGACACGGTTTTTTTCTTTCTCCCCGCCCGCCTCTCCAGTCCGGGCGTCAGCCTTTTTTTTCGGGCAATCCGCACCCTACGTCTTCAGGGGATGATTGTGCCCGTCCCCGAATCCGAGCGATTTCTGGGGTTCTACTCGAACCTGTTCATGGTCCCCAAAGAATGCGGCTTGGTGAGACCAGTTTTGGATCTCAAGGGACTGGCAACAAACAGACTGAAACCAATTTGCATTTAAAATCTTGCTGCTTTTTACTAGCGTACGGAACATCATATGAAGGCTCCCATGCCCTATATTCCAAATCATCGCTTTACATACAATATGCAGTCAGTACTTAGCTGTAGTAGTTTCGTGGTACAATCACAGAATTTTCAACATTTCACTTTTTAGTGGTATGCAATCTCTTCCGAGCTGACTGATGTGGAGCCAAACACTCCATGTTGTACACAGCTGCAACGTTTCGGAAATCACTTTCCTTCTTCAGGCATGCATAGTCAGTCACACTCACTGATATGTGATCACATTAAGCAGACAGATGAGTATTAACCCTATATTTCCTAACTAACCAAATATACCACTATTGCATACATTTAACCTATACGGCTAATTATACTATTCCTACATTTTTATAAAAATGCTATCGTATCTAATCTAACACCTACCAACTATAAACATCCGAGCGATTTCTGGGGTTCTACTCAAACCTGTTCATGGTCCCCAAAGAATGCGGCTTGGTGAGATCAGTTTTGGATCTCAAGGGGTCCAACCGGTTCGTACAGGTTCCTGGGTTTCGCATGGAATCACTCCGGTCGGTGATTTGTCTCCCTGGAGCAGTACGAGTTCCTGGCCGCCATAGGCATCAAGGACGCTTATCTGCAGCGGGCGATCCAAGCCAGGTGGGAGGATTCTTCGCTGGGCGGAACAATCGGTTTTCATCCCAGGGGTAGAAACGAGTTGACCGACCACCTCAGTCGGACAACAATCGACCCCGGAGAGTGGGCGCTTCTTCCGGAAGTTTTTCACCGCTGGAGCTCGGGCTCAGCCTGTCTTCCCTGAAGGGTCAGATTTCTGCCCTCTCAGTTTTGTTTCAGCGCAAGCTAGCCTCCTACGCGCAGGTTAAAACGTTTTTGCAGGGGGTCACGCATTCGGTCCCTCCGGTTCGTAGGCTATCGAACCATGGGACTTGAATCTTGTGTTGAAGGCCATGCAGTCTTCACCTTTTGAGTCGCTACGGGAGATCTCCCTACCTTTTCTTTCTTGGAAGGTGGCATTTTTGGTGGCCATTGCTTCCATCCGCCGAGTGCCTGAATTGGCGGCTTTATCATGCAAATCTTTTTTTTGATTTTGCATAGGGACAAGGTTGTTTTGCGTCCGGTTCCTTCGTTTCTCCCTAAGGTGGTGTCTTCGTTTTACATTAATGAGGACATAGTTCTGCCCTCTTTCTGCCCTTCGCCCTCTCATCCACGAGAGCAGGCGTTGCATTGTTTGGACGTAGTCAGGGCTGTTTGCATCTACCTCTCTGTCACCGAGTCTTTTAGGCACTCGGATGCTCTCTTTGTCGTTCCGGGCGGGCCGCGCAGGGGCCTGGCAGTCTCTAAGGCTACCATTGCTAGCTGGATCCGGTCTGCGATTTTGGAAGCCTATCGCTCGAAGGGGGAGTCCCCTCCGTTTCGGGTCACTGCTCACTCCACATGGGCGGTTGGCGCCTCCTGGGCGGTTCGGCATCAGGCGTCAGCGTTGCAGGTGTGCAAAGCGGCCGCCTGGGCTTCGGTGCATACTTTTTTTATTCTTTTTTTTTCTGTCAGATACGTACCTTGGCCTCGGCTGATGCAAGCCTCGGCCGTAAGGTACTTCAGGCAGCAGTTGCTTAGGGCGTATCACTGCTGAGCGATTGTTTTCCTTTTAGTTGTTTTTTGTCCCACCCTCTGGGACAGCTTTTGGACATCCCACGGTGCTGTGTCCCCCTATGAATGATTGGCGAGAAAAATGGATTTTTGTACTTACCGTAAAATCCCTTTCTCGTCCAATTCATTGGGGGACACAGGTCCCACCCTTCATAGTCTTGTTTTCAGGGGTCGGTGTGTCTCATTTGTCCTTTCTCTCGGCCACGGCTTTTGTACCAACTGATCAGCCTGGCATCAGCAGGAGGGATTAAGTCCACCGGGGCGGGCCCGACGCGTTTGGTCCGCCTAGTGTCCCCCAATGAATTGGACGAGAAAGGGATTTTACGGTAAGTACAAAATCCATTTTTTTTGCCATTAAGCTCCTTATTAGAGATCAGCAAGTTGTGCAAAAAGTATTGAAACATTGAACAGTTGGACATGTGCTTCTAAAAGGCAGAGAAGGTCACATTTCGCTAATTTAAATTTTGGTTGAAAAAATGTTCTGTTCATCCTGAAATTTTAACCTAAAGCCACGTATCACTAAGGGCTTGTCCCCACTGCAGGGGGTTTCACCCGGTTTTTCAGATGGTTTTTGGTTTTGAAAACAGTCTGTAAACAGGGTGACAACTTTAAATATGGACTGCTATGGAAAAGGTCCCCACTGCACTGGCTTTCCGCCGGGCGGTTTTTCAGACCGCCAGCCGTCCGACAAACATTCAACATGTTCGTTCTTCCGCCCGCGGAGAAAAGCCGCACCACAGCGGCCATGTGCACGGCCGCAAAACAGTGCAAATGCTGGTCGGGATTTCCGACCGGTATTTGCACTCTGCCATGTGAACGGCCCCTAAATTTTTGTGAGTAGTGTATATTGACCTATTCTTGATCTCACAGGGCACAACTTCTTAATCTGTGTTCACACACGGCAGATTAAAGTATACAAGGGCAATGTAAAATCTGTAGAAAGCCCTAAAATGTGCATGTTTTCCACAGACAAGGTCCTCTTTATGACCACTGCAGTAGACCTGGTGATTACTGAAGTGCAGGAGCCCGTGCGATTCCTACTAGAAACAAAAGTGCGAGTGTGCGCAGCCAGCGAACGGCTCTACTGGCCATTCAGCAAACGAAGTTCTACAGAAAACTTCTTCCTCAAACTAAAACAGGTAATGTATATGGGCGTTGTGATTGGAAACCGCTGACCTTCAGCAATTAAAGCACAATACATGTGGTACCTTTTGGATTCCTCCAAATGGGGATTATCTGCAAGATAGAGATGCTATCGGGGGTTCTGTGGTTGGCATATGTCACGTTTTATTCTTGGCCGGTGCTAACCCTGCTCCACCTATACCAGCCTATTATATTTAGTAGATAAATATTTTATCAATCATCTTCTACATTTTGTCCTTTGTGTATATAATGATTTATCTGTCATTGACAGAACTTGTAATATTAATTATGGGAAACCCAGTGATACTGAAGTCAAATGTGCAACACGTGATGGTTATGTAATGGCGGATACCGACACAATTAGTCACCATTTTTAATGTGCAAAATCTTTTGGCACAAAATAATAAGAATTTTGTACAAAGGATGCAAGGGATCACATGCGTAACCATTTCATCTGTGACCAATAGGAGACAGATCTCAACGGTCACAGTCTACAACTAACTGAAATCAGTTTCTCCAAAAATTGCCACCCCGGCTTCCACATGCAGTGGATAGAAGCTTTTACTGTCCAAGGGTAATAAAGTGTTCTACATAAGGCTGTGTTCACATGGTGTTTTTATGACATGTAATAAACAGACAGTATTCCCCTTGGATGGACAGTATCACTGATCTTGGCAATTTAACCCTTTAACCCCTTCCCGACATAGGGCGTATGCATACGCCCTAGCGGGAAGTGACTTCCCGCAAATGGACGGATGCATACGTCCTGGCACTCGCGCGGGCTTGCGGGCGAGCCACGCACGATCGCAACATGGGACCAGCGGTAAATTACCGCTGGCCGAATGCCGTATCACCCCCGGCCGGAGTGAGCTCCGGCCACGGGTGATTACCGCTTCATTACCGCAACCTGTCATGGCTGCGATAATGAAGCCGCAGGCAGGAGTGAGCTCCGCCTGCCTGCTCCCGTCGGCTGCCGAACTGTAGTGCGGCACCGATCGCCTGTCTGATGATCCCAGGAAGTGAACGGCACTTCCCGGGGTCATATGTGATGTCACCATGCCCGCAATGCATTGTGGGTATGGTGACAGACGTTGTCATGGCGACCAGTACACAGTACTGCTACTGTGCACTGGTCTGCATTCTAACAGCAAACTGATGATTGCTGTTAGAAGAAAAAGTGAAAAAAAAGTAAAAATGTCAAAAGTGAAACAAAAGTAAAACACAAACACAAAAAATAAATTAAAAACACATACACCGCCCTTTTCCCCTTTACAAACGCCCCCAAAAAGATCAAAAATAAAGTACCCATATTTGGTATCGCCGCGTGCGTAACGACCCACCGTATAAATCTGTCACAGTAATTAACCCGTACGGTGAACGCCGTAAAAAACAAAAACAAAAAAGTCACAGAATTGCGATTTTTGTACATCCTGCAGCACATAAAATGGAATAAAAAAGTGATCAAAAACTCATATAAACACCAAAGTTGTACCAATTAAAACTTCAGTTCATACCGCAAAAAAAAAGTCCCTACACGTTTCTGTATACGGAAAAATAAAAAAGTTATGGCTCTCAGAAGACAGCGATGCATAAATATTATTTAACACAATAAAAACACTTTTTTTTTTTTTTTTTTTTTTTTTTTAATTTTCTTCAAAATTTAAAAAAAACTATATAAATAGGGTATTGCCGTAATCGTATCGACCCAGAGAGTAAAGCTAACTGGTCATGGATACTGCACGGTGAGCGCTGTTAAAAATAAAAATAAAAAACACTACTAGGATTGCAGTATTTTCTTCACCCTGCCTTCCAAAAAACGGATTTAAAACTGATCAAAAAGTCTTGTCCCCCAAAAATGATACTAATAAACAGGTCAACTGATCCCGCAATAAACAAGCCCTTTCACAGCTCTGTACACAGAAAAATAAAAAAGTTATGGCTCTCAGACTATGGCGATGCAAAAACGTGTTTTCCTTTTTGAATAAAAGTGTTTTTATTGTTTAAAAACATCAAAACATAAAAAACATACAAATTGGGTATCGCTGTAATCGTATCCACCTGCTGAGTAAAGCTAGTATGTTAGTTATACTGCACGGTGACCGCTGTTAAAAATAAAAATAAAAAACACTACCAGGAATGCTGTATTTTGTTCAAAATGCCTCACAAAAACTTTAATAAAATGTGATCAAAGCGGCATATGCCCCTGGATATATTCCTTAATGGGTGGAGTTTTCAATATGGGGTATTTTTAGTTTTTTTTTTAAGTTTTAGCACCTTAGGGTGTCTGCAAACCTGAAATGGCGCCTAAATAAAATGGTAATGAAAATGAGACCTCAGAGTCCGGTAGGTGCTCCTCCTATTCTGGGGCTTATGGGTGAGCCAAATAATGCACTAGGGCCACATATGGGATATCTCTAAAAACGGCAGAATCTGGGGAATCAATATTAAGTTGTATTTCCCTGATCACATTTACCGTATTCTTGTGAACAATGTATAAAAATTGAAAATCTGCAAAAAAAAGTGAAATTTTGAAATTTCACTTCCACTTTGCTTTCATTCCTGTGAAACACCTAATGGGTTAATAAACTTCCTAAATGCGGTTTTGAATACTTTAAGGGGGGTAGTTTCTTACATGAGGTCATTTATGGGGGTAACTAACATACAGGTCAATCAAAGTCATGTTAGAAATGGACTGGTCCCTAAAAAATGTATATTGCAAATTTTGTTAAATTTAAAAATTACTACTAAATTTCTAAGCCCCCTAATGTCGTAAAAAAAAAAAAAAAAAAAAAATACATTTAAAAAAAATGATGCCAAACTACAGCAGACATATGGTAGATGCTAGTTATAAACTATTTTGAGTGGAATAACTACCGTGTTTCCCCGAAAGTAAGACAGCGTCATACATTCTTTTTACCCGAAAAAGTCCCACTATGTCTTACTTTCGGGGTATGTCTTATATTGGCAGGTATATGGCCCCATACGCAGGTAATAGGCAGGTATATGTCCCCCATAAGCAGATTATAGGCAGGTATATGGCCCCATAGGCAGGTATAGGGCAGGCTGTAGGCAGGTATAAGGCAGGTATAGGCAGCTGTAGGCAGGTATAGGCAGGCTGTAGGCAATAATATCAAAATAAAAAAACAATCACTTACCTGGATCCCCGCTGCTCTTTCTCCCGCGCTCTCCGCTCTGCTCTGTCTTTTTGCCGGCACAGGCGGGTGACATCATCAGGCCATGCACGCTGCCTGTGCCGGGAGCTCCAGACAGCCGCCAGTCTGCGGTCGCCCGGAGGCCACTGCGAAGCACGGAGCGCTCGCTCTGTGCCCCGCAGTGGTATCCCTTCACCTATATGCACTCCGGAGGAGTCGCATATAGGTGAAGGAATCGCGGACAGTGTCCGGGCCAGCGCAGCGCCCGGACACTGTGCGCTGTACTCGGCATTCAGCTATATGCGCTCCCTGAGGAGCCGCATATAGCTGAAGCGTCCCTGTCTGCGCTCGGGCCAATCTCAGCCCGAGGCACAGAAAACGACAGTTTACTACGTCTTACTTTCGGGGTACGTCTTACATTAGTCGACCTCCCTAAACTCCCCGCTACGTCTTACTATCGGGGGTGTCTTACTATCGGGGAAACGCGGTATCTGTCTTACATGCAGAAATTTTTGAAGTTTAAAATTGGTAAATTTTTCAAATTTTTCACGCTTTTTTGATATTTTTCGCAAATAAAAAAGCTTTTTTTGGGAAACCCAAAAAATTTCTTACTATTTAAAAGCAAAATGTGTCAAAAGAAAACAGTCTCTAAATTTTCACTTTGGATAGGTTAAAGTGTCAAAAAGTTATTCTCACATAAAGTGACACATGACAGATTTAAAAAATGGGGCTCTGTCAGAGAGGCCAAAACTGGCTCCGGCGGTAAGGGGTTAAATGTCATGGCAACTGATGTGTTTCATATGGGTGGGGCTTGTAGGTTTTAATGGCCGATAAAATTTAACAAACACCCCAGGTCTTCCATCTGCAGACTAGGCAATGCTAAAATACTGTTTATACAAATCATTATAGAAGGGGATAAAGGATGGCAGCTTCTAGTTTAACGTGCACTATTGGGTATACAGTGCTTTGCAAAAGTATTCGGCCCCCTTGAACTTTTCAGCCTTTTGCCACATTTCAGGCTTCAAACATAAAGATATCAAATTTGAATTTTTTTGTGAAGAATCAACAACAAGTGGGACACAATTGTGACGTGGAACGAAAATTATTGGATATTTTAAACTTTTGTAAAAGAAACCCCTGAAAAACTGAAAAGTGGGGCGTGCAATATTATTCAGCCCTTTTACTTTCAGTGCAGCAAACTCACTCCAGAAGTTCAGTGAGGATCTCTGAATGATCCAATGTTGTCCTAAATGACTGATGATGATAAATAGAATCCACCTGTGTGTAATCAAGTCTCCGTATAAATGCACCTGCTCTGTGATAGTCTCAGGGTTCTGTTTAAAGTGCAGAGAGCATCATGAAGACCAAGGAACACCCCAAGGCATGTCCGTGATACTTTTGTGGAGAAGTTTAAAGCCAAATTTTGGATACAAAAAAGATTTCCCAAACTTTAAACATCCCAGGTGCACTGTGCAAGCGATCATATTGAAATGGAAGGAGTATCAGACCACTGCAAATTTACCAAGACCCGGCGTCCCTCTAAACTTCATCTCAGACAAGGAGTAGACTGATCAGAGATGCAGCCAAGAGGCCCATGGATCACTCGGGGATGAACTGCAGAGATCTAAGCTGAGGTGGGAGAAGCCCTGTCCATAGGACAACAATCAGTCGTACACTGCACAAATCTGGCCTTTATGGAAGGAGTGGCAAGAAGAAGCCATTTCTCACAGATATCCATAAAAAGTCTTGTTTAAAGTTTGCCACACGCCACCAGAGAGACAGCAAACATGTGGAAGAAGGGGCTCTGCTCAGATGAAACCAAAATCCAACTTTTTGGCCACAATGCAACACGATATGTTTGGTGTAAAAGCAACACAGCTCATCCCCCGAACAAACCATCCCCACTGTCCACACATGGTTGGGGGCCACAATCACGGTTTGGGCTTTTCTTCAGCAGGGACAGGGAAGATGGTTACAATTGATGGGAAGATGGATAGAGCCCAAAAACAGGACCATTCTGGAAGAAAAAACCTTTGGAGTCTGCAAAAGACCTGAGACTGGGGCGGAGATTTATCTTCCAACAAGACAATGATCCCAAACATAAAGCAAAATCTACAATGGAATGATTCACAAATAAACGTCTCCAGGTGTTAGAATGACTGAGTCACAGTCCAGACCTGAATCCAATCGAGAATTTGTGGAAAGAGCTGAAAACTGCTGTTCACAAACGCTCTCCATCCAACCTCACTGAGCTCCAGCTGTTCACAAACGCTCTCCATCCAACCTCACTGAGCTCCAGCTGTTCACAAACGCTCTCCCTCCAACCTCACTGACTCCAGCTGTTCACAAACGCTCTCCATCCAACCTCACTGAAACTCCAGTGTTCACAAACGCTCTCCATCCAACCTCCCTGAGCTCCAGCTGCTCACAAACGCTCTCCATCCAACCTCACTGAGCTCCAGCTGTTCACAAACGCTCTCCATCCAACCTCACTGAGCTCCAGCTGTGCGCCAAGGAAGAATGGGCAACAATTTAAGTCTCTCGATGTGGAAAACTGATAGAGACCTACCCCAAGCGACTTGCAACTGTAATCACAGCAAAGTTAGGGGCTACAAAGTATTAACTTAAGGGGACTGAATAATTTTGCATGCCCCACTCTTCAGTTTTTTATTTTTTACAAAATATCCAATAAATTTCGTTCCACTTCACAATTGTCCCACTTGTTGATTCTTCACAAAAAATATCTTTGTTTGAAGCCTGAAATGTGGCAAAAGGTTGAAAAGTTCAAGGGGGCTGAATACTTTCGCATGTTTAAGCATAAAAGAGAATATGTTTTGTGCCTTCATGTTGGTGGTACTGAGCTTCTAGTTTAAAGCACGTGTGTCAAACACAAGGCCCACAGACCAAATCTGGCTTCCATGTCATTTTTTTTTTTTTTTTAAATTGTAAGTTTTTATTAGTCTTTACAACCATAAAGCCACGCAGGGCTATTAACAGTAATACACACGATGCTTTAACGATGTAATAACATTAGCAGTGTACCACACAACGCAAATGATTTCAAATATTACACAATAATTGCTATTATAAAACACGAGGCTTGAGAGCCGTCTTAGTAAGCACCCTAGATAACTGCAACTGACAGCCCTTTAAACAAAGAAGACAATTACATACATAGACAACTAACAAGACAGGGGGAAGACCCAAGACAAGACACACAAGGACAAAGGAGTTTCCCCAGCTATACCCGCAATCCAACCATATCTGTAGTATATCCTACAAGTCTTGCAGAGCACAATAAACATCCCATGGTTTCCATATATGGTCGAAGGGGTCCAGTTGGTCGTGAGACAAGGCAGTGAGGTATTCCATACGCCTAACCTCTTGTAAGCGGAGACACACATCATGTCTGGTGGGAATAGAAGTTTGCTTCCAAAATTTTGCAATCAAACATTTGGCAGCTGTCACTATATACAGAAAAAGTCTACCCTCCTTACGTCTTAATGGGGCATAGGGGATATTAAGAAGGAAAGTGCTCGCTGTGAGAGGGACCCTAACCTGAATAATGTCCAGCACCATAGACTGGACCTGTCTCCAAAGTGGCCGTATCAATCTGCAGTCCCAAAATATATGCTGTAGAGTCGCTCCCGGATCCCCACATCTCCAGCAACAGTCCGGGATTTCAGGTTTAAGCTTATGCAGTAGGGCGGGAGTATGATACCAGTACATTAAAATCTTGTACTGGTTTTCTTTAACTTGAGCCGAAACAGACGATCGGGCAGCCTGTTTCCAAATCAGCTGCCAGGTGTCTCTGGAGATGGGGGACCCTAGATACTCTTCCCACTTAACCATATATGAATGGATCAAAGGCGAGTCCTGCGAGGGGGTGATTAGGAACTTGTATATCGCGGATATCAAACCCTTAGTCGAACAACCTGCTCTACTAGATTTTTTCAAACATAGTGGGGGAGATACTGTAGTGGATTTCAAGATAGAGAGCATAAAGTGTCTGATCTGAAGGTAGGAATAGCGGCCGAGAGGGCAAGTCATGCGCGGAATGTAAAACATCAAAGATTTCAGAGTCAGTGTTCGATGGTCCACCATATCTGCAAACTGAAACAGCCTGCGATCAAACCAGGGTCTCAGATTCTCATCTGGTCGTCCATCCAACAGTAAAGGATGGAAGAGAAATGAGGTCATTGCGGAGGCATCAGAACACAACCCATATTTTTTGTAGCATCGCTTCCAAATATCTCTAGTGAGGGTCATAGAGTGCAGGAGGGTGACGCTCAATTTTTGGATAGTAGTGGCCCACAATAGGGAGTTGGGATGAATGGGGGCCAACCACAACTTCTCCACCTCCATCCACCTGGAATAAGCAAATAACGCAGACCATGATGGTTTAGCTCGCAGCTGTGCGGCCCGATAATATTTGGTTATATCTGGCATCGCCAAACCTCCATCTCCCCTGCCCGCCAGCAGAACATTCGGGAGATGCTATGTCTCTTATTACCCCAGACAATGTGGATCAAATCTGACTGTAAGGAGCGGAGGAGTTTCATTGGGCCCGGGACAGGCAAGGTCTCAAAGAGGTTACATCAGTTTAGGGAGGATGGTCATTTTAATCGCTGCTATCGGCCAAATAAAGAAAGAGCCAGCTGTGTTCCACCTTTCCAGTAGTCTCTTTATCTCCACTACTAGCCTGGGAAAATTATGCTTAAAAAGAGAGGTATAGACTGGCGTCAAATATACCCCCAAGTATCGCAAACTATCAGTTTGCCATCGATAATTGAAATTAGCCTGTAGTAGAGACAGGAGCGCTCCAGAAATATTCACTGGCATAGCTTCCGTCTTGGATGAATTAATTTTATAACCGGATAGAGCTCCGAATTTGACTAAAAGGGCTTGCAGGTTAGGAAGGGAGACCATAGGGTTAGTTAGTGTGAGGAGAACATCATCTGCATATAGCGAGATCTTAAAATGCGTGTTTTTTAGCTGAACGCCTCCAATATCATCATGTCGTCTAATTGCTGCAGCCAGGGGTTCAATGCAAAGTGCAAAAAGCAACGGGGAAAGGGGGCAGCCCTGCCGGGTTCCATTTTGTATTGCAAGCGGTTGCGATGTGGCATGCGGGAGTCTAATAGTAGCAGAAGGGTGAGAGTAGAGACCTCGGAGTGCGCTAACAAACGGACCACAAATCCCAAATGCTCTCAACGTGTGAAACATAAAGGTCCAGTTAAGGCGATCGAAGGCTTTTTCGGCATCTAAGCTGAGGAGAAGCATAGGGTTCTCCCTCCTATTCATTATATCAATCAGGTCGATCGCTCTTCTGGTATTATCTCCACCCTGCCTCCCTGGAACAAATCCCACCTGATCTTTATGTACCAATTGAGGCAATAAAAAGGAAAGCCTGTTTGCCAGTATCTTGGTAAATATTTTTAAATCCGCATTTAACAGGGCAATGGGTCTGTAGCTAGCGCACTCCGAGGGGTCCTTATCAGGTTTAGGTATTACGGTGATAAATGAGTGCAGCATTTGTGGATGGAACCGTAGCCCCTTTCATGAAAGAGTTAAAGACCGCAGCCATAGTGGGTAGCAGTGGGGCTTGAAATATTTGATAGTAGAGATAGGTAAGGCCATCTGGGCCCGGAGATTTTCCTGACAGCAAGCCTTTAAGAGTATCCACAATCTCCTCTTCAGTGATCGGGAGATTCAGCGAGGCCACGCGTTACTGCCAAGCTTCGGGAGGTTACAGGACAGAAGAAAGTCCTGTATAAGGCTTCCCGTTCTCCGGGGTCCGTAGGCAAACCTTCTGGGATATTATATAGCTTAGTGTAAAAGGAGTGGAAAAGGCCCGCTACAGTGTCGGGGTCAGAACACGGGAGTCCCGAGCCATTTTTGATAGTGTAGGGGGTGGACTGAGCCGTTTCATCCCGAAGCATTTTTGCTAATAAAGAATGAGGTTTGTTGGCCCTTTCATAATATTTATGACGTGAAAAAACCAACAACTCTCAGTAACATGCAGCGCAAGGGTTTTCAGTTTTGACCGCAAACTCAATATCTGGCGCAGAGTGTTCCTAGTCGGGTTCGTTGCTAATTTAGCTTCCAGCAGCTTCAACTGAGAAAGGCAAACATTCTTCTGATATTCCCTATCCTTTTTCAGACGGGATCCTAGTGCTATACATTTCCCCCTTCCATGTCATTTTATTTGGCCAGCAAGGGTCTAGACACAGTGCACAGGGATGGACAAGGAAGGACCAGCTTTCCAATTTTCCCAGTAGATGCGTGCAACACTGTGTGTGGACACTATTTGGATTCAGAGCTCTGGCATGGGAGTCTACACTTTGTTGAGAAAGTCACAGGCGGTGGCACAGTTCTGACTGCACTACCCAGGCCTTTAAAGGCACTCATAATGTTGTTGTGACTCTTGGAGAAAATTATTTTGATATCCTGCTCTAAAGGGACAAAATTAAAATAAAAGGAGTGTTGCCATCTCAGATACAGGACATGACTAAAAATCTCATCAAAGCGGGTCCTACTTGTTTAGTTGTATTCGAAAAACACCAAAGAAGTCAATGGAGAGCACTACAGTGACCATAGCACCAAGCAGGTCCAGAGATTGGTGGACTCCTGTTCTGGTGAACGGTGCAGATCCTAGAGGGGAGACCTGCATCAGTCGCTGTACTGATAATGGGCTTAATCACAGTTGTTAAAGAGAACCTGTCACATAGGTGATGCCCACTTGCAAACAAGCTAGTGACAGACATGCTGTTCCCAGCACTGTGTCCCTTATTCTATAAGATGCTGTAGTTTTAGAGCATTTAATGACCAAATCTGCAGTTTTCAGCCAGAAAAGAGTTGTGAAAGAGTCAGATTAATCCATGCCCCGCCCACCTGAGGGTAGCCCCACCCACCTCAACTGATTAACCTATTTCTTTGAATAGGTAGAAACATGAGAATAACTGTCAGGTGGGTGTGGTTAACCTTATGTAGGCAGGGCTAACACCTGCTTAGGAATAAGCTGGACTCTTTTCTGCCTGAAAACTATCAGATTTGAGCATTAAATGCTCTGAAACTGCAGCATCTTACAGAATAAGAGACACAGCGCTGGAAACAGCAGATCTTACACTGGCTTGCCCTGTCCTCAGCAAGGGGGGGCATAACCTATTTGATGGGTTCTCTTTAAACACGAGACCTGCGAGCAGAGGCGTAACTCCAAGCTTCTGGGCCCTGGTGCAAATAGTGAAATGGGGCCCCTCAGCTACCATGTGCCATTTACAATGCTGTGGCAGAAGGGCTTTTGGGGCCCCCTCAGGCTGCAGGGCCCGGTAGCGACTGCTACCTCTGCACCCCCTGTAGCTACGCCCCTGCCTGCGAGCCGACTTTCTTCTATGTGGCCTGCGATGGCACAGCAAAAGGGGATTATGTACTTACTTTTTATGCAGTCTTCTAATATAACATTTGTCCATTTTGAGCGTATCCATAATGCTGATGTGGCCCTCGGTGAAAAGGAGTCCTACCCTTCAACTATATGTTTGCAATTGAAAAATGTATGTAACAATTTCAGAAATTTCTCACTATTCTAGTATTAACTGAAAAAAATTATCAAACCACCCGAAACAGTACCAAGTACCAACACTAGTATAAAATATGCGACACTTATTTAAATCAAAAAGTATTAAAACTACATAGAACCAGAAATATACCATTGAGGATGAGGGATAGTACAAGATCCCTATGAAGGTGATATATAATCAATGTTCATAAACATCCAAAAAGTATCGATATATATGACATCCCCATTAATATATAAGATGTTTATCAAAAAGATAATTCAATAAGGAATATAATATCCACAATTATAAAATGACCCGAATTGATGTAAAAAAATTATAGCAGTGTCTAAGAATGTATAATAATATTCAATATTGCACCAACCAAAGTAATACAGGTAAATTACAAATCAAGTGGGGATGATCTTAACCCTAAGGACTATAGTGACTACCGCCTCAAAGTAATGACAGTCCTGACATGCGTTTCACGTGGGCCTCTTCTGGAGACCTTAGCGATAAGATCCTCAGTGGTATAGTGCTGGTGCTTTGTCTTTATGTATTTTTAATCCTTTTTAATTTAAATAAAAGTTGCATATTATATACTAGTCTTGGTACTTGGTACTGTTTCGGGTGGTTTGAAAAATGTATGTGTTGCATACATTAACAAAATATAATATTTATTTGTGGGACAGCCACTTTAAAGGATAGATTTCGCATTTGATAAGCTATCCTTGTATTCCTGTAATAATCCTATTCTATTATAAGAAAACTTGTGTTTTTAAAGAGAGGAAGTCAGACAATAACAGGAGAAAATTCTTATGGTTTGCATAACTCCGGTATTTGGTAGCTGCACCTAAACTTGCTTTATAAAGGCAAAGAGGGGGGGGGGGGGGGGTTACTACTATGTTGTAATGACTACAGTAGAATGGAAAGTGTGACCTAAAAGTGTAGGAAATTATAGTAAAACTGTAAAATCACACACATTAAAGGGGTTTTGCCACAAAGTAACATTGAGGTGGGAAGTTTGTAAATTAAATAATAAACATTTTCACCATTCATCATTATTAAAAATTCTGCACCGTTTTTGTCTTGGCTGCTCCTTTAGTGACCCATTGTTTACAGCTCATCTCCAGGGGATACGGCCAGGGCTGAGAGCTCCTCAGTCCTGGTCGCACATGCTCAGATATCACCTCTCCCCTCAGGCAGCTACTGAGTGTTCAAACCCCGAGTGCTGTCACTCTACTCCTGTCCACTGTACTCCTTAGTAATTAGTCAAACAGTGCAAATAAATAAAAAAGAAACCTCAATGAGGTCTGTACATTGATAAAGAGAAATAAAATCCACAGGTTTGGTTCCTGCAGGGATTTGAACCTAGGACCCTTAACTTTACCTCTCAGCTACAATGCTTTACATAAACAGACCTTTCTTTGACTACAGAGAGGAAAGGCCTGGCGATGTCATCCTGCTGGGTCACATGATATGCAATTTAAACAAAATCACACACGCCCCCTTCTGAGCGCACACAGCTGAAGAGCTGGATGCAGGAGGTATGAAATGAGATTGTGGCAAAACCCCTTTAATTTCGTTATCTAGGACTTAAGTAATGGTATGTTGTTATCAATACTAGATTGGGGGTCTAACTTTTGGGACCCAAGGCACCAGGGTGCATTCCCATTATAGTTTACCAGAGACGGTTCCGTATTATTAGAACCAGCTATCCCAGGTGTTAGAGGCAGCATAAACCACCTAATAGGCTTGCTATAAAGGGAACCTGTCTTGTTAAACCTGCAATCTGATCTGCTCGTAGCTTGTTGTATAAACGGGAATGCTGAGCCGATTGATATAGAGTTCTGTGTGGAAAGATTCAGCAGAACAGTGTGCATACAGAGATGACTGTCAGTCACTAATAGCACTGCCTGCTGGACCCCTTACCCAGAATGAATCAAATACAAATTCTGCTGAATCGTTCCCCACAGAACTATATATTAATCTACTTAGCTCTTCCTGCTCTATAACTTGCTACCAGCAGATCAAATTGCCCTTTCGATGTGACCGGTTTCCTTTACGCAAACGATACTTTCATATAGCAACTGAATTATAACAGAGAATACAAGCAGTTTACCCCACTATACGGGCTCTAGTTTACATGTTATGTGTACAACCATATGACCCCTTGAGCATTAAAGTCTTATGCGTAGTCTGTACGCTTGCAATGTATTTACCCTATTGGCCTTATCTTTAGCCCCAGTTTTTTGATCTGATGCAAGTCCCAGCATGCGCTCCAGCCTGGTTTCACAAGAACTGAAGAATTTATTGCAGTATAGTTACCCTAGTCTATATATAGTCTGATTAGTTCATGCATTAGTTATAGCATCAAACCAAGCGTCGCACATGCGTTTATTAATGGGCGGTTAACAGAGATTCTCTGTTCTTAGGATAGGTCATCCATTTTTGATCACTAGAGGTCCAACCACCAATTGTGCTGATTGGCATGGGTCCTGGAGATTTGGTCCTCACCAATCAAACACTGAATATCTATCTAAAAGATGATATCAATATTACCTTTCCAGAATACTTCTGCAGATGTGCAGGAAAAACTCACATTCTGTAACATTAGCAGCCTATATTAAGGAATTGTATTTGTGTTTGCTTTTAAAGGAAACCTGTCAGGTGTTTTTTGCTATCCCATCTGAGAGCAGGATATGTTATATAGGTTTATATGATAGAGGAGAGAAGCTGAGCTCTGTGACATATCCTATATAGGTTTATATGATAGAGGGAGAGAAGCTGAGCTCTGTGATATATAGGGTTATATGATGGGGAAGAGAACCTGAGCTCTGTGATATATAGGGTTATATGATAGAGAGAGGGAAGCTGAGCTCTGATATATAGGGTTATATGATAGAGGAGAGGAGCTGAGCTCTGTGATATATAGGGTTATATGATAGAGGGAGAGGAGCTGAGCTCTGTGATATATAGGGTTATATGATAGAGGAGAGAAGCTGAGCTCTGTGATATATAGGGTTATATTGAGCGTTCATTGAGCGTTCCATAATCAAAGGAATGATATTGGACCTCTAGCGCTGAAGAGATCCTTTACAAGGTTAACCTTGTGGATGTATATGTGAATATTTTCTCCTCAATCACTTCCCTTGTGCGGAGGAAGAGTGTTTAATTGGATCAAACAGCAGCTGTAAAGAGGATTTTGGCTTTTTAATGAGTTGTACCATAAAGTACAACTCACTCAGGTGAGCAAAATAATTGCTTATGTTAGAATACTGCTATCATTTAACGTACCACACGATTGGAGTGCGCCTTTTTGTCTCCCCTATCCTTCTTTCCTTACGAGGTTAACAAGGAGTGCACGAGTTTGTTTGGATTCATATAGGGTTATATGATAGAGGAGAGGAGCTCCTCTCTCTCTATCATATAACCCTATATATCACAGAGCTCAGCTTCACTCCCTCTATCATACCACCCTATATATCACAGAGCACAGCTTCTCTCCTCTATCATATAACCCTATATATCACAGAGCTCAGCTTCTCTCCCTCTTTTACCTCCTGCTCTCAGAGCAGTATAAAGCACCTGACAGGTTCATTTTAAGTTTATTAAAGTCTAGATTACACGAGTTTGACCTATCTTGCCATAACGTTGCAGCATTGAGGAAGAGACCTGCTTGGTTAGTGAGAATTTTTTTTTCTCTTTTATATCTTAAACCACTGTACATGTCGCCCCAGATTTGCTTTTATTGTCTGAGAAATTGATAGAGAACATTTATATCTGCCAAGTATCATTACTACTGTATCTGAAACACCACATGTTCTGTTACAGATTGAAAGGAAGGAAAGGAAGAGTAACTGTGATACTTTCTATGAGGTCACGTGCTTAGAAAGTGAGTCGGAACGAGAGAGGAGGAAAACTACTGCAAGTCCATCAATTCGTCTTTCACAGTGTGGACCACAAGGAACCAACATACCCTCGCCCCCAGAGGATGATGAGGAAGAAGGTGAGCACCAAATATCACATCTGATCACCAGTATATGGTCATTGGTAAATGTGTTGGTTACTGCATTCATTGGACTGAGACTGCACCAATGAGCTTATCCAAATCTTGTGTCTTTGGGTATGTTCACACGACATTTTTCAGAACGTTTTTTTGATCCATTTTTCGGGCCCAAAACGGATCCAAAAAACGTATCTAACAATGTGCAGTGTGATTTACATTGGTTTCAATGTAAAACATGCATCTCCGTTCAGACGAGTGATCGCTGCTGCGTGTTTACTTGCGTCTTTTCACTGCGTTGACCGGATCCTGTTTAAGACTTGACATGTCAATTCTACTTGCGTTTTGCGCAAGTGAAATCCCCATAGGAAACAATGGGGTGCGAAAAATGGATCCAAGAGTGCAACATAATTTTGGGTAACTTTTGGATGCGCTTTTGTTACGAAAAGCGCATCCGTAAAACGCATTGGATTAAAATTTGAAGTGTAATACACTAAATCGGCCCCTAGAGGTCTCATTTGATGAAGAAGAACTGTTTGAACTTTAGTAACCTAATGACCCAATAGAGGGAGCTAACAGCATTTTACATGTGTTTCAGCTGAGGCCCAACAGAGGGCGCTTTCAGCATTTTACATGTGTTTCAGCTGAAGCCCAACAGAGGGCGCTTTCAGCATTTTACATGTTTAATCTTGTAAATCACTTTTTATATGTATTGAATATATAAAAAGCAGTTTTTTAGTATAGAATGGGTGTTCATAGAAATTATAGAGGTTTTAACTAATATATTTATTAATGTTTTAGATACATAGTTTATTATAGAATATTGAGTGGTTTTAGTATAATGCTTGTGGGGTGGTGTACGATCCGTGGGGGGATTGCAAGTTATAGGCGATCCTGAAGAGCTGGGTTTTCAGGTTGCATTTGAAATTGGTGAAGGTGGAGGAGAGTCTGATGTGTTGGGGTAGTGAGTTCCAGAGTGTGGAGAGACGTCTTGGAGACAGGTGTGTGAGAGAGCAGAGAAGAAGGTCCTGTGAGGAGCGGAGATTGCATGAATGCCATTAAAAATCAGTTGGAGGTGGATCTTGTGTATTGGCTTTTAATGGATTTCTAATAAATAATTATGTTTTTATGAAGAGCTGGACTTCTACCTGAATACTTTTTAAACTTAGACTAGCCAGTCTTCCAATGCACCAGATGTATCTGTGTTGATAAATCTACGCAGGTTTAGATGGTTTCGTCAAAAGTTACACCTTCGAGTAGTTGGCTGAATTTGTCAGTTATTGCACCTTTGTTTCAGTGCATTTTTTAGTGTACGTCCGAGCCATGCCCCCTTTCCACACAATCCATGTCACACCCTTTTTGTTGATCGAGGCGCTATAGTGTCTAAAACAGATAATATAGTGTAAAGCATGTACAACATTATTTTTGGTGCAAATTGTGGGCAAAAATAATTGTAACATCTACTCATGTAAACTGGTTATATGCTGCCAATAGAAACGGAGGTGAATAGCATTGCAAACAGGCAGACTTGATAAATGGTCATTTGTGCAGCTGTTCAAATCCTAACAATTGGCCAAAATCGAGGCTCCTTTTCAGGAGCCGATCAAGTCGAGGTATATCAGATCACACCAGCTCTTAAAGTCTGTAGATGGGGAGGAAGCACACACAAGGCAGTTTGCCGGTAAGAATAACATGTGCTGTGTACAAGTGTAAAGAAAAAGCTGAGCAGCCAGGAAAAACTTTGCAGGGAGGGAGCAATCCTCAGGATTAGTGTTTGTCAGCATAAGGGTATGTTCACACGGCTTATTTTGGGGCGCATTTCGTCACGTATTGCGCTCTAATATGAGCGAAATGCGCCTCAATCATTACGGTAATCCACAGTTCTCATAGAGAACTATGGATTACGCCTCCTGTCCCCGGGCGTAGAATATGATCGTATTGTACGCATGGGGAGATAATTTACAATGATAGTAATGCTGGTCTATGGGGCCGGCGGACTGTCGGCCCTCCCACATCGCGGGAGTACGCGCCAATCAGCGCGACACCCGAAGACCCGATGTAATTGCGGGGTGTACTGTACGCCCCGCAATTAAGCCGTGTGAACTTACCCTAAGAGAGAAGATATCACTTACAGCTTGTTAAAGGGGAGATCAGTAAAGGAATAAAGCTGTGCTGATGCATGAGAGCTAGTGAAGGTAGCAGCATCCTGGACTGACGATTCTCACATCTGGCATGCATTACTTAGAAGAGAAAGTCTGAAACTAGGTGCAGGTTACAAACTGACTGTGAAGCATCTGAAAACAAATTAGGGAAATGAGATTGAAAATATTTTTCCGTATCAAAGTCGTCCATTTTCTTTAAGCTGCATTGTGCTAACTAAGAGGACTGAAGAGGGAGTATACCTCAATAGAAGCTGGTAAGTGGAATCAGTCTATCAGCATACGGAGCATGCCATTTTGCAAGTCTTCTCCCTGGCGGCGCTGGCAAAGGGAGGGGGCATACATTTTTTATATCTACTTTGTGCAGAAGCCACTTTGCAATAAATAACTAAAATACCAAATCACTTCCAGTGACTGGTTTTACTTAGATTTGTACCCTGTCTGCTCTGGCTCCAGGCCTCTGAGAAGTGACAGCAGAAAAACTCAGCACTGTTTCCTTGTTTTGTGTGGGTGTGTTTTTTTTGTTTCATTTGAGCAGTTCATTTTATAATGTGTATATTTTTAGGGAATCGTTTTCCTCTGCTTTTTTTCTAATCTTTTTCCCTCTTTAATTACTGAGAGGTGATGTAAGTCGACATCCATCTTATTGGAAGACATGAAGGGCAGTAGGAAAAGTGTCCCTATTTCTATAATCCATATTCTTGCTCTTACACAGAGTGAGTTGGTGGTTTTCATCTGCACTAGAGGATCCGCTACAGGAGGAAACTCTTCAGAGCATTAATCAGCATTTTATTAGCAGCTGTATGACTAAGCTAGGAGAACAAGTGTCCATTTGTCTTCCCCCATATAGGAGCTTCAGCCCCTTTCCCTTGACCGTAAATCACCTCTTCAGTAGACTTGGTATGTTCACGTGGGGTTTTGTTTATCTCCACATCCCTTTGATTTCTCTGGGAATCTGCATCATTCTGTTTTCCATTTGTATTTTCCCTCATGGATTTCATGCAGAAACTTGAGCATGTCCCTTCTTGTGTTTACGTTCCAATTCTATGCATAGGCAGTAAGAGTCTGCATGTGTTTATTTGATGCAGATTGCATGTGGATTCCATGCAGATTTTTCTGCGTGAAAATCTATGCATTGTGAACATATCCTTGCTGGTTAATTTACTTTTTCTTAGTCAAGCCCTTACCTACATTTGACATACCAGTACGTCATGGTCAATAAGGGGCTCCCAACACATGGTGTTCCATCATGCCATGAACATTGTGCAGGCTCTGCTTCTTTTTTTTTTTTAAACATAATTGTTATTAGATTTTGCAAATTACATGTAAAAACAGAAACAAAAAAACCCCACAATATAGAGTAGAAGCATTACAGTTAGACATGACAACTACATAGCAAAATGCAGATTTGACTTCACAAATTGTTAGCCGCACAAAGCATCAAATGAGGCGATCGGAGAACAAAAGTATATAAATACTACGGCTCGCATGACATAGCCACACCTGAATTATGTTCTAGTTAAACATAGTGGACCACAATGACTCTATAAAATGTGATAGCTCTTATTGACAGGTTTTATCAGCAAAGTCATCTGCCAAAACATTTACCCTAACAATGGTAATACTACTAACAAACAATAACACTAAGTGCGTTAGAACCTTAGAAAAGTTGCTCTAGATTAAATGGGGGGAAAAAAAAAATTACTAAAGGGCGGTTCTAGCCCAGGTTCGATGTCGCGCGCGATTCCCATTAAAATGTACTGAAAGAGTAAACACTGAGTGAATCAAACACTTTGATAGAGCTATCCTACACCAGCAGGCCTCAAGAGCAACTATGTAATAGTAGGCAGCCGCCCTGAGGGCGATCCAACATCTTAACACCCCAGGTTGCCTGCCAGTTGTGAGGACAGATACCACGAGGTATAAAGGAAGGGTTGCATGACCTGTTTTAGATCAGTGGGCGAGTAAAAATCAGGTTCTGCTTCTGTGCGCATAAAACCAATTGTGTATTACAGCTGACAGTTTAACCCTTTAGATGCCGTGGACAACTTCATTTAAGAGGAATGTCATAGGGAGGGTGCACCCTCTGTCTCCATCGACCCCCTACTATGCAATCGCAGGGTGCTGATGGCTTCCTGTCGCCACGTCCGGCTGCCCAGGGTTATTGACAGTTGAGTGCAGTATAGGCATGTACTGCACTGTGTTACACTGCTTGTGTAACAATCGCTGAGTGTAGTCTCCCATAGAGACAAGTCAAAAAAACTGAAAGGGGGAAAAAAAAAAAACCTCACACAAGTACAAAAAGTAAAACATGTACACCACCCTTTCCCCACTAAAAAATGGCAATCGCCCCAAAAAAGATGAAAAATAAAAATGTACACCTATTTGTTATTGCCATGTGCGTAACAACCTAGCCTGTAAATCTATCACGTTATTTAACCCACACATTGAAGGCTGTATTAAAAGAACAAAAAAACCTTACATAGCTCAGTATATGGAAAAATCAAAAAGTTATGAATACCAAAATATAGCGATGCATAAACACATATGCAGTAAAAACAAACATTTTATCAATTGGGTAGTGCTGGAATCGTTATCGCCTCACAGAGTAAAACTAACAAGTCATGTATACTGCATGGTGAGTACAGAAAAAAATACAAATAAACTACCAAGATTGCTGTATTTTCTTCATGCTACCTCCCAAAAGACTTATTTAAAGGCAATCAAAAAGTCATGTGTCCCTCAAAGTGGTACCAATAAAAACATCAGCTCATCCCACAAAAAACAGGTCCTTATACATCTCCATATACAGTAAAATAAAAGTTATGACTGTCAGATTATGAAAGTATAAAACACAATTTTTTTCAAGAGCATTTCTATTGTGTAAAATAGTAAAACCTAGATAAAATTGATATTGTACTGACCTGCATAGTAAAGTTATGTCATTTACACTGCATGGCGAGCAATGTAAAAATGTAACCTGAAAAACAATGCCAGTACTGCATTTTTTTTCCTGTTTTTAAAAGCCCTATGCTAGGAAAAAAAAACCTGAGGCTGTGGGCCCAAAATGCACAATACACCTCTAGTTGAGTTCCCTGACGGGTGTTAAATAAAAAAATGCAGTGACTTCTGTAAGGTTTCACCTGTTCTGGTACTTTTGGGGCTTTGCAAATGTGACCTGGCACCCACCAAAATCTTGCCCCATACGCTCAAACAGCAGTTTACGCATATGGGTTATATTGAAGAAAATGCATAAAAATATTTTGGGTGCTTTTTTACCAGGATTCCTTGGGTTTGGGGGGCCGCGGGAATTCCGTTTTTCTGTGGCCCACCAGCGTCGCTCTTGTCCCCGGTCTTTGTGGGCTTCCTAGGGGCGGGGGCGGCCAGCGCTAGGCAGCACGACATGTTTGGCTTGCTGCGCCGGTGTTCGAGCAACCATGCGGTACCGTACGTCTGGGCGCTGGCAGGGGCTGCGGATGCTTCTTACCCGCTTTTGCGGCGTTCCGGCAGCCGAGCCGCGGGCTGTGCACGGGCTGTGGCCGCGAGTTCAAATTTAGCCCCCGACATCCCTTATCCGGGCTGTCAGAGACTCCCTCCATGTTAGGGATGAGGATGTATCAACCTCCCAGGAGGAGGTCTCTTTTAAACACAGCAGGTGGCAGTGTTTGGTGTTCCTTACACACCTGGACTTTGAGGAACTGGTTGCCAGGGAGTGGAAACATTCTGACAGGCGTGTGTTTCCTACCAGACGGTTTAATGCGCTTTGTCCTTTTCCGAATCAGTAACAAAGTGGTCAGGAGTTCCTTCAGTGGACGCCCCAGTCACCTGGCTCTCGAAGTCTACGGCCATCCTGGTCTCGAACGCGGCAGTCCTTGGTGACAGCACAGACAGACGTCTTGACAGGTTTTGTAAATTCGCCTTTGAGGCGGCCGTGGCAGCCCTGTGACCTGCGTTTGTGTCTTCGTGGGTCAGCAAAGCCTGCATGGTCTGGTCAAAGCAGCTGCAGCAATGGCTGTCAGCTGAAGCTTCCACAGAGGAGTTGTTGAATCTCACTTCCCAGCTTTCAGGCGCTTCGAAGTTCCTGTGTGACACTTCGATTGAGTCAGCCCAGTTAGTGGTTAAAGCGTTGGCCAATACAGTGGCTGTTCACCGCCTCCTGTGGTTGAAGTTTTGGTCTGCAGATGCAGCCTCCAAGAAGTTATTGGTGGCGCTTCCGTTTTCTGGCAGTAAGCTTTTTTGGGAAGCATTTGGATGAGTTAATTTCGGAGGCCACAGGGGGTCGTAGTACGCTCCTCCCTCAGAGCCGGCTGGCGCAGCGTCATTCGCTTACAAAGCGCACTCATTTTCAGCCCTTTCTGAGCTTTTACAGGCCACACGGAAAGTTTCTGTTCCTCAGGGTCTAAGCGCCACTCAGCAAGACCAGCTTTGTCCTGGTGGTCTCGCAGAAGGGGCCCAAGGGTTCTTCCGCCAAGTCACACTTGGTCTGAAGGCCTGCCCCCATCCGAAAATTTGTCTCGGGTTGGGGGTCGTCTCCTCCAGTTCCAGGAGATCTGGCAGGTTCAGGTCAACTATGCCTGGGTTCACGAGGTCGTCACTTCAGGATACAGGATTCACTTTGTTGTGGAATGTACAATGTGAAATGTCTATTTCACCCACAAGATGGCTCCTTCATTCAGACTACACCCAAGATGATGTAAGAGAACTACAGGTTGCAGAGTGAACCAAATAAGAGCATAACCAATCATGGACTGACAAGTATGCTTACCTAGGTGTTCTGTGTGGGGGTCTGCACTCGGCCCTCCTAGTACTTTGCACCCAACACTGAACAATAGGTTATAAAAGTTGCTGTTTACTTGAAATAAATTAGAAGTGTCTTTCTACTGAACTGGCGAGTTCAGTGTGTGACTTCTTCTTGTGCATGCACTTTTAATACATCCAATTAGAAAACCGGTTGACAATCGTGATTCAGTACTGTTTACGCGCTGATCCAAAACAACTTCAGTTCAACTCCCCCAACACAGTTTCTTCTTTCTTCCCCGCCCGGGCGTCAGCATTTTTTCTGGCAATCCTCACCCTCCTCCTTCGAGGAATGATTATGCCGGTCCCCGAGTCCGAGCGTTTTCTGAGTTTTTACTCAAACCTTTTTATGGTCCCCAAAAAGGACTTCTCAGTAAGGCCGGTGTTGGATCTTAAGGAGCTCAACCGGTTTGTGCAAGTTCCCAGTTTCCGTATGGAGTCGCTCCGGTTGGTGATAGTCTCTCTGGAGCAGGGCGAATTTCTGGCCGCCATAGACATCAAGGACGCCAATCTCCATGTCCCTATTTCCCAGGTCCACCAGCGGTTCCTGCGTTTCGCAGTAGGCTCGCAGCACTTTCAGTTCAGAGCTCTGCCGATCGGCTTCGCAACTGCACCAAGGGTCTTCACAAAGGTCTTGGTGCACCTGATGCGTGACCATTATCCTGTATCTGGACGACCTTCTAGTGATTCTCAACACTCAGTTGCCCAGAGTTTTTCTTCCACCAGGGAAGATCCAAAAGTTACAGTCAGATGTTTCTTTACTTCTGAATCACACCCCATATACTCTTCGCACTTGCATGCAGGTTCTCGGTAGGATGGTGGCTGCCTTCGAGGCTGTGGCCTTTGTGCAATTACATTCTCGGCCTCTGCAGCGGGCGATCCTGTCTCGGTGGAATGGGTCTCCAATGACCCTGGACACAACGGTTCGTCTGCCACCCCAGGTGGCATCACCACAGACGCCAGTGCATCGGGGTGGGGCGCAGTCTTTGGCTCCTGGACGACTCAGGGTCTCTGGTCCCTCAGGGAATCTGGTCTTCAGATCAATGTTCTGGAGCTCCGGGCCATTTTCCTAGTGCTCTCACATGTGTCCCCTCATGGTCGGGGTCACCCAGTGCAGATTCGGTCCGACAACACCACGGCAGTGGCCTATATGAATCCTCAGGGTGGCACCAGAAGCCTGGAGGCCAGAAGTCTTGCAAGCTGCGAGGATTCTTCGCTGGGCAGAGCAGTCAGTGCCGGCCTGGTCAGCGACTTCCATTATAGGGGTGGAGAACTGGTTGGCCAATCATCTCAGTCGAGTGACGGTCGATTCCGGGGAGTGGGCTCTTCTAACTGAAGTTTTTCGCCTTCTTTTCCAGAAGTGGGGTATGCCAGACATCGATCTGTTTGCGCCTCGCTTCAATCACCAACTCCCGGTTTACGTGTCCAGCAGAAGACATGCTGGTCCTACCTTGGAGTCAGTTTGCTCTGATCTATCTTTTTCCACCCTGGCCTCTTCTTCCTTGAGTGCTCAAGCGCCTCAAGTCCAAGAGGGTACCCGCTAGTCTCGTCGCCCCAGACTGGCCCCGCAGGTCCTGGCACGCGGACCTCATCACCCTATTGGAAGACGCTCCTTCCGTTACGTCCAGACCTTCTCACGCAGGGTCCCCTGATCCACCCTGGCTGTTGAAACCACAATATTAAAATCTCGGGGTTTATCAGATTTGTTATCCAAACCATGATTCGGGCGTGCAAGCCTCAGTCCGCCCGGATCTACTACCATACCTGGACAGTTTTTTTCCGCTTGGGCTGAAGCCCAGAAATTTCACCCCTTGGTATGCTCTACTCCAAGGGTGCTGTCGTTTCAGGCTCAGCCTGTCCTCCTTGAGGGGTCAGATTTCTGCCCTTTCAGTTTTGTTTCAGCGTAAGCTGGCCTCCCGCTCACAGGTTAAGACCTTTTTGCAGGGGGTCGCGCATTCCGTCCCTCTGGTTCGTAGGCCTATCGAACCGTGGAATTTAAATCTTGTTTTGAAGGCCATGTAGTCTTTACCCTTTGAGCCACTACGGGAAGTTTCCCTACGTTTGCTTTCATGGAAGGTGGCCTTCCTGGTCTCCATTACCTCTATCTGCCAAGTTTCTAAACTAGCGGCTTTGTCATGCAAGTCCTCTTTCTTGGTTCTGCATAAGGACAAGGTTGTTTTGCGTCCTGTTCCTTAGTTTCTCCCTAAGGTGGTGTCGTCGTTTCATATTAATGAGGACATAGTTCTGCCCTCTTTTTACCGCTCGCCCTCTCATCCGCGAGAGCGGTCGTTACATTGTTTAGACGTGATCAGGGCCGTTCGGATCTCCTCTCTGTTATAGAATCCTTTAGGCGCTCTGAAGCCCTCTTTGTCATTCCGGAGGGTCCACGCAGGGTCCTGGCGGCCTCTAAGGCTACCATTGCCAGCTGGAATTGGTCTGCAATTTCAGAAGCCTTTTGGTCTATGGGGAAACCGCTTTTTCTTCGGGTCACTGCTCACTCCACACGAGTGGTTGGTGCCTCCTGGGCGGTTCGGCATCAAGCTTCAGCTTTACAGGTTTGCAAAGCTGCCACCTGGGCTTCGGTCCATACTTTTTCTAAGTTCTACCAAAACCGACGCAAGCCTCGGCCGCAAGGTGCTTCAGGCAGCAGTATACTAATGCCGATCACTGCTGATGAATTTTTGGGTTATCTCTTTTTCCTCCCACCCTCAGGGACTGCTCTTGGACATCCCAAGGTGCTGTGTCCCCCAATGACATTGGCGAGAAAATTGGATTTTTGTACTTACCGTAAAATCCTTTTCTCGTCTGATTCATTGGGGGACACAGATCCCTCCCTCATTTTGGCTCCATGGAATCCGGGTTCTCTTTTGTTCCTCCTCTCGACCACGACTTTTTTTTTTTTTTTAACATATTTTTTATTTATTTTCAATAGCATAAAAGAACAAGCGTAATACAGATGAAAGTACATGCTCCTTTTCCATGCAACGAGATAATATTTTGTTAGGGTAACATATCAATACCTGACATGGCTGATAATGACATTCATATCTCAGGTTCACAAAGTTCTGGTAGACCTACTCAATATCTTAAAGCATGCTGCTTGTCAGACGCAGGTGAAAGTGTCAATGGGATATGCGAACAATGTACAGTGACTATTTAGTCCCTGCGGACTAGCACAGGTATCAGAACAAGAGAAAAATCAACATCTTAACCAAGACAACATTACAACATAAATGTATAACCTTTCCGCCAGAGGTTTAGTATAAGTACCAAAAAAATAAAACGTGTATCAACCAAGCAGGTCCAAACTGTCCGGTATATATATACAGGCTTGGACTGACCCACAGGGGAATAGGGGAAACCCCCCGGTGGGCCCCTGAGAATGGTAGACCTAAAGTTGTTTTTAACTCTATATACATTCTCACAAGAGTCAAAAAAGCAGAGAAAGCATGGCAAGAAGCAGAGTATAGGAGGCAGGTACAGTTATTTACAGTAGGTGTAGGGTGAGCTTCTAATATAAGCTCCACCGGTGGGCCCATAAAAACTCAATTGGTAGGCTCCTAGAGTCAACTCCACCTGTGGGCCCTAAGCATCCCAGTCCGACACTGTATATATAGATAGCCCATTATGGTTCCCCAAGGCCGTCCAGGGTACGATTCCCACTGCTAGGCGTGGAATACTAGACTTTAAGCACTCCCAGCGTGTTAGTCAATTCCCCTTCTAGATACCATTTGGTCATTTTAAATGGAGTTACAAGTGAACTAATCTCCTCCCTGTCCAGAAATGCCTTAATGAAGGAGGTCCATGGAGCGAAAAATCTTTCGGTTTGAGATAGTTTGTGCACTTCAGTCTATAACCGATCCATGTAAAGGTAGTGCTTTACCTGTGATAACATAATCTCCAAAAAATTGGGAATCTCGCAAGAGAACAGAGTGACTTTTGATCACTATATTTACTATTTTGCCATAGGCAAACTTAAACTCTATCAGTTCTCTATCTGTAAAACACTAAAACGTAACTTTTATTATGTATAACTCTTAACCTCTAGTCACACTATTTAAAAACCTGATTTCTAACCTCATCATTTAACCCTTTTTGCTTTTGAAAGAGGGAATAACTCCCTTTCTATTATCAAGTCTGGTGGAGCACCACCTATTAACAGGAGAGCCTTATATCTATAGCAAAGTACTAGCTCCAGTAAGGGATCCCAAGCCTACTACTTTGGCAGTCGTCCCTAATCTCATGGACACAGAACAAATGAGGCCCCCTTGTGACACCGTCTGCAGCAGGTGACACTTGTAGACAGAGGTGAGAGATCACAATTTAAAACGTCATGCCTGACCTCGCTGACATGTTTCGCCAGCTAACCTGGCTTTATCAAGGCTTAGAGGTCCGATCACATGTGGTCTGGGCTCACTTCCTTTTATATCATGTTAGGTACACCCCCTATTCAGGTGCTCACCAATTAGCCATCAGAGAATCCACATAAAGCCCACTCCCCCTTCCGCGCGCACACTGATAATATGTCCTGCTAAAGCTGCCATCATGCTCTCATGAACAGCAATCCTCAGACAAATTCACCATCTCCATAACAGGCTTGCGCCCCATCTTACCGTACTGCCCGTGCCAACGCAATGCACCAACAAACACCTCAGCCCTGACTGTGATGGGCTTCCATCTCATTTCTCTCATATTATTACAACTGCGTGCCTCACCTACAACGGACTGAGCAGAATAGGTGTTACATTCCACAGCACACTACCAGCTTTATCAGCTCCCATAAGCCCCCTCTCTTCCACATCTAATATGCATATTCATTGGGAATATAGACTTCACCGCACAGTACACCACCGTCACACTATCCTCCCACAAAGCACTTCTCCCATACATCCAACATACATATTCATTTTAATAAAGCTGCAAGCCCTATTAAGTACATGTTTTATTGTGCTGTATACTATTGTCTCAGACCGTTTCCATAAACCACTTCTCTTTTATATGTAATATTCATATTCATTTTAATAAAGCTGCAGGCTCTATGGTTAGCCCACCCTCCCTCCCGCAGTTTGGCCTCACAACTTCCCCATTGAAGATTCTCTCTTCCGGCTCACGGCTAGCCACCTAATTCATTACGTCACAATGGAAGCATGCAAAAATATGGGGGCATGCAAAAATATTAGTGTCTTCAAACGCTATTGCATCTAGTTGCATCCAGTCAGCACTAGATCAACGCAGCGAGCAGAAACAATAAATCTATACATAGATGAATATATACACATGAATAGGTAGTTATCCACTCCCAGGCTGCGTCTCGCCACAACAACGCGAGTGCACATACCATACAATTCAGCTGCTAAAAAAAACCTCCATGCACAAAAGCAATATATATACATCCCGATTTGTTAAATAGAAACCGTGACCTCACGTGATCAATACCTATCATCCTTACAGGACCCAGGGAAAATGAGGGACAACATAGGCAGAGGGGGGAGGGGGAAGGATGGTGGAGGGGGGGGGGTTTGGAGGGAGATGGGAGGGAGGAAAAAACATATGTGAACTCTGATGCTTCCATAGTCATATATTCAACTGTGCTATATCCACTGACCGTACTTAAATCACATATATCATGTTTCTTCAAAAATTATTATATAGGGAATCAGCAAGATTAAATAAATGCTGAAAATGAAAAGCCTTCATTTAGGCCTTTAGGTTTCAATGTATTGAGTCTGTATATCCATCTTGCCTCTTCCTGCAACAAAACTACATCCAGATCACCCTTTCTTTCCCCTAGCTTTTTCACACAGATGCCCCAGAATTTAAGCACCTCTATTTCACCATTATGTACTTCCAAAATGTGTCTCGCTAGGGGGGTATCACCTCTACTTCTAATAGTACTCAGATGTTTCGAGATCCGACGACGAAACTCCTGTATGGTTTTTCCCACATAGATCTTGGGGCAGGTACACATAGCCCCATAAACCACCCCTCTGGTTTTACAATTAATGAATTGTCTTATCTCAAATCTTCTCTTATCAATGGGATTAACAAATTCTTTAGTTTTCCATATGAATGGACAGAATGAACAGTTGCCACAGGGATATGAGCCTACCACCGGAGACTGTAACCATGGTTTTTTGCCATCTCCCTCAAAATGACTATGTACAAATTCATCCCTAAGATTTTTTCCTCTTCTATAAGTGACACTAGGATATGTAGGAATCACCTCAGAGAATATTGGATCTGCCCTCAAGATGTGCCAATGTGGGACGCTGTGTGGCTAAGCTAGTATAGCTCCGTCCAATAACTTTTTCTAAGGTTGGTGAAAGTTTCTGTAGCAGTAGGTAACAGCCAGGATAATTGCGGTAGTTGAAGAGTAGTTATAGCATAGGGCAATCTCCTAGTAGGTCAACTGGAGCCACCATATCCTTATCCGTATGGGGGAGAGTTTGGATCGGCTTAGAAAAGTCCAGGGGAGACCGAGAGTGAGATATTTCAGTTATTAACTGCACAGTCAGGGCGAAGTTACAGTGGCACTATGTAGCCCCTACAAGTCCATCAGTAGGTAGGATGATGAGCAGATATTGTGAAATCACTGAATTGTGAGCTATGAGATGGTGACGGTAGTAATATTGATGGCTTGTAAACTAATAGAAATACAGAGTATCTAGAATAGATACCGAGAGAGGCAACTTCTGCTATAAGTCCGGATACTAATTCTCTGTTATTCTCCATAGAGAAGTAGCTCCCATTTTCAGTGGTCCGTTTGGATTCCCCAGACGTAGAGGCACCAATTAGATTGCCTCCTTACATTTCTTCTCGTAGTGGTCTGTTTATAATACCCGCTGCTAGCACAACCAATCACCAGGGCTCCCCTATACCTGTACGCTATTGGCTATGTTGAATTTGCCTCCTTACACTTTAACCAATCATATCACACTTTAGAGATATGAAACATCTTTGGCGCGTCTTGTCTCTGTTTTTTAGCGCCTTGTGAATTTGAATCAGAACCAAGATACTGATTGGTTCCTTTGTATCTCCCGCTTTCTCTCCTATTGGCTATTCCCTTTCTATGTTCTTTTACACTCTTCAGAGGAATTCTTTTTTATTCCTTATCCCGTATCCCACAAGTAGTGAGTTATCTACATCACATACTTTCACTACACCCCTCTATAGCAACGTTTCCAATAAAGAACACTGTTTATTTTGTTTGCACATGTTTATTGTTTTTTGGTATACATCAAATGTCAGTACTATGTCTTCGGAGCTACGGCTCATCTTCCTGTCTCTCCGACTCTTCCTCCTGGGTCCTCTGCACCCTTTGATTGACACTTCTTTCTTCCAATTGTCTTTGCATCTTTGCACCACCTGTCTATTCACGTCACTAACCTGTAATGAAAAACAACCAATTATAGTAATTGTTTGTATTATATATACTGTGTCTATTCCTACAATGAATACTTCTGATGAAGCGCGGGTACACGCGCGAAACGCGTTAAGTTCTGTTTCATGTTTTTAATTTTGCATCGGTAACTCCGTAGCAATTTTAAGAATAAAAACCTTTTTAATAAAGCCTTTAGCCTAGGCTTTTTTTTATTTTCACTGCACGTGCGCCGGATCCGTTTTTCTAGGTCCTCTTGGCCTGTGTCAGACTGACACAGATTATAATGTATTAGCACATATGAATATGCTAATACATTACGAAGTGTTAAAAAAAAAAAAAAAAAAAAAAATTATAAAATAAAAATAAATATTTAATAAAAAATAATTGTGCTTACATTACACACACAATAAAAACCTACACATTTTAGGTATACACATGACCGTAATAACCTGTAGAATAACTCTAACAAGTTATTATGTGTGAAATGTGAAAGGTGTAAAAAAGTATAAATAAATCTGCAATTATTTATAAGTGAACTTAAACTATTTCCCCATAAAGTACAACTTGTCTCGAATAAAATGAGGCCTCTTCCAACTGCGTCATTGAAAAAATAAAGTTATAACTGTTGAAACGCAAGGAGGCAAAAACTAAAAAAATGTTCTGGTCATTAACTACTTTTCAGGCCTGGGGTTAAAGGGGATGTATCGCTTCCTCAGTTGGGCTGTTCTTTTGAAGCTTGATGCTCTCACTTTCTGAAATCCAGGTGCGTTTCTTCCCCTCCCAGCTGGGTGTTTCTTAACTGAAGGGGATGACCTCATCCCCCCCTTCACTGTTCATGCTGGCTCCAGTGTGTCCCCCCCCTCCACATATCACTGTCCTCTCCCTATGCAGTCTTATTTTGTAAGAGCTGTTTACATACCACAGGCCTGCATTCAGTCTAAACAGTCTTCTATGAACAGCTGGAGGTTTACAACAGTTGAATCCATCCAGAGCACAGATCCGTCTCCCTTCATGTTTACATAAGGCACGGACGCACAATTCTGCTGTTTTCTGATTGTAGCAATAGCTGCAGTGTCAATGAGGAGCAGTTAGCTGTATAGAGTGAAATTTTTGTCGGCCCCTTACACGCAGGAGCATTAAAGGGGTTGTCTCACTACAAGGATTGGGTTTTAATTAAAAGATCTTTAAAAAACAAGCAGCTTTGCAATATATGTTCATTACAAATGTCCTACTGATTTTGAGCTAGCCCTGTTCATAGGAGTGCCTCAGCTTCTCAAATTTCTATAGCAGCCGACCTGTTGATCCTTATCTTACTGGCTGTCAGGTCTGAATGACTCATCACCTTTGAAGACAGGTAGGAGCAGAGAGCCCCTCCCCCACAGAATGCTTCTGTAGTGTAGGGAGGAGGAGGGAGGACTCTGGCTTCTATGTCCATACTGCCTGGATTAACCCTGTGTGTGCCTGCTTCCTCCTGCTCTCTACACAGATTGAGCAGAGATGAGGCTGATCAATAGATGTGACAGCAGTGACCCTGTTTGTTACTATAATCATGATGTCTGTGGAGCTGTAACTATAATAATACTATACAGATCAGGGGGGCATGTGAATACTTCATGCTGTGCTGTACTAGGGACACATCCTGAGTAACACTTTGCAGCTTTCCTGCCTCTGTTCTGAGAGGGTTTGTTTGTTGTTGCTGGAGATGTGGAGATATGTAAGCTAAGCAGATGTGGAGATATGTAAGCTGTTCTGCTATTAGCAATCATAGACCTCTCTAGGCAGGCACACACAGGGTTAACTCTAGCAGCAATCCCGGATAGCTGCCTGTGTGCTGAGAGGAGGGGGAAGAGGGAGGGTGAAGAGGGAGGGGGGAAGAGGCAGAGAAGCTAGCACGCCCCTCAATTCAACTCCCATTCACAGACAGAGGCTGAAAGCTATTAATGAGACAACTCCTTTAAGGCACCGTGGCACAATTATGCTGTTTTCTGATTATAGAGACAGCTGCAGTGTCATTGAGGAGGCAGCTAGCTGTATAGAGTGAAATTGTTGTCGGCCCCTAATTCTAAGTGAGAGGCAGGAATGCAAGCTCCATGAATACTGCCGTCCAGGGTCAGAACAGAATGTAAATTATTAGAGCCCTCCGTTAATGAAATGCAAGGAGGTGGGATCCGAACAGCACTGGAGGAGTTTACAGAAAACGAAGATAAGGCAGACAGTGAAAACAAGACAGCTTTGCTAATGACATCCGATTGCAAAGTTGCTTGTATTCACTGTCCCCTTATTCTGAAGGGCATTTAATGAAATGATACAACCCCTTTAAGCAGAGCTCTGATAAGAGCATTCTCTCATTGTAATTGTACTTTAGGAGATCTTTGGACGTTGTTCACAAGCCCCATGGTGCAAATACCAATCAGACAGTATCTGGTTGGCAATTCCATAGTTGGATTGGGAAACCTGTGTTAAGCTCCTATCTAGTATTTAGCAGTGCCCTTGTTCTTTCATGCCATTATATTTACAAGTATCTATTCAAATGTCAGTGGCAAACTAACAACTAAGTAAACATCAAAGGCATATAGGAATTTTTTAAAATGCATTACTGCTAAGGAAATATGAAAACCTGGGATTCTTATTTCACAGTTTTGATCAAAAATGTTTAAGCTCACCTCCCAATTGCGTCATGGGGATCCCAGCACAGGTGAGTCCTAACACTAAAACGTTACCTCTCTTGGAGCCTGTTCAGACTACAACATCTCAGGGAGTGAAAAGGACTAGCTACTGAACACACTGCACTGGTTTAAAAGAGATGAGTGGAGTGCAATAAGCTAATGAGGCAGCCACTCCTCATACAGACTACAAAAAACTTTATTTGGCTCTGCGCCTCCAAAAGCAGTTCCCCCTTGATCCCCGGGACGCAATTGGGAGGTGAGCTTAAACATTTTTGATCAAAACTGTGAACTAAGAGTCCCAGGTTTTCATATTTCCTTAGCAGTAATGCATTTTAAAAAATTCCTATATGCCTTTGATGTTTACTTAGTTGTTAGTGTGCCACTGACATTTGAATAGCTGTATGTTCTTGCCTTGCCAGTGTGCACCTATGCTTTCATTTTTTTCAAAAAATGCTTTTGGATGTGCAGAGCCAAATAAAGTTTTTTGTAAATTGTATTTACAAGTAACATGGCTGCCCATTAGTTGTCCTGCCATTGGATCTGTGATCCAGTGTAGATCTGAAGTCCCTCACATATTAGGTGAGCAGGGCTGGAGATGCAGTGTTGGCGCCTCCCGGCTCTGTTCTATGGGGATGATGTTGTTACTGCAGTGAATAATGCTGGAGCAGCACAGATGATTTTTGTAAGCCATCTGAATATGGATTTTATCTGCAGTATCTTGTATTTTTCCTGGGTCTTATTGTGGTGTAATTTTTCTTCTAGATAATGATGAGCCGCTTTTAAGTGGTTCTGGGGATGTGTCCAAAGAATGTGCCGAGAAAATCCTGGAAACCTGGGGAGATCTTCTGTCGAAATGGTAAGAGCAAATTTTGTTCCTAACAATGTGTGATTTGCCAGCATTTGTTAACACAATATGTAATATGGATCTAGAATTGGCTATTACATTTTTAATAAAGTATAACTTCAGGCTCGATCGTGATATCCTTTTCAGGTATCTGAGGACAATCTGACCTTTTGCTCATTAGTTATATCTTTCCCAAGTACCACAGAGACCTGTGTTGCCTTCTGCTGGGTTCAGTCTTTAGTACAGCCATTGAGCTGTAAGTATGGGCTTATGTCTGTTTGTGAGACAATCTGATGTTTCTACTGACTTGTTCACATGTGGTAGCCCTGAGCAAACTCTTGATCGTATACCAGCCTTCAATGTAAAATATAAACTGGGACAATTGCTGCCAATTTACAAAGATTGCTCCATTTCTAAATTATATAATATATTTGCACATTTTAAAAAAACTAGGGACTAGAGTGTTCTTTTAAAGGGAACTTTTCAGGTGGTTTATGTTACCCAATCTGAGAGCAGAATATAATAGAGAAGCTGAGCTCTGTGATATATAGGGTTATATGGTAGAGGAGAGGAGCTGAGCTCTGTGATATATAGGGTTATATGATAGAGGAGAGAAGCAGAGCTCTGTGATATATAGGGTTATATGGTAGAGTAGAGAAGCTGAGCTCTGTGATATATAGGATTATATGATAAAGAAGAGAAGCTAAGCTCTGTGATATATAGGGTTATATGACAGAGGAGAGGAGCTGAGCGCTATGATACAAAGGGTTATACACTACTCACAAAAAGTTAGGGATATTTGGCTTTTGGTTGAAATTTTGGATGAACATAATAATAATAATAATCTTTATTTCTATAGCGCCAACACATTCCGCAGCACTTTACAAATTCAAGGGTAAACATACAGTCATTACACATTAAAAGTACTTACAAATGAGACACAAGGTGTGAGGGCCCTGCTCGTGAGAGCTTACAATCTATTAGGACATAACATTTCTTGAAAGTGTTTTTAAATGCACTAAATGAGACCATCTCTTCCCTTTTAGATGCACATGTCCAACTGTTCAGGCTTTCAGTCCTTTTTGCACAACTTAACAAGGAGCTAAATGGCAAAATTGATAACAGTTGTTTGATCCCTGATTCGCCAAATATATTTAGGGTATGTTCACACAGCGCCTTGAGGTGCGTACCTGTGCGCGTTGCAAGATGCCGTGTGTTTAGAAGACTGCGCTGATTTGCGCATTCTTCTAAAGCAGGGGGATGGGGAGAGGATCAGCACTGATATATGAATTCAATTTAAAGATGTGCTGAACCTTTTGAATAGGGTATGTTCACACGGCGTATTGTCACGTCTTTCACCTGGCGTGCAACACGCGCGTATTGTACGCCGGGGAAGACTGGCGTAATTCATAGCCTTCTTTGAGAGCTATGAATTACCGTAATTCGGATTGCACACCAAAATATCCCCCACAATTACACCGTGTGAACATGACATACAGTTATTATAAATGTATAACGTTAGAACAGCTTGACTTTGTTCACCTGAAGGGGTTGTACAGGCTATGTCTACCCTGCAGTGGACAAAAAATGAACTGAAAACCAAATCCTAAAAACGTTCAGAAAACTGAGTGTTCTGTCAACTGCCTGTCAAAAGCTGCTGAAAAAAGTCAGTTTTTTGCACGATTGCCGGTTTTTGCCGTGTTTTTTATGCACGGTTTTTGCTTGTCTTTGTCTGGTTTTTAATGTCTGCATAAATCAAGCCACTGGATGTAACTCCACCCTACAAAAGGGGATGTAAAGCACCTCCTTGCATTTATATGTAATCTTGTAGTCGCTTTATGACTGGGGCATTAATAAAGTTATCTACTTTTACCGCTAAAAATCTTTGTTTGTTTTTTACGCATTTTAGCGCTAAAATACTTTATTCTCCTTGGTGGGTTTTCATTGAAAAACGCGCCAAAAAAACAACTGCGAAAACTTGTCAAAAAACATCCGGCGCTTTACATAGACTCCAATAGTACATTTTCTGCCCTGCTCTGCCATTTTTTGCAACGTTTCAAAAGACGACCAGCAAAACAAAAAAACGAGCAGAATAAAGACGTTCTGTGGAGACAACAGGATGTTTTTACCATAGAAGCCGTTTTCAGTTGAAAAACCCTGAAAAATGGACGTTTTTCTGTGCAATAGAGACAGAGCCTCATGGTACAACACACTCTATTCTCTGAAATATAAGAATGCATCCAGCTGCCACACTCGGATTCTCTGAGGTTCCAGCACAGTATAGTCCACTGAGGGTTTCTATCCCACATCCAGTATAGAATTACGGAAACTGTGTCATAATGTTATCATTGGTGCGGAGCACTTGTAGTATGCAAGGCAGCCTGCCTCATCAAATAGCAGGGGCACCCCCAATACTTAGCAAAGTTAGCATGGTGCACTACACATAACTGAATGATTTACACCCTATAGAAGTCCGATCTGTGTACAAGTTCAAGATGGATTCACACATTTATTTTTTTCCCAACTGCATCAAAAGTGCATTCGGAAAAAGGCATGCAATAACAACGCATGCATGTTGTGGATGTAGGTGTTTTTATAATTGAGAGTTGGAGCACAGGTAAGGGTGCTTTCACACAGTGCGTTTTTGGTGTATAAATGCACAGTGTAAAACTGTCTTTATTTCTGTGCCTTTTTGCAAAAAAAACCAAAAACCAAACATGTTTTTGGTGCCATTTTTTTCAGAAATGCACAGTAATAAAGGCAGTTTAATGCTGTGCATTTCTGCAAAGAAAAAAAACCGCACTAAAAACGCATGGTGTGAAAGCACCCTAAGATTTAGGTTAATTACAAAATGTGTCGGGGTGTCGCCCCTCATCAGTGCAGAGTAGAACTTAGTGGCTTGTTAGGGGAGAAGCATTGAGTATGGCTCAGAAGGGGTAATGCATCTCACATCTCACTACATGGTGCTTCTCCCTAATGAAATACATTACCCCTTTTGAACCACCCTCAATGCATCTCACCAACCAGTAAGTTTCACTCTGCATTGATGAGGGGCAAACACCCCGAAACAGCTGTATGCAGATGAATAAAGTTGGCATGGCTTGAATCCTCTTTGCATTCCAAGGCTCAGCGAGTTACATGTGACTTGAGGATTGCTATATCCAATAGATGGCGTTGAAGACTTCAGCTCTCTTCCCAAAATCCTTTTAAAAATTCAAATACCAGTAGGGTGTAAAAGGTGATAAATCCCCACACACCTCCATGGTGCTTCTCCCTAATGAGATTCATTACCCCTTCTGAACTAGGTAATCTAAGCAGTGCACTTTACAAAAGAGAGAAAAAGCCGGTCCCACCAGGCTGCTGACCTTTGGAAAATTTCCCCTTGGGCCCTTTGTGTCTGGTTTGCTTAATACAGAGAGGGGGGTCAGGACGGGCCCTACGTGCTTGGGCCCCAACACAAAAAACCAAAAACCATTTTTTGGGGAAAAAAGGGTAAGTTTGTAGGAACTACTTTGGGCAAGTTGATAAGGAAAGCCTCCCACTGCGGATGTGTGATTTAGGAAATTTTGGGGAAAAAACAGTAACTGGTTTCCAAAATTTATATAAAACCCCGGGTAATAAATGACTTTTTAAGAAACTCGCTGTTTTTTTCCCCCTTTCCCCTTTTACAGTGACTTGGGGAAGGCCCCGCGTTCCCCCGGGTAAGTTCACACCGTGTTCAATTTCGGGTTTTTGGTACGTTTTGATCTGAAAAAAAAAAATTCAAAAAGGGCTTTCCTAACATGATCAAACATGCAGTGCGTCTTTGGATGCTTTTTTTCCCGCAGCAGGATCGCAACCCCTTTAGTTTAAAAGAGGGCGCCCGCTGGTCTTTTGGATCAAAGAAAACATGACATTCTTGAAACGGGTCTGAAAGACGGGTTGTGTTTCACAAGCCGCAGGGAAACTTCAGGCTTCCCCTTTTGGTTTAGGCTTTTTGAGTGGGTCTACAGCAGTAATGGGCAAATTTAATTCGCCCCTTCCTAGCTAATTTCCTTTTGGACATGAGTGCCGGAGGGGGTTTTTATAAAAGCGTATATTTACTTTTTGCCAAAAAGGATTCTGGGAAGGGTCTGGTTCCCTTTCTAGATTAAATAACAAGTTATAGTGTAGGGTTTGGAAAGGGGGGATGCATTTTCAAAAAGTTTAAAAATATTTAAAAAGTTTTTAGTGACTAGGGTTTGGGGAAGGGGCTGGATACCTTTCTGATGTAATAATTTAAAAAATTTTTTTGACCAGGATTCGGAGAAGGGTCGGGTTTCATTTTTTAATGTAAAAATTTAAAAAGGGTTTTAGTGACCCCGGATTTGGAGGGAAAGGGTCCGGGTTCATTTCAGATGTAAATTTTAAAAAGTTATGTGACCAGGATTCTGGAGAAGGGTTCTGGATACATTTCTAGATGTAATAATATAACAAGTTATAGGGGACCGGGATTCGGGAGAGGGGTCTGGATGCTTTCTAGATGAAAATTTAATATAACAAGTTATAGTGACCAGGATTCTGGAGAAGGGTCGGGATACATTTCTAGATGTAATATAACAAGTTATAGTGACTAGGATTCTGGAGAAGGGTCTGGAGACATTTCTAGATGTAATAATATAACAAGTTATATTGACCAGGATTCTGGAGAAGGGTCTGGATACATTTCTAGATGTAATAATATAACAAGTTATAGTGTCTAGGATTCTGGAGAAGGGTCATTGATCGAGGGATTATTCTGATTGCCAGATTGAAGTCGGGAAGGAATTTTTTCCCCTAAAATGAAGACAATTGGCTTCCACCTCATGGGGGTCTTTCCTTCCTCTGGATCAACTCTATAGCACAGTAGGCTGAACTGGATAGAAGGCTGTCTCTTTTTCAGCTATGTAATTCTGTTGTCTAGTAAAAGGTATAAATTCAGCAGTAAAAATGGCGGGTGTTTTCCTGAAGATTTCTTTTCCATGTGTTTAATTCCATTCTGCTGACATGACTTTGATCTTCTCAGGCACTTGAATCTGAGTGTGCGTCCCAAGCAGCTTTCCACGCTGGTGAGGAGCGGCGTGCCAGAGGCGTTACGGGGAGAAGTGTGGCAACTACTTGCAGGATGTCATAACAATGATTACCTGGTGGAGAAATACAGGCTGCTCATCACTAAAGTAAGACCATCATGTTCCTATGGAAATCCTAAGTGTACTGGAATACTTCACTTCCTGAATTCATGAGTGATTCTCTTCACTTTCTATGTGGGGATCATTGCTGTCTGTATTTTATAGGACATCTGTCCACAAGTGGTTAATTCCCCTGCAGCGCGACCACTGGAAACATGAAGTATTACACGGTGTTTAGTAATGTTTGTGACATGTTCATGTGGTGCAAGGACAGGTAGGGTCCTCCAGGGAGAGGTGCTGTCCGTAGCGGTTCTCTGCCTCGGCTAATTGATGGAGGATGAATTAGGGACACTGAAGAGTGTATTTAGAGATGTCTTGTTCTCGGACAACCCCTCTAAGAGTTGTGTATTTATGGGCAGATCTACTATTTTGTGTCAGAAGAAAAGGTATTTCATGGCTGGCTGACTTGTAATGTCTGCTTGTTTCACATCTTTCCTTGTTTTTGAAGACATTAAATTGTAAGGGCTCTTAAAGTAGTGTTCTTGTCGGAGTATGATATGGAGTAGAAGAAAAGAAGAGCTTGTAGATACTCTGGGTCAGTCGACCATCCCGGCGGTTCGGGCAGTAGACTACCTTGTTGATTCTGCAGTGGGGCTTGTGAATGGTTGCAGCCGTCATGTTAGAAATAACCAGGGAAGTCTACTGCCCGGATCACCGGTACAGCCGCAGCAAGAACGTCTTCAAGGTAAGGGTTCTTTCCTTCTATTCTATATCGTGCCTGATGAACGAACGAGCAGTTGCTAGTATTGGAGCATCTCTTTAACATTAACTGGAGTCAGGGTGGGTGGGGAAAAAAGGCAGCCTTGCCTCCCATTCTTCTGCTGCCACCATTATGTAGCGCTCCGGGATCCGCTCTCTTTCACCTTCTGTGCCATCTTCTGACCAACAGCAGAGGTTTATGCTACATTCACTCAGTTGCTTAAACCTCTGCTGTTGCATGCTACACGGCACAGGATGTAACGAGGAGCAGATCCCAGTGCACTGCAAGAATGTGGGACACCAGGAGCTAAGTAAACCTATTTAGCTCCTGGTTCCCCATATTCCTGTAGTGCGCTGGGATCTGCTCCTCTTTACTTCCTGTACCATACAACAGCAGAGGATTAACCTTCAATTAATGAGGTGTGTATGTATATATATATATATATACATATATATATATATATATATATATACACACACACACATATAACACAGTGGGAAAAAAGTATTTAGTCAGCCACCAATTGTGCAAGTTCTGCCACTTAAAAGATGAGAGGCCTGTAATTGACATCATAGATCGACCTCAACTATGAGAGACAAAATGCGAAAACAAATCCAGAAAATCACATTGTCTGATTTGGAAAGAATTTATTTGCAAATTATGGTGAAATTAAGTTTTTGGGTTTCAATAACAAAAGTTCATCCCCAATACTTTGTTTATATCCTTTGTTGGCAATGACAGAGGTCAAACGTTTTCTGTAAGTTTTCAAAAGGTTGCACACCTGTTGCTGGTATGTTGGCCCATTCCTCCATGCAGATCTCCTCTAGAGCAGTGAGGTTTGGGGCTGTCGCTGGGCAACACGGACTTTCAACTCGCTCCAAAGGTCTTCTATGGGGTTGAGATCTGGAGACTGTCTAGGCCACTCCAGGAGCTTGAAATGCTTCTTACTAAGCCACTCCTTCGTTGCCCTGGCAGAGTGCTTGGGATCATTGTCAGTGAAAGACCCAGCCAACGTTTTCATCTTCAATGCCCTTGCTGATGGAAGGAGGTTTGCACTCCAACTCGCACGATACATGGCCCCATTCATTCTTTCATGGATCAGTCGTCCTGGTCCCTTTGCAGAGAAACAGCCCCAAAGCATGATGTTGCCACCCCCATGCTTTCACAGTAGGTATGGTGTTCTTTGGATGCAACTCAGCCTTATCTCTCCTCCAAACACGACGAGTTGTGTTTCTACCAAACAGTTCTACTTTGGTTTCATCTGACCATATGACATTCACCCAAAACTTTTCTGGGTCATCCCCAAATGTCTCTAACAAAAATTCAGATGGGCCCGGACATTACTGGCCCTTAAGCAGGGGGACACGTCTGGCACTGCAGGATCTGAGTCCCTGGCGGCGTAGTGTGTTACTAATGGTAGCCTTTGTTACGTTGGTGCCAGCTCTCTGCAGGTCATTCACTAGGTCCCTCCCCCATGTGGTTCTGGGATTTCTGTTTACCGTTCTTGGGATCATTTTGACCCCATGGGGAGAGGGGGGGGGTGATTATCAGTGGTCTTGTATGTCTTCCGTTTTCTAATTATTGCTTCCACAGTTGATTTCTTCACACCAAGCTGCTTGCCTATTGCGGATTCAGTCTTCCCAGCCTGGTGCAGGGCTTCAGTTTTGTTTCTGGTGTCCTTCGACAGTTCTATGGTCTTCACCATAGTGGAGTTTGGAGTGTGACTGAGGTTGTGAACAGGTATCTTTTTATACTGATAACAAGTTCAAACAGGAGCCATTACTACAGGTAATGAGTGGAGGACAGAGGAGCCTCTTAAACAAGAAGTTACAGGTCTGTGAGAACCAGAAATCTTGCTTGTTTGTCAGTGACCAAATACTTATTTTCCACCATAATTTGCAAATAAATTATTTCCAAATCAGACAATGGGATTTTCGGGATTTGTTTTCTCCTTTTGTCTCTCATAGTTGAGGTCGACCTATGATGTCAATTACAGGCCTCTCATCTTTTTAAGTAGGAGAACTTGCACAGTTGGTGGTGGACCAAATACTCCCCCCCACCGCCCCCTGTGTGTGTGTGTGTGTGTGTGTGTGTGTATGGTGTGTATATGTATATATGTTATATATATATATATATATATATATATATATATATTATATATATATATATATATATGCATACCACATTATATAATATATATTTATATATATATATTTTATATATATAGCACACGCTACAACACACATATATTTATATATATGTGTGTATGCGTGTGTATATATATATAAATATATAATATATATAATGTTGTGTATGGTGTATATATATATATATATATATACACACACACACACACACACACACCACCACACACACACACAACACACACACACCACACAAACACACACATATATATAGATATATATATATATAATATATATACATATAATAAAATATATACATGCATACACATATTTACAGCTTTGTAGCTTCTACCCTGCTGTTTAAAACCCCTCTGTCATCAGTGTCCCCAGCCTCCACAAGAAGTGGGAGCCTGAGGTCTGATGAGAAAACCCCATTACCATGAATTTAAAAAAACAATAGATAAGCCCTTTTAAATTTTATATATTTAAAAAAAATAAAATACAGCTCAGTTTCAGGCTAAAGAGGATCACTGTTGTGGTTATTGATTAGTTGCAGGAGTCGCATTTCCGTATCAAGAGGGACCAGGGAAGACAGAGACTGGGAGGGCCTGGATAGCATTGGAGCAGGAGCAATTGGGGAGTGGCAAGATGTGTATTACTAATATTTTTACTTTTGAATATTCAGAGCTGTTATAAAATGGCTGCCCAGACCTGTTTTTTGTTTTTTTAAGGTCCTGTTCAGACAATAGGTTTGGATGCAGAATTGGTTCTGAATTTGCGACTGATTCAGCTCAGGTTTCTACTTTCCAATCTGTTTGAGATCTGCCTCCCATTGACTTCAATATTAAATCTCCATGTCCGTGCAGAATTTCCAGACGTTGGTTTGAAATCCACGTGACCGACCTAGAAAGTGATGTATCGCTTCTTGATGTGGATTCAGTGTAACATTGGCGCTAAATCTTCCTGTTGAAGTCAATGATAAGCTGAAGATCAGCGCTGAATCCACATGAAGTTGTGGTTGGTAGTTTGGTGAAGTCGGCTTCCAGTTCATGGCTAAAATGAAAATTCATGCTGAAAATCTGTCTCACATCTGTGTCTATAATTTAAAACCCACACACATGCTGCGCTGAAATCCTCCATGTGAATCTACCCCAGTGCTACAGCTACATATGCCCTGGCTGCATTATTTCTCTTCAGTGAAGCGGATAATGGTGGTGTATTTAAAAGACCTGGGTGAGGGGGAAAAGAATCATGCAGTTTTATATGTAAGCCTGATTAATGGAAGTGGTCACAGAACTGCTGCACAAATGGCTCCTGAAGCCCCCGTTGTTCCCAGGTCAGGTCCGTTCTGTGCAGCTAGACCTTTTTATGGATGTCGCCTCTGAATTCTGTGTCACATGTATAGTTGTAATCCATGGTTTTAGTTTATTTAGGCTCCATTTATTTTCCTACTTGTACATAATGTGCACCATGTTCTTCTGTCGTCTTGCTGCATATAAAGGAACGATCAAATACGGCATATTTAGCATAAGATGAGTAAAAGCAAATGAAGCGTTAAATGAAACCCATCTGTAGCAATGAAAATAGCAGCGCGCCAAATTTAGAGCACTGCTGAGACCCGTAATAAAAATGACTGCTCTACATGTAAACATCGTTGAGGAATATGGAAGTGTTCTTGGGAAACTTCTGTAGATCAGAACAGTGAGATGAATCTCCATCATCACTGCTTAACCACAATGCCATGCCGTACCTGCATTACCATGAGGCCACATAGGTTGTTTTATCTTCTTTTGCAGGGAAATCTGTGTAGAATTTCCTATCCCAGGTTGCAGTCTCCTCATGGGAAATGCTGGTTCTCATTGAAGAGTTACAATGGTCCATGGAGACTAATTTTCAGGCAGTGCCCCATGGGGAAAAAGTATGCAACTTGGCTCTCCTCCAGGAGGAAGAGAGCGGCAATACTGGCCAAGCCCGAGTCTCCCAAAGAATGTACATTGGTAGCATAAGCCGTATCCTTATGTATGGTCGCGGTCCAGCATCTGGAACCTTCAAAGTGGTCTGCAGAATGAAGGGTCCTTCCAGATCTCCTTATGCACAATGTCACTCCCCGCTAACTGCTGTCACAACCCCATGTGAAGTCGTTCATCCATGATCAAAAATGGCCGTGCACGTGTTTGAGCGCCACTTCTGTGAATCGCGGGAGGGGGGGGGGGGGAGCAGGAACCGCCCCACACCCTTCCATTCTCAAGGTCCAGGATGGGGGGTTAATAATCAGACACTACCTGTGGATCGGTGTTATTTTTTAATATGGAGGAAATTATTTAATGTGAACCTGTAAGGTGTTATATGCTGATCTCTTATCTGAGGCATAGAGTAGCACAATAGAAGGGAGTGAAGTGAGCTTGTCATCTATAGGGTTATATGATAGAGGGAGAGGAGCTGAGCTCTGTGATCTATAGGGTTATATGATAGAGAAGCTGAGCTCTGTGATATATAAGGTTATATGATAGAGGGAGAGGAGCTGAGCTCTGTGATATATAGGGTTAATATGTAGAGGAGAGAAGCTGAGCTCTGTGATCTGAATTAGGGTTATATGCATAGAGGGAGAGAAGCTTGAGCTCTGTCTCTATTGGGTTATATGGATAGAGCGAAGAGGAGCTGGAGCTCTGTGATCTATAGGGTTATATGATAGAGGAAGCTGTGCTCTGTGATATATAAGGTTATATGATAAGAGGAGAGGAGCTGAGCATCTGTGACTATATAGGGTGCTATATGTACGAGGGAGAGAAGATGAGCTCTGTGGATTATAGGGTTATTTGATGAGGGGAGAGAAGAAGAGCTCTTGGTCATCTATAGGGTTGTATATGATAGAGGAGAGGAGCTGAGCTCTGTGATCTATAGGGTTATATGATAGAGAAGCTGAGCTCTGTGATATATAGGTTATAATGATAGAGGGAGAGGAGCCTGTGCTCTGTGATATATAGGGTTATATGATAGAGGGCAGAGAAGCTAGAGCTCTGTGAATCTATAGGGGTATGTGTAGAGGTGCTGAGCTCTGTGATATATAAGGTTATATGATAGAGGGAGAGGAGCTGAGCTCTGTGATATATAGGGTTATATGATAAAGGAGAGATGCTGAGCTATGTGATATATAGCGGGTATATGATAGGAAGAGAGAAAGATGATGCTCTGTGATATATAGGGTTAGATGATTTTATGCTGAATTTCTGAGTAGTCTATTAGTCTATTACTGATCATGTGTTATTGTTTGCCTATAAATGGCGTTTATCGCGTCCGTGGTTGTGAAATTGTGATGTGGTATTCACTTTTGGGTTGGATCTAGCCATCTTAATTTCTGTAAGAGCAAGGATTAAGGACCACGAATTCTTCTTTGTCAGTGTTCATAGAGGTCATGTTCTTTGGGCCCTTCCAATCCCAGATTTATTGCATTGTATTTGCTTTACAATTGTAAAAACTAGACATAACATAGATAATGCCCACCATACAACTGTGCTTTAACTACTTGACGACCACCAAGACCATAAAACATATGAATTAGCGTATCCACGTTAACTCCCATGCGCATGCGTTGTTAAATAATATCGTGCAGGGAGCGTAGCGGGACACTAATTGGGCAGTTGTGACAATGGGGAGTCGACTGTCTTCAGCAGCTGGGCACTCCATTGGGAAGGCAGGAACAGATCATTAGCATCCCTGCCTTTGTGAGTGCTGTATATAAAATGCAAAATGACACATTGTACAGCGCTCAACATAAACCTGATCAGGAAGCCTCCTGGGGCTCAGAAGTGGCAGATGCTGCTGGATCTTAACAGACCCAGATTAGACCCACAATATGTAAAGCGTGTGTATCGGTATATATATATGTGTATATAATGTGTGTGTATATGTATGTTCTATATATTGTGTATGTACTGTAACTATATCTATATATCATGTTTATTATATATAATATGTGTGGAGTGTGTGTGAATGTGTGTGTGTAGCTATTAATTTATATATATATATATTTATATATATATCTATATAATGTGTGTGTCGTATGTTATGTATGTATATTTTATGCTGTGAGAGAAATGCTTATATTTAGGTGTGTGGGTGTGCATGTGTATATTATGTGTGTGTGTGCATGTGTTTGTGAGTTGTGTGTATATCTATATTAGTATAAGATGATATGAATATATATGTGTGTGTGATGTGTATGTAATGTATATATATAAGTATTGTGTGTGCATGTAGTGTGTGTTGTATATAAATTTAATATTATATAATTTTTGGTATGTGTGTGTTGCATGTGTATTAGATATTTGTGTGTGGTGCATGTGTATGGTATCTCATATATATATCTATAATGATATATGTTGGAAGTGCATGTTGTATTATATTATATATATATAATATTTTTATAGGTGTGTGCATGTGGTAACTTATTTATAGATATGTGATGTGTGATGTGTGATATGTGTTAGTATATCTATAGTTCAATACTATAGAGGATATATGTGTGTATTCTGTGTTGAGTGGCATGTGTGTATTATACTATATATATATGCTGTGTGTTTATGTGTGCATGTGTATATATATATAGTTTACTATTATATTATATGTGTGGTGCAAGTGTTTATATTATATATGTGTTGGGTGTGTATATATGGTGTGTGTGTGATGTTGTGTGTGATATATATATGTGTGTGTTGTCATGTGTTATATATATATTATATATGTGTGTGTGTGTGCAATGTGTTAATATATATATGTGAGTGTGTGAATGTTGTATATATTTGTGTTTGTGTGTGATGTGCAATGTGTTATATATATGTGTGTGTTGCATGTGTGTATAGTATATGTGTGAGTGCATGTGTGTGTTATATATTATATTATTATACTGTGTGCATGTGTGTATAGTAACTCTCTTGTGTGTGTGTGTGCATCAGTTGTGTGTATATATGATTTTGTGGTGTTGTTTGTGCATGTGTGTATATATATATATATATATGTGTGTGTGTGTGTGTGCATGTGTGTATATATATATATGTGTGTGTGTGTGTGTGTTCATGTGTATTTGTATATATATGTGTGTGTGTGTGTATATATATATATATATGTGTGTGTGTGTGCATGTGTATATATATATATATATGTATATATGTGTGTGTGTGTGTATATATATAAATAAAATTTCTTTCGACACTATCAACCCAAACAGCAACTTTTAGCCGTGCCCCTGACTACCCTAAGACTTGATATCACATGTATATGAAGGTCCGTGAAAGGAAAGTGACACAGCTACAAAACTTATTTTAGCGCCACTTTTGCTGTTTAAAAAAAAATAAATAAAAAAGTGAGAGAGAAGCGTTTTTAACATGCACTATTTTCACTCAAAATTATTTAAAGAAAAAAAAATCTAACATTTAAATAACATAAAAAATAAAGCCTTATGGATCTCGGAAAAAAATTAATAGAATAACCAAGCTTTCAAGCAGACGTGTACTATGGAACTGAAAATGTGCCTGAAGTGAGGATCGTGGGGGTGGGTGGGGGGGAGGTGTATGGTTACCTCAGAGAAAGAACGATTAGGAGCTGGTTAATGGAAATTCAATTTATTAACAGAGAAATATGAAAAGATAAAAAAAGTTGAGATTGCCTAATCTTGTTCCTCGCACATGATTATAGTTTACAGAGTTTTTCTCTGCAGTCCGCTGCTATATTCTACCACAAACAGAGCCAGGTTAATACTTAATTGGGCGTTTGAGTATCAGGCTCCCACCCCTCCACTCCTCTCATTGCCAGCCACTTTGCAGCCTGTCACTCCTCCTGTCAAAGGTGTATGTGTAATTGTATAGCAGCATACACCGGTGCCCACCTGATTACACAGTCGCCTGCAGGTTTCCACATAATTATATGGCAGCCGCTTGAGGTTCTTGTATTATTATATCCCACAAGTAGGGCCCATCTATATTATTATTGTAAAATGCAACTATATAGACGAGCAAATATCCTGCTGACTGCAGAGGAAACCAGGACTGTTCAGCAGACACGTACAGGCAGGGCAGTGTGGTCTATGAGGAATAGGAATGCGTTACTGCTTACACTGTACTATGCATATGTGGCCCGCGATGGCTTCAGCAGGAATATTATGGGTGTATGCAGAGACTTACGGAGCAAGGAAGGAAAAAAACCAAAAACATAGTAGGAGGAACTCTACGGTTTCAAGTCGCATTATTATGACCAATTCTTACTTTTGACATTGGTGTGCTGGTTTGGTGGGATGAAGTGTCATCACTCGGATGGTGACCCTGTCATGTTTTGATGCAGGCCAGTTTGTGCCAAAGTTGAGATCTCCCTGGCCTACGCTTCACTTTCTGCCCACTCAGATTCTACATATAACCATATTCACGGTCCTCAGGTTTGTCCCCTTCAGCAAGAAAACTGCCAGGACCGTCGAGTATCTGGATTTTACCGCCAACGCTCCGCACTGAGGGGACTTACTGCCTGCACGCTGCCCTCACTGAGCCCCTGTGCGTACTTTCTTGGACCTGCGAAAGCGGGTTTTGTACACCGTGGAGCTTGGCTACCGAACTACACTGCTGTACTGCTGACTCACGGCTACACGAACCCACACTTGCTGGCTGCGCTGCTGCCTGGTCGCGCATGCTGTACGCCACTCTTAAGACCTGTACGATAATGAAACACTTGCTTCACCGGCTCCCAACGTGTACGCCCCCCGGTCCGATTCATCACATCATCGATTTTGTTTCATCATCTCACTGCTTGGCATCATCACCGGTCTTGGGTATGCAGCGGTCTGAGCCCTCACGACTAGAGTGACCCTCCGCCATGGCCACTCTCAACATTATACGCTTTGCGCCTACTGCAAGAAGGCAGGGGAAATTTGGCCCCCTTTTCTTCGCTGCACGAGCTGCAGACTGACTCCTACAATTGTTCATCCTCGCTTATATAATGGTGCTGGAGCCCGCTTACTACATCGTAGATCTCTGGGGAATGGGGGACCAGGGTAGTACTGGAAGTCTTGGTCTGCTCTTCACAATCCAATGGTCATACATTTCTGCAAAGTGAAATATCTCATTGTCTGCACTGAGGTGCAAGACAAATCCGCATGTTATGAGTGTATGCGATCTTAAGGAAGGGACATCATGCCACATCGGTTGAAAGTGTCTTCACATGGATGAGAAAACATTCCCCAAACCATAACCATGCCACCACCAGCTTGTGTTCTTCCAGAAATGGCTGCAAGGTATTTGGCATGTTGGGCGAGAAACATCAGAGAACAATGTTCATCTGCTGATGATGGCATGAATGCTCAATTTTGGTTAGCACCTCATTCAGGAAAGGCGCATACACTTTGCAATCAGTGAAGGTGCAATTCCAATACCACCGTGAAAATGAAAATTGCTGTGGCAGCAACGAGGGATGTGTGTGCAGACAACCTATAACTGCAGCTGAGATCTGTAGGATGTAAACCTCAACCATTCGTTGTTGGCTTGAATCCTCCAACAAATTTACATTCCTGCCAGCTGTGGGATGTGGTCTAGCATGGCACAGATACCTTGGGACACTTACAGATTCCTTATTGACTCCACTCACAGACCCATCGGCTTGTCCAGGCTGCACACAAGCCCGTTACTCTGATATTATAATGTGGATTTGAATGTTGTTAAAATGTAGTTGAGATTTTGTGGTTAATCAGAAAAGAAAGGAGCTCTAAAAATCAAGACCCAATATTTCCTAGAATGAACTAGTTTTTTGTAGTTTCAGAAGTGTCTAAATTGCATTAGTTATGCTGATACTGCGCTTGTTCTAAAAAGTGTTAATATCTTGATTAAAACCGCACCAAACATGTTCTAGTTCTGTTTCCTGCTGTATTAAGAGCAATGATTGCTGCCTGCGCTTATTCTTTATTCTCTATTCCATTTTTCTGTATCCTGATTTTGCTTCCCCCCCTCCTTTACTTTGACTCTAGCACTATTTCCCTCTGTCTCGGTCACCTCTTTTTGCCCCAACCGCTCTCTTCTTTCTCCCTCCAGAGTCCTCTGTCGCCTCTTGACCCCCATATCCCGTTCTCCCAGAGCCACCATCTGTCGCCTCTTGGGCCCCCCCTTCTACCCAGCCCCTCTGTCGCCCTCTCTCGGCCCTTCGCGGTCGCCCTTCGGCGCCCCTCTGTTCGCCTCGCTCCGGCCCCTCTGTCGCCCTCTCTCGGCCCCTCTGTCGCCCTCTCTCCGGCCCCTCTGTCGCCCGCTGGCCCCGCTTCGGCCTCTCTTTCGCCCTCGTTATGGCCCCCGCTTCGGCCTCTGTAGCCACTCGCTTCGGCCCACCGCTTCGGCTCTGTCGCACTAGCTTTCGGCCCCGCTTCGGCCTCTGTCGCCCTCGCTTCGGCCCCCGCTTCGGCCTCTGTCGCCCTCGCTTCGGCCCAGACTTCGGCTCTGTCTCCAACGTCTTCGGCCCCCGCTTCGGCCTCTTTCGCCCCCTCTCTGTCGCCACCGCCTAGTCGGCCATCTCTCGGCCCCTCTGCTCGCCCCGCTTCGGCCTCTCTCGGCCCCTTCTGTCGCCCCAGTTTCGGCTCTCTCTCGGCCCCTGTCTGTCGCCCCGCTTCGGCTCTCTAGGCCATACCAGATACGCCTCGCCCCCGCTTCGGTTGCTCTCGAGTCCCCGCCGCCTGCCCCCGCTTCGGCCTCTCTCGGCCCGGCCGCCTCGCAACCGCCTTCGCACTCTCTCGGCCCCGCCGCTCGCTCCACGCTTCGTCATAGCTCTCGGCCCCGCCGCCTCGCCCGGCTTCGACCTCTCTCGGCCCCGCCGCGCTCGACCCCCGCTTCGGCCTCTCTCGGCCCCGCAGCCTCGCTACCGCTTCGGCTCTCTCGCCAGCACGCCTCCGCCCCCGCTTCGGCCTCTCTGGGCCCCGCCGCCTCGCCCCCGCGTCGGCCTCTCTGGGCCCCGCCGCCTCGCCCCCGCTTCGGCCTCTCTGGGCCCCGCCGCCTCGCCCCCGCTTCGGCCTCTCTGGGCCCCGCCGCCTCGCCCCCGCTTCGGCCTCTCTCGGCCCCGCCGCCTCGCCCTCGCTTCGCCTCGCTTCGGCCCCTCCGCCTCGCCCCCGCTTCGGCCTCGCTTCGGCCCCTCCGCCTCTTTTAGTGCCCCTCTCTACGCCCCTCTCTCTGCCACTCTCTCTGGCCCCTCTACTCTCTGCCCTCACTCTATTCGCCCATATACTCTCCCCCTCTCTCTGCCCCTCTCTCTGCCCCTCTCTCTGCCCCTCTCTCTGCCCCTCTCTCTGCCCCTCTCTCTGCCCCTCTCTCTGCCCCTCTCTCTGCCCCTCTCTCTGCCCCTCTCTCTGCCCCTCCCTCTGCCCCTCTCTCTGCCCTCTCTTGCATCCTCTCTCTGCCTCTCTCTAGCCCCTCTCTCTCACCCGTCTCTCTGCCCCTCTCTGCCCCTCCTCCGCCTCTCTCTGCCCCTCCTCCGCCTCTCTGCCCCTCCCTCCGCCTCTCTGCCCCTCCCTCCGCCTCTCTGCCCCTCCCTCCGCCTCTCTGCCCCTCCGCCTCTCTGCCCCTCCGCCTCTCTCTGCCCCTCCGCCTCTCTCTGCCCCTCCGCCTCTCTCTGCCCCTCCGCCTCTCTCTGCCCCTCCGCCTCTCTCTGCCCCTCCGCCTCTCTCTGCCCCTCTCTCTGCCCCTCCGCCTCTCTCTGCCCCTCCCTCGCCCCTCCGCCTCTCTCTGCCCCTCCCTCGCCCCTCCGCCTCTCTCTGCCCCTCCCTCGCCTCTCTCTGCCCCTCCGCCTCTCTCTGCCCTCCGCACCCTCCGCATTTATCATGCCCCTGATCCGCCTCGGCTCTCTCATGCCCCTCACCCTCGCCTACTCTTGCCCCTCCTCCTCCTCTCTCTGCCCCTCCCTCGCCTCTCTCTGCCCCTCCCTCGCCTCTCTCTGCCCCTCCGCCTCTCTCTGCCCCTCCCTCGCCTCTCTCTGCCCCTCCCTCGCCTCTCTCTGCCCCTCCCTCGCCTCTCTCTGCCCCTCCCTCGCCTCTCTCTGCCCCTCCCTCGCCTCTCTCTGCCCCTCCCTCGCCTCTCTCTGCCCCTCCCTCGCTAGCCTCTCTTCTGTCCCCTTCTTATCGCCCTGCTCTCTGCCCTCCCTCGCTCTCTCTGCCCCTCACCTGCCAATCTCTTGACCCATCCCTCGCCTCTCTTGCAACCTCCTCGCCTCTCTCTGCCCCTCCCTCGCCTCTCTCTGCCCCTCCCTCGCCTCTCTCTGCCCCTCCCTCGCCTCTCTCTGCCCCTCCCATCGGCTCTATATCTGACCCTCCGCGCCTCTCTCTGCCCCTCCCTCGCCTCTCTCTGCCCCTCCCTCGCCTCTCTGCCCCTCCGCTCCTCTCTCCGCCCCTCCCTCGCCCCTCCCTCGCCCCTTTCTCGCCCCTCCGCCTCTCTCCGCCTCTTTCTCGCCCCTCCGCCCCTCCCTCGCCCCTCCGCCTCTCTCCGCCCCTCCCTCGCCCCTCCGCCTCTCTCCGCCCCTCCCTCGCCCCTCCGCCTCTCTCCGCCCCTCCCTCGCCCCTCCGCCTCTCTCCGCCCCTCCCTCGCCCCCCAGCCTCAGTCTCGGGCCCACTCCCTCGCCCCTCACGACTCTCTCTCCGACCCTCCCTCGCCTCCGCCTTCATCTCCTCCCTCCCTCGCCCCTCCGCCTCTCTCTGCCCCTCCCTCGCCCCTCCGCCTCTCTCTGCCCCTCCCTCGCCCCTCCGCCCCTTCCTCGCCCCTCGCTCGCCTCTCGCCGCCCCTCGCTCGCCTCTCGCCGCCCCTCCCTCGCCCCTTCCTCGACTATACTCTCTCTATCCTCGCCCACTCGCCTCAGAGAGACCCACTCCCTCGCCTCTCTGCCCCTCCCTCGCCTCTCTCTGCCCCTCCTCCGCCTCTCTCTGCCCCTCCTTCGCCCCTCCTTCGCCTCTCTCTGCCCCTCCTTCGCCCCTCCGCGCCTCTCTCTCCCCTTCCGCCTCTCTGTCGCCACCTGCTTCCCTTTCATCATTCTTCTGGATTCTCTTCCCTGGGGCCCCCTTCCCCCCCCCATGGGGGGGGTCGTTTAGCTGTTTTTGGGAGAGGAAATGCTTGTCTGTCCCTTTATTTGGTCAGAGCTAGGGTTTTATTTCAAGTTTTATATCCATGACAAAAAGCACAAACTGAGGAAATCGAGCATATTCTGAGAATGAAGACGTACGTTTGCCCAGTTTTAGGACCCATACACTGTCCCGCTGGCTGGAGGCCTGGAAAAACTGGTGTGTTGGGTGTGGGCGTCCTTTCGTGCTAATGGAGGACGCTTCCAGTTTGTTATTGGTGTCCCTGAGTCGCACGTTTTCTTAACTGGTTCATTAGCCTTGAAGTAGCATATTAATTTTTTTGGCCTCCATCGAGTGGGGCACCCTGTACCTCAGGCTCTGTGGTGCCAACTTTCTTCCTGTATGCTATGCCCCTTCCTCGCCCCGCCGCCTCGCTCTGCCCCTTCCTCAACCCGCCGTCTCGCTCTGCCCCTTACTTGAATCTCTCACACTGGGCATTGGAAAGGGGGTACACCTTTTTGTTTTAGTCACTCGAGGTGCTGGTTAGAATTTGTAGAATGTATTTCCCCCTTCATCAGGGATTTCTTCCTTCGTCCTGTATATATCTGCTACCAGAAGCCGTGACCAGAGCGAGTATTGGTGGTGGGGGTTGTCTTCCAGGGTGGCGGGCGCTCTGAGGCCTGCTGACTGCTGCCCTGCTGTGATAAAGCTCTAGTTATAGGGCACTGAAATATTCATGCGTGGCACACTTCTCTGGCCTCCACTTAGTCTGTCATTTATTGTCTGTATGTTCCTTTCTGATGCACATTGAAGGGGTTGGAAATAGAAAGCTGAAGCCACAGATTAATTTGATAATAGTTGGAGTAATTTCCATCTTCATAAATGGATTGGTATGAGGTGATTATGTACATATATAGCATACTGTGTTAATAATCAGTGACTCGGATGATGCGCCTACATCTACCTGGAGACATGTGGGCATGCTTTATGTAGAGGAGGACAATGCAAAATTTGTGGATATCTGGTACAATATTGTCTTGACATGAGCTGTAAATTTAGCTGGAATTTCTTTCAGTTCAATAGTATATTTTAGAGCCTCGCCCTTTGAATTGCACCTCAGATTCAGGTTGGGATGATTCGGCTGCACCTGAATTTTGGGCAGCCTGAGGGGAAAAACCAGTTGGAAACCTGGCGGACGGGAAAAGGTCGCCCCAACCTGAATCCCAGCATACCCTCACCCACTCTTAGAGTAACTCTTTCTTCGTCACTTGTCCAGTCCTCAGTACTTTACAGTCTAGTAAAGGTGATAATCTACTACTTAGTATATAGTATGAATACAAAAGAAGAAAAAGAAGAAACGCTCACCAGTAACTCCTCTCAGGATAACGGTCCGCACCCTCCTCGTTAGCACGGAAGGAGCCGCCGGCTGTAACGGCTCAATACAAGGAGCAAATGTTTGAGAGAGATCTTCCAGCAACTTGATCGCAGGGAGGAATCCAATTGTTTAAAGTAAAAAAGCACATTTTATTACAAAAATTCTTAAAACAAACATCTCGTTAAATCAAATTTTTTTCCGAACCCCCATTTGTGGGTCTTTACGCGTTCGAGACACATCTGTATCCTGGCTCTTAGATCAATATTGATCGAATGTGTCGACATGCGATTGATTTTAAAGGTGTGTTTTTAAAGAAATTTCTTGTAATAAAATGTGGTTTTACTTGTGAAACAAATTGGACTTCCGACCACTGCGCAAGTGCTGGAAGAATCTCTCTCTAAAACATTCTTGCTTTAGTAGTATAGTATGTCAGGGCGTGTGCATTATTGATCAGCAGTTACAGCTGGGTAAGGTATGATTTGGTCAGTTTTTGGACTCTGGAAGTAAAGAAGAGAGTTCGAATTTCAAGGACAACAGGTATAGATCTCCTCTCTTCTTATGACATTGGGACCAGTCCCGTCGCCTATGACTCCAGGCAGTATACACTGGGTGATCTGTAAGGTTTGGATTTTGTCAGAGTTAGTCATGGATGTAAAGAAAGTTTGCCATTCCTGAACGCGCAGAGTGGAAAACTACATCATCTTGCGTTGAGAGATATAATTCGCCTATGTGGCCTATGATGAGCGGTTACACCCTTAAAGGGGTTTTGCCACGATCTCATTTCATACTGCTGTTCGCCAGCTTTCAGCTCTGTGTGCTCAGAAGGGGGCATGTGTGATTTGTTTGAATTGCTAATCCATGTGACGCCAGCAGGATGACATCACCAGGCATTTTTACTCTCTGTAGTCAAAGAAGTCTGTTTATGTAAGATTGAGAGTAGGCTGAGAGAGGTAAAGTTTTTGCTTCGCACAGCACCAGGGTCCTAGGTTCAAACCCCTGCAGGAACCCAACACCTGTGTGTTTTTTTTCTCTTTATCAATGCACATACCTCATTGAGGTTTCTTTTTTTAATTATTTATACTTTTGCTATTACTAAGGAGCACAGCAGGACCGTGGAGTAGAACGGACAGCACTGGGGTTTGAACACTCAGTAGATGCCTGAGAGGGAGGTGAAGTCAGAGCTGTCTGACGGAGTGAGGAGTCACAGCCCTGGTCAGTAACCTTGGAGACGAGCTGTAAACAATGGATCACTATATTGGTGCAGGTAAGCAAAGTCTGGTGCTCCTGACATTGTTCGGATAATAGAGAATAAATAATGGTGAAAAATGTCTTTTTATTCTTTTGATTTCATGTTGCATGTTCCCCACATCAATTTTCTTCATGGCAAAACCATCTCGTTAAGGGGTTGTTCATTCCCCCGCTAAGAGAAATCTCGCTTTTTGTTAAACATCTTGTTGAAACAAGTCACTTTGTTATATGTATCCATTAAGTGTCCTACCAATTCCTAGATATCCCCTCTTGTATGGGCTGCATCAGCTCCTCAGGTCACTATAGCTACAGATCTGTTTGATCTCTTCTGATAGGCTGCCAGCACTGGTAGCTATAGCTACAGACCAGTTCAATCTCTCCTGATAGGCTGCCAGTGCTGGTCACTATAGCTACGGACCTGTTTGATCTTTCCTGATAGGCTGCCAGAACTGGTTGCTATAGTTACAGACCTGTTTGATCTTTCCTGATACACTGCCAGAACTGGTTGCTATAGCTACAGACCTGGCTTCTACTGCAACCTAGTAGAAGCCAGTAAACACGCCCCTGAATTCAAAATGAAACCAAGAAAACAGGACTGAGGTAAGATGAATCAAGGTAGTGAGACAACCCCTTTAAGCTATGATTTGGTTAATTGTTCAGTCTCTGGATGTGAAGGAGATTTCTATTCACTGACTGTAGGTGGAGATATCATCATTATCATGCATTCGACCACTCGCTATGCCTATGATGAGCAGTTGCATCTGTGCCAGTAAGGTATGATGTGGTCCATTATGTAGACTTCCTGACTTCAGGAAGAGATCTTAACATGTTAAATAGTTTAAATATGTGGCATATTAGCGGGTTTTGGTTAAAGGGGTTTTGCCACGAAGTAAAATTGATGTGGGAAGTTTGTAAATTAAATAACAAACATTTTCACTATTCATCATTAGTAAAACTTCTGCATCGTTTTTGTCTTAGCTGTTCCTTTAGTGATTCATTGTTTACAGCTCATCTCCAGGGGATACAACCAGGGCTGAGAGCTTCTTAGTCCTAGTCGCACATGCTCAGACATCACCTCTTTTCTCAGGCAGCTACTGAGTGTTCAAACCCCAGGAGCTGTCATCCTACTCCCGTCCTCTGTACTCCTTAGTAATTAGTCAAACAGTGCAAATAAATTTAAAAAAAAGAAACCTCAATCAGGTATGTGCATTGCTAAAGAGAAAAAAATCCACAGGTTTGGTTCCTGCAGGGATTTGAACCAAAGACCCTTATGCTGTGAGGCAAAAACTTTACCTCTGAGCTACAATGTAGCTACTTACAGTTCTACACATAAACAGACCTTTCTTTGACTACAGAGAGGAAAGGCTTGGTGATGTCATCCTGCTGGGTCACATGATATGCAATTCAAACAAATCACACACGCCCCCTTCTGAGCACACAGAGCTGGAGGCAGGAGGTATGAGATGAGATTGTGGCAAAATCCCTTTAAGCTTTCTTTCCATGGACTGAACAGTTCTAACTATACACTGGACAGGAGCGGTTATCTGTCAGTTCTTTCATTTTATAGGATATGATGATTAGCTCCGTGGAGGATATGTGATCGGTAATACTGTGCTATTACCTCCAGGGCTGCAGCAGGATCTATGTGCTGTAGGTAGTGGTGACCTATACTGCTGCCATTTATACTGGCTGCTTTTCATGCTCGTAGACGGCATCAGCCCGTGTTTGTGGTATTCATGGAGGAAGTGCCCGAGCTCTCGGGCGTCGTTGGCTAGTTCCACCTTTTTTCTTCTGGTTGATCATTCACATGCTTTCTGAGCTCACATTGGCGTCCTCTGATGTTCTCTTTCCCTCCCACAGTTCCTCGCACACTGGCACATTAATTGGCTGCTTATAAAATTTTGCCTAGAATATTTGTGCCATCCTCTACACAAAATTAGATTGCAAGCTTCTTGTGGCAGTGATGTGAAATAATAAATGATCCGTACAAGTCTACTAGGCACTATATTGCTGAAGTAATCATTTAAAATATTCTATTATAAATAAACTTATACATGCAGACACACACATACACACACATTCAGTGAAGGAAATAAGTATTTGATCCCTTGCTGATTGTGTAGGTTTGTCCACTGACAGACCTGAATAGTCTATACTAGGTAAATTTTAATATTGAGAGATAGAATATCTAAAATAAAATCCAGAAAATCACATTGTATAAATTATATAAATGTATTATATTTTGCTGAGAGAAATAAGTATTTGATCCCCTACCAACCATTAAGAGTTCTGGCTCCTACAGACCAGTTAGATGCTCCTAATCAGCTCGTTACCTGCATTAAAGACAGCTGCCTTAAATAGTCACCTTTATAAAAGACTCCTGTCCACAGACTCAGTCAGTCAGACTCTAACGTCTACAACATGGGTAAGACCAAAGAGCTTTCTAAGGATGTCAGGGACAAGATCATAGACCTGCACAAAGCTGGAATCGGCTACAAAACCATAAGTAAGATGCTGGGTGAGAAGGAGACAACTGTTGGCACAATAGTAAGAAAATGGAAGAAATACAAAATGACTGTCAATCGACATCGATAATGGGACACCATGCAAATCTCACCCCGTGGGGTATCCTTGATCATGAGGAAGGTGAGAGCTCAGCCTAAAACTACACCGAGGGAACTTGTTAATGATCTCAAGGCAGCTGGGACCACAGTCGCCAAGAAAACCATTGGTAACACATTACGCTGTAATGGTTTAAAATCCTGCAGTGCCCACAACGTCCCCCTGCTCAAGAAGGCACATGTGCAGGCTCCTCTGAAGTTGCCAATGAACACCTGGATGATTCTGTGAGTGATGGGGAGAAGGTGCTGTCGTCAGATGAGACGAAAATTTGGCATTAACTCAACTCGCTGTGTGTGGAGGAAAAGAAATTCTGCCTATGACCCAACGAACACCATCCCCACTGTCAAGCATGGAGGTGGAAACATTATATCTTGGGGGTGTTTGTCTGCTAAGGGCACAGGACTACTTCACCGCATCAACGGGACAATGGATGGAGCCATGTACCGTAAAATCCTGAGCGACAACCTTCTTCCCTCCGCCCGGACATTAAAAATCGGTCGTAGCTGGGTCTTCCAGCAAGACAATGACCCAAAACATTCGCCAAGGCAACAAAGGAGTGGTCATGGAGTGGCCTAGCCAGTATCCAGACCTTAATCCCGTAGAAAACTTATGGAGGGAGTTGAAGCTCCGAGTTGCCAAGCGACAGCCTCAAAATCTTAATGATTTAGAGATAATCTGTAAAGACGAGTGAACCAAAACTCCTACTGACGTGTGCAAACCTCATCATCAACTACAAAAAACTTCTGACTGCTGTGCTTGCCAACAAGGGTTTTGCCACCAAGTATTAAGTCTTGTTTGCCAGATGGATCAAATAGTTATTTCTCATTGCAAAATGTACATAAATTTATATAATTTGTACAATGTGATTTTCTGGATTTTATTTTGGATATTCTATCTCTCAATATTAAAATTAACCTACCCTTAAAAGTATAGACTGTCCATGTCTTTGTCAGTGGCAAACTTACACAATCCGCAAGGGATCAAATAATTATTTTCTTCACTGTAAGGATGTGTTCAGATGGCACAAGATACAGACAATCTGTTGCAGATCGGAAGCCTAGCCTTGGATCTCTGCTGTGGATTTGCAGCTTGTATGCAGTGGATTTTGACATGGTTTAGGTGCATTCAGTGGAGTAAATTTATTCTTCCAAGTACAGCTAATCAGGCGTCTTTTTGAAGCTAATTTTGAAGGGTAAATCTACTCTTCCCAAAATATTGTGTGAACACACCCCAAGCGTTACAGAGATCAAACCCCTATATAAGAAGCAAAATGAAAATGTGCCTGGTCAGGGACGACAACCTGGTCAGTCTGATTTTTAAAGGATCTATTTTGTAGTATGTTTATTCAAAGTCTGCAGATCTTGCTGTAGTAAGATGTTTGATACTTCTGTGATGGGGCAGATGTGTCCGTAGTTTCTAGTATACAGTCACTGCTACTGGAGGTTTCTTTTGGTGTTTTTCATTGTCGGGGTGGATTTGTATTTAAGAAATGAACATTCCTATGAAATAACAGCAAGCAAAGCTCCTGGATTTAATACATGGGAGGACTTCATACCAAAAATATATTAGTCAATTGAATCCTAAAATATATTTCCTATAGTCACCCAGCTTTCCCAGAAACCGATCCGAGGGCTCTGAAGTAGCAGTATATTATAAAACTCCCCATAATTCTGGTAATTGTGCTGCTTTCTGGGTTCCTTTGTGCCATGCAATGCATTCAGGCAGCACTGGAGGATAGATATTCCAGCTGATCTATAGATGATCCAGTTCTCGGATTTGCTGTTAAGTTTTGCTGTCCCTTCTTCTCCCCCCGCGGGGCCACAGCATCTTGCGCCTCGTCAGCTGTGCGGTGCGATCATACATGGACATTGTTCTGCAGTCCCCGTGTCTGGGTGCTGTAGTGCAGTCTGGGATCCTGGCTGATCTTGGCAGTGCATGAGAGGGAGGCGGAGAGGAGGGTTTGCAGAGGACCACACTCACAAAGGCATTTTCTCCATTCTGCAGCAAAGTAAGCTGCAGTCCTGCAGGACTTGCTCCGGAGCCTGGGACTGGTGTGCGCTGTCAGGTAAATCATCTGCTCTGAGCTTTCCTGTCTCTGGTATTAGGGGGGTTGAAGCAGCAGTCAGGTTATTAGCTCATTTCCATGTACCAGACTAGGACTGGATGCAGGTGTTAGAAGTGAGTGTGAATGGACAGAGATTGAGGAGATGTAGCCCCTGATTCTGGGTTATAAGGGGGGGTATTAGTGCTGACAGCATGTGTCCTATACAATCAGGTGTCCTTTATTCTGTGTCCTAGCTCCGAGCTGCAGTGGATGAGGGTGCAGGGCTGCAGAGGCAGAGCACAGGGCTCCTAAATGTCACCAGGAGAATGCAGGCTTACATGAAATGGCAATCCCTATCCTTAAGGTCCTTATTCTATTGCTAAAACTGCGAGATCTGTGTGGGAATTGTCCTGTGCTCCTGAGTCTGCAGCTGATTGTCAGGATAACAAGGACAGGGGGAGTGTGGCCGTGTGTGAATGTGCTAGGTGGGCTGGACGGGATGGACACGAGGCGTGCAGGGATGCAGAAAGTGTAAGCTACAGTGATGGGCTGGATACTGTACAAACCCCTTCTCACATTCTCTCCTCTCAGCTGGTGTGGAAGCATAATGATGGAGTGGGATTGCCTTGGGTAGAGGACAGAGAACCCACATGACCCCAGCTTCCTGATGACTGCACCTTTTTGTCCCAAGCTCCTTCCCCGAGCTGCTTTCTCTCCTCTCCTTGTAACATGGCAGGATATTGGCACTGCGTTGTTCATCAGTGAAGTTCGAGGCAGTCCACCCTGCAGCACAGCTGGAGCTACAGCCAGAGACACCGTGGCTTTTGCTGAAGGACGGCAGAGACGCAGGCATGGTTCTGACATCTTTGGAGATCTGAAAATGAACGCTTCCTCTGAAGGAATTGATAACAGCAGCAGTAGTCCATTTTGCCTTTTGGGTGTGGGATCTCATGAAGCCATTCCCGTTTGCCTCCTGGAAGTGGGGATCATCATCTTCCTGACTGTTCTGATCATCTCCGGCAATCTGATAGTCATTTTCGTCTTCCATTGTGCCCCCCTGCTGAACCATCACACCACCAGTTACTTCATCCAGACCATGGCCTACGCTGACCTCTTGGTCGGAGTCAGCTGCCTGGTCCCGTCCTTTACTTTGCTGCATCACACTGACCTGCTTCCAGAAGCCATTGTGTGTAAAATGTTTGGTTATGTGGTATCTGTCCTGAAGAGCGTCTCCATGACCTCGTTGGCTTGTATAAGCATTGACCGGTACATTGCCATAACCAAGCCCCTGACCTATAACACATTAGTCACCGCATGTCGTCTCCGTTTTTGCATCCTCCTGCTCTGGATCTACTCATGTGCGATCTTCCTGCCATCGTTTTTGGGATGGGGTAAACCCGGGTACCATGGAGATGTATTCCAGTCCTGTGCGGATTCCTGGCACACCAGCCCATATTTCACCTCTTTTATCATGGTGATGCTATATGCCCCGGCGGCTACAACAGTTTGTTTCACATACTTCAACATTTTCCGCATCTGCCAGCAGCACACCAAGGAGATAAATGACCGTCGCGTTCGCTTTAGCACCACCGACAGCGAACTAGGCCAGGGGCAGCCTAGTCCGGAGAAGCGCTATGCCACCGTCCTTTTCCGCATCACCAGCGTTTTCTACATCCTCTGGTTGCCCTACATCATCTACTTCCTCCTGGAGAGCTCCAAGGTCTACGCCAACCAGACGGCCTCATTCCTCACCACCTGGTTGGCCATCAGCAACAGTTTCTGCAACTGTGTCATCTACAGCATGTCCAACAGCGTTTTCCAGAAAGGGTTGAAGCGTCTTTCTGGGGCCATCTGTGCTTCTTGTTCCAGGCAAAGAGAGGCTCACGATGGGGCTGCCACCAAAAGACCTGCGGCTGAGCCTGATCCTTAACCATTCCAAACCCATTCTATAAAGTGAAAGATGTTAGTACATCTAGTACACTAGCATCAGGAAATGTGTATTGGTCTCCAACAGGAGCATTTGAGCAGCATCTGTGATGCCATAATATATCTAGTGCTTTAGTCCCATTGTGGACCCAACATGTAGCTGCAGTAAATTGTGTAATGACGCAACTGGAGCTTGTGGCTCTTGTAGTTTGTGGTTTTCGGCTCCCACATTATCACTAGATCAGTCTCGAAGGATCTAGTCCAGTTAGGATTTTGCCCGTTTCTGTCTCTTTAGCCAGTTCCAGATTCTTGGGGATGCATTGATGCCTTTTGGAGTCCTCTCCTACGAGTGGAAATATTACCGGCAAGTGGCCTATATACTCTATGTCCCTAACCAGTGCCACTTAAGGAGCTAAATATTTGGATTTCCACTCAAGCCGGATCTCGTTGTTAGCAGAACGGATTATACTTCTTGTGACGTGAAATTAAACTTGATAGAGCCACGGGAGCTCTTTAAAAAAACAGTAGGAAGTCTGTCTGTTGTAAGATATTTGCATTTTTATTTTGTTACATGCCTAGATCATTTGGTTCCAAATAAATTTAATGCAATATTTTTCTAAGTGGAAAATAATAATATATTATTGATATTTAAACTGCTGACCACTGGAATTTTTTTAAGTGTAATTTAAGAATGTATTGCTTAATGTGTTTGTAGTAGTCGTATTTTAGGGCTGCCATAGGACATGTCCTCAACCCCTTTTAAAGTTTATCCGGTGTCTGTACTTAGTCTTATTTTGTGGGCTGAACAAGGACATGAGCCCTCAGTCTGCTAGGGTTCGCCGATCGCACCACTTGCCGAACATGTTCACAGCCAGAATCGTTCATGTAAGGATACCCACCCTGTTTCCCCCGAAGATAAGACATCCCCCGAAAATAAGACCTAGTGCATTTTTTTATGCAATTCAGAGTTTGGCTGCTTATGCTGATGCTTGTGATGAAATCACTACAGTATATTAATACATGTTGATGTTTTGTCCAACAATAAATGTGAATTATTGTTCATAAAAAATTAAACATCCCCCTAAAAATGAGTCTTCGCTCGTCTTTAGGAGCAAAAATTAATATGACACTGTTTTATTTTCGGGGAAACGGGATAGTAGATTGAAGAGCTGTATTCTCGTGACTTACATTGTATTTAGAAGCCAGGTATGCTTCTAATAGGACTAAGGAGACACTGTGACTTATCAGGAGACACTGTACTACTTCCTGACCATTGCATGTTGGGAGTAGTAGTACAGCCTAAGCTGCAAGGTCCCAGTCTACACTTGGTGTTCTTATAAAACCTTTGCCTTGCAAGTAAACTGTTAAAGCTGTGATGTCCCATACATAATGAATGTATTGTTCAGACTAAAATCTGTATAAAACGCAAAAAAAAAAAAGTCTCAATTTGTAGTTATTGAAGGTTTTAAAAAGTTTTGAACTTTAGTAGAAGGTCAGATACACATTCAGCCTTTATTATTGAGATGCAATTTTAGAAAAAAAACTTAGCGGAATAAAACCCTTTGTGGTTTGTGTCTCCCTCAAATTCCCCGGGGATCAGTAAGTTGGTTGCCTCTATTCCTACAAAGGTCGATGTCAATGTCCTGTGTTTTTACTTTTGTATTTTTTTCGAGGGCATGGTCTTTAAAACCTACGGGGCAGATTTGTTTCTCTTAATGGATGTTCTGTTCAACAACGAATTATTATAAGAACGGTTTATACATTGGACTAGGCTGCTGCATCTGTGCCCCTGGGTAGCCAAATATGTGCACATACGACTGTAGAAACTTCAACCTGTACTGAGCTGGGATAGGACACGTGGACTTCTGGAAGTGCCCTACTCTACCTACATATGTTTCTGCATTAATGCCTGGCATATGATGCTATATAGTGCCTCTTATGTTATGACTTCAGTGCATCTAAAATAAGAAATGAAGCAACCTTTCAAATAGGCTCAATTAAATGGGTTTTCCAATATTAAGAAATGCTCAGAACGAGTGGGCTTGGAAGGTGGGGATTTTTTTTTTGTCTTTTATACTCTTCCCAAAAATGGAAGTCCCTTTAAAAATCTCCTTCCATTAGCTGTCTACAGCCCCTACTCACGCCTATATGTATCCATGCTTACGGACTACAAACAAGTAGTGTTTGATCTTGCAGTCATACGCCATTCCATTTGTCACCCTACTTTCCACTAATATAGCAATTATATGCTAGCACAGGCATCCTCAAACTGCGGCCCTCCAGCTGTTGGGAAACTACAACTCCCATCATTCCCACTGTTATGGATTATATAAATGCATGATGGGAGTTGTAGTTTCCCAACAGTTGGAGGGCTGCAGTTTGAGGATGCCTGTGCTAGCAAGAAAAAGGGGGCAGATGGGAGGAAATATGACTGCTGGATCAGACCACACCAGTTTCATCTGGAGTCTATAACCATACAGTCACTTAGAAGCTGGATTTACAAAAAAAAGTAGTATTTTTTTTTTTTTTTTTTTTAACCCCTCATGACTACATGAAAATTTTTGTTTAAATTTTTTAATATTTAAAAATGAAATTGGGCAATAATGTGTCCTGTTCAAGTGTTTATCATTGCAGTTTTCCCAAACAGATTTGCCCGGGAAAAGTAGTGTTTCATTTTTTTTAAATTTGGGCTTTTTTTATTGCTGACCTGTCCACAAGACCACTTCATCCCATAAACCTTTCCTGTCCATAAATTAAAATTCCGGGTTTTAAATAAAAGTTTTTTTGAGGGGTTGGGCAAAAACCAGAAAACCCAAAAAACCCCCCAAGCAGACACAGGGAAAGCCTACCGACGCCATTCAGCGCAAAGTGCTATTATCTCTGCCAGATCTGCTGACACCTTGCAGAAATCCAATTGTTTTTAAAACTTTCCATGTTAGCCAGACCACTTTTACAAAATTTTTAATCAATAAGATTTTTTTTTACACCCAGAAGAAAAGATTTTTTTTAGATTATTTCCGGGGCCCTCAAAAATTTGGGTCACTTTTCTTACTCAAAAAGCTAGTTAAAGGGGTTGCTCACTACATTGATTCTTTCCTTTTTTTTTGGGTTTTCACTTTGAATTCGGGGGTGGTTTTTAAACTGTTCTACTAGCTGCTAAAAACCGGGTCGTAGTTTACAGAAACCCAAATTGCGGGCAGCCAATCATAGAACAAACAGGCCTTTACTAAAAACGACCTGGGGAGCTGAGAAACCCCATACAAGATTAAAAATTCAAATAGGAGGATGATAAAAAATTGAACTTATTCCAAAGTGCCCTTGTTTTTTGCAAGATCTTTAACAAAAAAAAGCAATCCTTGTAGTGAAAAACCCCTTTTTTAAAGGGGGATTCCTTTGTACCCCCCAAAAAATTTTTGACTTTCAAAAAAATTTTTTCAAAGAAATTTTTTTTCGTGTTTTTTTTCATTGCTTTTTGTTGTTTTTTTCTTCATTTTTTTTTTCCTTTCTAATGTTGGGGGAAAAACATAAAAAATTCGCACCAAACCGGGCGCATCTGTTTTTTTTTTTTTTTCCCTTTCTAAATTTTTTTTTTTTTTTTCCTTTTGTTGGGAGTGGGCGGGCGGTTTTGGGGACGAAAACCGCTTTAAAAGAAAAAATTAGCACTTGAAAATAAAACATACAGAAACTTTGCAGCATTTTAGTGGGGGAAAAACAAATTTTTGATTTTTTTTGGGGGCCTTTTTTAAAATGAAGCGTTAAAAACCCAAAATTTCCGGGTTTTGGGAAATCAAAAAAAAAAGGAAAAAATTTCCCTTACTTTTTTTTGGGATCCATTGAATGATTTCGATCAAACTGTGTATGTGAACCCAGAGAGGAAAACCCCCCCGATCGGGTAGGGTTTTGCCTCTCCGCTCCCTGTTCTGCCCTGCCCTTAATCGTGGGGGTTTTGGAAATGCTGCAGTCTATTTATTTACCCATGAATGCGGGGGATACCTGAAATTTGGTTTTGCTATGATTTATTTAAAAAAAGCATGGACCCCTTCCCTGTATTTCTCACCCCCGGGGGGGCTTTGCATGTAGAGAAACGGGATCCAAATTTTATTTCAATTAACTATTTCATAGGACGTGTATACCTCAATGAGTGGCCCAGGGTTTTGGGAAGCCTTTGCAGCAAATGTTACATTGTTCATTTTTTGTATGTTCTTCATGGGTTTTTTTTTTCATTGTAACAGCTTTTTTTGTTCTGTTTTTATAACAAGGGGAAAGGGGGGTAAAATAAAAAGCCAAGCCCATCCGAAAATGAGAAAAAACCCGGGTTTAAATCTAAACACAGCCCAAAACTACCTTTGTGATCCTTGCAATGGTGTAATACATAAAAAAAAAGAATAATTTCAAATTTAATTTAATATTTTTCTGAACGACCAACAATATATTATTGATACTCTAAACTGTTAACCATCTTTTTTGTGTTTTGTTTTTGAGTAATTTAAAATATTTTGTTTAAAGTAAATTTTTTAAAAAATTGTATGTTTTGAAGCAATTGGGAAAAAAAGGGGCCCCCGGGGGGGTTTTTACTTTGGGAAGTCTATTTTGAGTCAGTAAAAATCCCTTTTGGGGGAAAAAAAAAAAAAGTACTACGGAAAGGGGTTTCATATATATCTAAAAAATTTTTATAAAAATTGCAAATATGGATGTGAATGTGTTTTTACTTGAAACAAAACCCCCAAGTTTAAAAGAGGGTGAATTTTTTATCATTTTTGTGGGGCAAGGACTTTTTTAGGGGAATTTTTCCCCTAATTTAAGGGTTTTTAAATTGTTTTTTGATTTATTTGCATTAAGTCCCTTTTCCTTGCCCGAAACCAACTCTCAAACCCCCAACTTCCTACGAGCTTTTAATTAAAAACAACAACCACCGGGTCTGGGGAGAAAAAGCATTTCATGGTGAAGGGCAGGCAGAAACCTTAATTTTGGGCCAAAAGGGAAAAATGTCTCCACCACTTAGGCAAAGTTCAAAACGGGTTAAAATTGGGGCCCATCCGCCCCGTATTTCGCACCTTTCTCGCAAAAAAGGGTGAATATGTCCCATTCCCCGAGAAGTAAAGTCAATTTTTTCACGGCGTATACGCGCCATGGAAAATGTCTAAAGGGGGCCCGCCCGGGTGGGTTTGGGCCCCCCCCGCCCCCCACCCCCCCCTCCTGACACCCTTGGGGGGAATTGTGGGGGAAATTTCCCTCCCCCCAATTAAAAGGGCCCTGGAACCCGCCATAAAGGGACGTTCCCCCCGATTTTCCCGTTGTTTTTTTTTTAAAAGGGTTTTTTGGAATTTGGGAAAACAATGTCATTTACCCCATAACTTTTAATAGAAAAACCCAAGGGTTTTTTCTCAAAAGCTCGGATTTTTTGACAGCCCCATTTCAAAAAACCCTTTTTTGGGGTTTTAAAATGTTGAGGACGGGCAGCCAGAACGTCCCCCCCAAACCGAAAACAAAAAAAGACAAAAAAAATTTTTCGGGTTTGGAAATTTTCTGGGTCCAAAAGGGATTTTTTCACTGCGTTGGGGCCCTTAAACCCCAAAAACAGGGGGTTTTGCAAAATTTGGGTCTCCAGCTTTTTGGGAAAATACAACTCCCCCTCATGGCCCCCCCTGAAAAGATTAAAAACTTTCATGATGGGAGATGCTGTTTTCCCCAAAAGGGTTTTAGATCGACATTGCAGACCACAAATTTAAAACTTTTTAAACCCGACAAGCTTTTGAGGGTGTATTTTACCCTGCGATTTGTTTGTCTGCTAATGGTTTTTTTTTGGGGGTACCCGGGGAAAAAAAAGGTACCCCTAAAACCCCAAAAGAAGTTTTTTTGGGCCAATAAAAAGGGGACTACAAACCCAAACATAGCCTCTTGGATAACATTAGCGCTGTCCTGGCGGTATGTGATATCTGTGCGGGATACACTGGCACACACATGAAAGGTAGTCCAAAGGAGCCACTGTCTGCTGTAGTCCTTTTTTTCTACAGCCCATTTTTTTGGGTCTTATTGAAACCCAAAAAAAAGCCACCGGGGGGATGGCAAAGCAAAGTGTGAACAGCCCCTATGTTATTAGGTTATTTTTATTTGGGGGCCGTGGCAAAATTTCAAAGCAATTAAACCCCCCAATTCCCTTTTTGTGGATGTTTTTTTGCTTTAAACTTGGATTAACCCCATTTAAATTTTGGGGTGTGCGTTTGTCATGGAAACTGCCTCCCTTATTTTTAAATATTACAAACAGAAAAATCGGCGTCCCTTTGAAACCCTTTTGGGATGGGTTTTCCCCCTTTCAAATACTGGGCCGGGGGTTTTACAGGTACATCAAAAGCCAAACTGCCCAAAAAATCTGGGTGAAAATCGCCATGTGAACAAGCTTTAAAGGGGATATTTCCCCCTCTTTTTGGAGCCCAAACCAGGAGGCAAAAAAAAAAGAAAATAAACCACGGGAAATTTTAACCCCCGCCATTTTTGTTCTTTTTGGGAGTCTAGGGACCTTTAAATTAGCATGGGGCAGCTAACTTTGGACATCATCATTGAAAGAATTTTGTTTCATATGTTTTAAAACCCCCATTCTGCACAGAGACTTGGGAGGCCCGTTCTAAAGACAAGTGGTATCCACAACTATCAGACATATATGGCGTATTCTGTTCTAACTTGATCTAGCATACGGTGCCCCCCTTAATTTTGAGGGATTTCTTTATAGTTAAAAAGGCTCCGAATGCCCGCCCTAACTTAAAGGGAATAAGTTCTCCGGGTTAAAAACCCCTGGGATTCATGCCTTCCTTTCCCCAAATTTTTTGGACGGTGAGCGAACCACACCTGATCTCTCCTTTCCGTTTTCCTAAAAATTAAAAGTCTGTGAACATTTTTTTTTAATTGGGGATAAATTTGTTTTCCAACCCTTTTTTAAGAAGGGCCCTTGAAAATTTTTTTTTTTAAACTAGACCATTGTAAAACCCAGGGTTTAATCCCCCACGGCTTAATGCCGGGATATAGCATCACGTACTTCCAAAGGGGTAATTTTACACGGAAATTTTTTGGTGCGTGTTTTTGGGGGGTATTGGCCCTTTTTAAACGCGGTGAAAATGCTTGGGCCCCAATTACTGTCCCCCCCCCCGTAAAATACTTTTTGTACCGTAGGGGGAAAATTTACAAGGGCAATTGTTTTCCCTTTATTTCGCGCCGGAACAAGGCATTTTCAAAGGGGCCGGGGGGCCGGCAGCGCGTGCTTCCAAAGCACCCGGCGTATTGCGGCGCATACTATTCCGCCAAAAAATAAAACCCGTGTGAATACACCCTAAAGCACTTTGGGGCTGGGCCCCAAATTTACTTTTTTACCCTTTCCCCCCGGGACTAATTGGTACCCATTGGGGAATACATGGGGTTATATTGTGGGCCATACTTTTATTGTGTGTCTGGAGCTCCTATCCCCACGTCTAGGTCCTTGTGGTCACAGACTCCAAAAAAAAAAAAAAACCGGGATTTTGTCATGCCAAACAAAATTTCCCCTTTTAAATTAAAATTGTGATCCTTGGGATTGCATTTTTATAATTATTAAGATTTTGGGGGGAATGAAAGGCGACATGACTATACCAAACTATAGAGGTTTGTTTTCTGTTTTCAGTGGAAAAGAAATTCCCGACTGCAGACAGAAAACAATTCTTAATCCAAATCTATTTGCGTCATTTTAGTTTAAATTTTTTTTTTAACAATGAAAAAAATTGTTTGGAAAGGGTACTGCCCAATTTAAAAATTAAAAGCCACTGCAGTGAGGGAAAAAAATGTACAAGTTTTTTTTATATTGAAAACCAGTAACAATAAAGATCAAATTAGCTCCCCCTTTTGGTTTTTACATCAGTCAAAAATTGCAACAAGGGAAAAAATGTTGTTTACCACTGGGAGAAGTGTATTAAAAATAACCGGCGCACAAGATTGAAACCCACTAAAGGTTTTAGATTAGATTAGTTTGACTTCATTCATAGTGTTTTTCATGTGTATTTTGAGGTGGAATACACGTGTGTTCTGCACTTAAAATGTGTAATACACCCAAAAACTCCCATTTGATTTCAATGAGGAAACACACCTGTTCCCCCACTTTTCCTAATTTTTTTTTTGCACAGATGAAATTTTATAAAGCCAAAATAAAAAAAGCATTGTTTCTTTGTTTGTTCCATGGCTTTCTTTATTATGAGGAAAACAGGGTGAAAAAACTGGTAAAAACAAAAATCTTTAAAAATTAAAAATTTCTTCAAAATACAGTTTTTAAATTTTTTTGGGGTTTTTTTTAAAAACCTTTTCCCCATAGCTTTAAGAATTAGATCTAGGGTAAGGCTCAAATATAAAAGCCCCTGAGGTTTATATTCAGTTTCCCTGGGATCACCATGTTTCAAAAAAACATCCTTGGGACAGGGCAAAGGCCCACAGGTCACAGCCGTTTAACCCCTTTGATGCCACAGTCATATGAATTTCAAAAAATTTGAAAAGGAAAGGAAAGGGGGACTCCCGAGTCTTCCAATTTGGGCCCCAAATGTGGGAATCGCAGGGGAACTGAAAAAATTCAAGACACCGGAGGCCCCCCTGGGCCCGTCAAATAACAAAAGTCCCCGCATGGAAAACATGGCCCTTTAAAACTTTACTGACAGCTATTTAAAACCTGCATTAAAAGTCATATACCAATGTAAAAATAAATTTAGTTAACCAAACAAAGGCTTAGTCCAGTTCTAGATTGAGAGAAATAAAAAAAAATTAAAATAATGTCAAAACATACAGCATGCTTTGACTATTAAAAATGCTTATCAAGCAAAGAGGAAAAAACCCAAAAACAAATATTAAACTAATTTTTTTATCCCCCAATTGCTTAAAAACCTTGGGAATAATTTTATATGCATCGAATTTAAAGAAGGGGGTCCCAACAGCTTTAAAGGGGTTTTTTTCACAAAGGCATTTCCCTGCCCTAAATTATCCAGGTTCAGCTTTACTGTCCCCCAAAAGGGAGTGTGTGGATTTTTTTGAGCACATATCATTTGGGGCCCCCGCAAGGGTGACATCAACCCGGGCCTTTCCCCCACAGTGTGCACACCAGCAAACCAAAAGGGCTGTTTTTTTTAAAAAACTGGGGGAGGGAGATACAATTTAAATTGAGTTTTTTAGGGACTTTCCCTTTTTTGCCTTCCAACCCTAGAGGGAAAAGCTTTAAAAAAGTGGGATTTATTATTTTTTTGAAATTCGGGTGTAAAGTTGATTAAAGGGAACCTTCCCTATTTTTTGCCCACCTTTTCGAGGGCAAACAAGCAAATGCAAAACCTGCTGGGTTTTTCCGCAACTTTTGTTTCCCTTTCTGTAAAATTCAGGGGTTTTTTGTTATTTAATGCTCAAAACTCAGTTTTTCAGCCCAAAAAAAAGTCCCCTTTGAAGAGTCATTCAAAAGTCAGTTTTTTCAAACCCCGCCCACCTGAGCTACCCAGCCCACCTTTAACTGATAAACCCGGGAAAAGTGAATAACGGCAGTTGGGGGGGGCTATTCTTTGGGTGGGTGGGGCAAAAAAACCCACTCAAAAAAAAATTTGAGGGTAAATACTCCCAAAATTCTGCATCTTTAAAAAAAAGGGGCAGAGCGCCGGGAACAAACAAGGGCTGTCAAAAGGGTTGTGCTGCCCTCAGCAAGGGGGGCATAATCTATGTGACAGGTTCCCTTTAAGGCTTTGTTTGCAGAAACTTTTCTTTTTCTCCACATGGATGTCACGTTAAAGTCTGTGCAAAAAAAAAAAAAAAGATGTAGTCTGTATAGTGATTTACACTGGGTTAAGGTTAGGTTCACACGGCATAAAAAGTCTGCTGGAAAATACGTATGTTTTGCAAGAGGAAAATGTGTGTAATTTAGGTCATTTTTTTATTCATTTTTACAAACTTTTTTATTTGCCTTTTTTTAATATTTTTTGGTGTATTTTTGTAAAAAAAAAAAAAAAAAAAAAAGTTACCTGTCAAACAGCAAATATCACACCTAATTAGTGATTTTTTTTTTGCAAACCACATTCTCTATTATAAAGTTATGTTCATAAAGCAATGCACTTATGCACCAATAATTGAGATGCATTCAGGTTTTTATTTTACATGTATTTTGCTTTAAATAATGTATAATAAATGCATCATGTTCCCCAATGCTTAAAATGTTTTAAATATGTTTTTTGACCCATAATGTAGTGCATTTTATGTGTCAAAATACTCGTCAAAGAGAGAGAACTATTATCAGTGAGGCTTTTGGATTGATTTTGTTTTGAAAATGCAAAAAAAGGTTTAAAAAAAAAAAAATTACTTGTCAAACACTGTGTGAACCCAGCCTAAGGGCCGTTTACATGGCAATGGACAAATACCGGTTGGTTTATCCGACTGGTATTTGTCCGGTTTCTGTGCCGTGCACACGGCCGCCGGAGGGACGGCTTTTCTCTACGATGAGCGGAGAAAAGCCACCCCCCTTCACATTCACTTGCACATATTCCGAAGAATGTGCATATTGAATGACCTTTGGACGACCCGCGGGCAGAAAAATTGCCGGGCGGAAAACCTGTGCTGTGGGGACTGCTGTACGGGTTTTCCATAGGAGCCCGTTGTGCTCGTTTGTGGCCGGTTTTTCAGACAGTCTGCAAAACCGCAAACCCGTGCCATGGGGAATGCCCTAAGAGTAAGTTCACACGGGTGTTTTTTGGGTGCTGTTTCTGAAACAAACATCAGAAACCGCGTCCAAAAGAGCCTGCAATCTGTCTTTATAATGTTTTCAGTGGAAAAGGATGTGCAGGACGCTGTTTTTTCCATGGCACTTTTTGTTTTCTACTGCTGAAAAAAAAAAAAAAAAAAACACAAAAAGACTTCAGCCATGAAACTGCCCATAGAATTCAATGGAGAGCTATAAATGGCATCTGATCAGCATCCAACCAGTGTCAGAACAGCTTTTAGTCAGTGTCTGTAAACCATATCCAAAGCCATGCTGAAAAACCTCATTCAAATCCAAACCCCTTTAAAACCGCTTACAGTTGGCGCCCAGAAACCACATCCAAAATACTGAAAAACACCACTCAAAACCACTTCTAAAAATTGCAAGTCCACACCTAAAAACAACGCTGAATCAGCACTGTGTTTAGGTGTCGATCGTCTGCACAACAAAGGACAAAATACTTGTCAGATTCTGAATCCCAAAACCACTTCATCCGACGAGTATATGAACAGTATTTTACGCAAGAACCTGAAGATTAAGAGTGTTAGTTTTTGGTGTGTTTTTCCGTCGGTTTTACACATGGTTTTCAGATTCGGTTTTCAATTGTTTTTCCATTATAGAGCACTATTGAGTTTTGGGACGTGAATCTGTGCCAAAAAAACGTGCACTAAGCTTTCTAGTAGATTTTCCTGCCATCCCAATGACTTCAATAGTAAATTTGCCGCCATTTTGCTAATGAAATCTGGTGGGAGATTTGAACGTGTTCGCCATTTTCCCCCCCAAAAAATTAGGTTATGAAATCCGACCTCAGAAAATCTGTTGCGTCGACTACAATACGGATTTACAGTTGAGGTCTAAGGGGATGGTTTTAAAGTCTGTTTTTGACAGTTTCTCAAAAATTCACTTGGATTTCCAACTGGAAATGCTTTGGGTATGGACGGATCCTTAAAGTTCATTCACAAGTTATGCGGAATAGTCTGACGTATTTCCTGTTGTGGATTCCTCAGAAGAAATTCGAGACGACACTGAGGATTTCTGCCAATAATTTTTACTTAGAAGCGTTTTTTTCCAATGAGGATCCACTAAAAAAATAAACTTTTTTTTTTTTTTTTCCTGTGTGAAACTTCAGCGCAGACTGGCCTTTCAAATTAATTAATTGGTTTGCACAAGGATTTTGATGAGGAAATCAATGCAGAATCTACATTTTTGAAATGCTCTTTTAAAATTTGTCATATGAATACACTCTTAAGATTAGTTCTGAAAAGTAGTTAATGACCAGAACATTTTTTTAGTTTTTGCCTCCTTGTGATTCAACAGTTGTAACTTTTTTATTTTTTCAATGACGCAGTTGTATGAGGCCTCGTTATTTTCGAGACGAGTTGTACTTTATGGGGGAATAGTTTAAGTTCACTTATAAATTGCAGACTGTGTTTCATTTTTTTTTTCATTTTTTTTTTTAACACTTTTTGTGTTTTTTTTACTTTTTTTTTTTTTTTTTAAATCTCCTGAAGGGATAACTGTTTTTTACATTTATTTTTTTTTACACTTAGTAATGTATTAGCATATTCATATATGCTAATACATTATAATCTGTGTCAGTCTGACACAGGCAGTGATCAGGACAGCACACAGTCTGTCCTGGTCACTGACTTATTACACAGACAGCTTTGGGGCCACTCTAGGTCCCCAGGGCTGACTGTGCAGCCGTTCACCGGGCTCTGTCGGGGAACCATGTGTTCCAATCACCCGACAGAGCAGGGGAACCCTTTGATTGCGCTGCGGTGACAATCCGCTGCAATCAAAGGGTTAAAGCAGCGGGGTGCGGAGGTTTCCCCTGCTTCCCGGTGCTCGCAGGGGATGCTCTGGGATCAGGGCTGTGTAGTACAGCCTCGATCTCAGCACAGCTGCGGCGCCTGGAGCCGCAAACTCCGATGTCTGCAGCAACGCCAAAATGTGTCGCTGTAGACGAACGACCTGCACCAGCCGATGTCTAAAGACGGTGGGCGTTCGTTAAAGGGTTAATGCAGATTCTGCGTTGAATTCCTCATTAAAATCCTCATGTATTCTGATGACCATTCTCTTAAATGACCGGTCTTAAAGGAATGAACTTGTTAATTCTTTTGAGCGAATTCTCATAGGATCTTGCTCCAGGATGAGTGACGTGAGTTAGCCCCATTGCAGCACAAATCAGAGGTGAATCTGGCTTCAATAAAATCGGCATTGCCTCAGATTTTAGGTAAGGATTAGGGAATGTTCACACGATGTGTTGACTCCGTTTTTGGATCCGTTTTTAGATTTGTGTTTGGATCCGTATTGCTAACTCTAAATGGACCCAAACCCGCATCTAACAATGTGCAGTGTGATATTACATTGCTTTCAAGGTAAATGACGCATCGGCGTTCAGATGAGTGATTGCTGATACATGTTTTACATGCGTCCTTTCTGATGCGTCTTTCCGATCTGTTTAGTGAATTGTCATGTCAATTCTTGATCCGTTTGACTCCGCAGACGCTCTATATAAAACAACAGGGTGCGTTTCTGCTGCAGCCAAAACGTATCCAAACCCGCACCTGTGTGTTGGATGCGTTTTGGGTACGGTTTACGCAGCTCTTTTGAATTCAAACCGATCCAACATGCTGTGTGGACATACCCTTACAGGTTGGATAGTTGTAATTGGACAAAGTCTGACGTGAATTTACCCTTTGGATAGGTTCACACGACTGTTTTTCCATGCTGAAAATTTCACTGTGAATCCAGCGCAAATTACACTTCTAAAAACCACACCAGTAATCCTGTTTTTTGAATGTGAATTTGCAATTCCAGATTTTGGGGATTTTAGTGGTTTTAAAGCTTCCCCCCCCCCCCCAGAGGCTGATCTTTTAGCGTCGTTTTTTTAACGTGGATTTTCAATTCCAGATTTTGGTGATTTTAGTGGTTTTGAAGCTTTTTTTCCCCCCCGATACTTTAGCTCGTTTTGACGTGGATTGCAATTCCAGATTTTGGTGATTTTAGTGGTTTTGAAGCTTTTTTCTCAGAGACTGTTCTTTTAGCGTAGTTTTTTGAATGTGGATTTGCAATTCCAGATTTTGGTGAGTTTAGTGGTTTTAAAGCTTTTTTTTCTCAGAGGCTGTTCTTTTAGCGTCGTTTTGGATGTGGCTTTTTTGAACGCTGTCCACATGCAGTTTGGATGTGAATTTGGACACCGTTCTTCGGTGTGGATTTAGATGTAGTTTTTGGATGCTGACAACAAGCTGAATGTGGATTTGGGCACCAATCCACATCAGAACTATGCCAAAATTCTTTGGATGTGGTTTGGACACAGTTTTATGTTCTCCGTTGATTTCAATGAGCATTTTCAATGCTGAAACGCACCATAAACAGCCTTGTGGGCACTTCAATACTGTTTTTTCTATTGAAAACAAGGTCGGGTGGTTTGCAGTCTGTTTTGGACACCTTCAGCACTGCATCTGCTTCAGAATTGGCATCCAAAACAGTCGTGTGGCTCTACCCGACAGTGACTGTCAAAAGTGAGTGTTTTCTGATGTTAGCAACAATCTGTGAGATTCGTCAGGTATTGATTTTGATCCCTCTGGCAATACATGGACTGGGTGGAGATTACCTTCGGACTGATCCCTGATTAAGGACCTTTCTTTCCAATGTCCCTGCCTGTCATTACACCAGGAGGCAGAGTGCTTCCAACCCTTGCAGGATTCAGAATATGGCAGCACATCGTTCCGTGATGTCAGTCATCTAGGCCAATGTCAGAATATGCTCATTATGGACACGAGTGGTAATCCTCCAGATTATAGGATGTCTGCAGCCTTCGCCGGGCAGGTGTGTTGCCTTTCCCCAGAATCCAAAGTATTCTTGTATCTAATTAACATTCCATAATGCAGTGAAAATGTTGACCACACAGTTTTCATCTGATATATATGTATTTTTTTTTTTTTTACACATTGTTACACTATTGCCAAAGAACACTGAAGAAACTTGCCTGTGGGGCAACATCAGCCTTAAAAGGGAAAAACTTTCTGAGGAAGCCAATTTCACAGGGGACTGTTATTTTTAGAAGCAAGCTATAAAAACACTCTATGGATAAGAACATGCACTCCATATACCAGCACACTGAGCGAGAGAAACCTGGGTTTAGTACAGCAACTTCTATAGGAATTCATAACAATTGGCGCAAGTTAATTGTCCATTTGTTAAAAATGGGGATAGGAGACGGACAAATACAAATGTCTGCACCGTGGACAAAACCTGGAAGTGGAACTGATTTAAACAAAGTGTCGTGGAGAGTTTTATGTTTGTTCTGTGCCAGACAGAGAGGGTCAGACTACTAAATATAAGTATTACATTCACTAGGGCAGGGTTTAGCAGGTTCTCTGAATGCAGAACCTCTGATTATGCCTCTGAATAGAGCACCCATCATGTGAGTGCAGGCACTCATTAACCCCTCAAAGATATATATATCTATATATAGATATATACACACACACATAACACACACACACACCCTGTTTCCCCTGCAATAATCCTTGGTGCAATTTTTTTTCAAGGTTAGAGATATAAGGCCTCCCCGGAAATTAAGACCTAGCAGCAGTGATTGCTGCAGCTCCCCCCACGCCATACATTAGCAGATCATTTAGATAGGTCTTATCTTGTGTGGCGGTTACTTGGACAATGGGTGCTCATTTGAAGGGAATCTGTCGCCAATTTTTTTTTTTTTTATTTATACTTAAGACCCTTATCAAGACCCCGATCCATATTCTTTTCCTCTTAGCCGTTTTTATTTCCTGATTGTAGATTTCTCTATTCGGCCGTCTATATATGATTGTGGGGAAGACTTTCTTGTTTGCACTGCTTTAACAGCAGTCAGAGAGATACTTCACAGCAGCTTCATGCACATAGGAGACTTAAGACTGATTCTGTCCCATTCACTTCTATAGGAGAGTTTTCTAGTCATGCTCTGTGACCTGGGAAGAAATCACTGTGCATGGAGGTAAGAGGGGGAGCTGTGACTATCTCCTCTTGTGACTGGTGGATTCTGTGTTATTTATTCACATTGGTGTCTCCTTTCAGTTTGACCCTGCTTTTACTGATAATGAGCAGACACTGAAAATCTCCCTCTACAGGACAGGAAGTGTCAGACTATTATTAGGCTTAGTGGCCAAAGTGAAAACTGTAGGACTTAAGAATCAATAAAAAATATAAAAAAAAATATTGAAAGTGATATGGAAAATATAAAAAAAAAATTCCTAAAAAAAAGTGTTTAACATAAAAATGTGAGTTAAACAATAAGTCATTTTTTGATAACCTATTTCATTTAAGGAACGTGCCGTTGATAGACATTTGAGCTTGGGGCCAATGATTCTAAAACAAATGGAGTCGCAATAAATTCACCATGAAGCTCAGGGTTTGGAGAGTTATGATGTTCCTGAAGATAATGACATGATGGTCTGTGGATACATGTTATTTTTTGTTCATAAATACCGGGATCAGTAAATGTACCATAGATTGTTGTACATGGAAATAGTCACAAGAAATTCTTGATGGAAGTCAGTTTGGCTGATTATGCTGATGTTTGTGATGACATAACTACATTATATTAATAAATATTGATTTTTTATTTTTTGTTGACCAGTAAGTGTGAATTCTTGGTCATGGAAAAATAATATATATCCCCTGAAAATAAAATCTAGTGCTTCTTTAGAAGCAAAAATTAATGTAAGACCCGGTCTCATTTTTGAGGCTTTCAGAATATGGCAACACAATTTAAGTGTTTTATTGTACAAAAGTAGTAAAACATATTTTACATATATAATATAGTGATATTAACACACGTGTTTTTTTTTGTACAATTGTTGTATAACATAAAAGCCCCACACAGACCTGGTACTGTCAATATCATACTGGCCTAAAGTTAATGTGATATTCATACCGATGGCGCATGCCAAAAAACCAAGAGCCCAAAAATTGAAACACACACACCCCACACACACCACACACACACCACACACACACACAACACCACACACAAAACACCACACACAACACACACCCCACACACACACACACACACACACACACAAAACCAACATTTTTCCACAAATAAGACGGGGTCTTATATTTTCATTTCCAAATAAGGGGCTAGTGCTTATTTTTGGGGGAGGCCTTTCCCTATCTTACATTCACAGTTACTGGTGATGTGTTAGTGTCTCTTATGGTAACACTTACTGGAACTCCCAAAACACTGTGTGGCAGTGGTACTTTTCTCTATGCGGCCGGAAGGGAGCAGGAGGTGGAACTCTGGAATGGGGGTTGTGATGTCACTAGTGGCTGCTTCTGCGGAAGAAGATGGGACCCTGGAGCGTCAACCAGGCCCATAGCATAGTAACGGCCGGGAGGCGGGAACAGGAGGCAGGACTCCGAGCGGCAACCATCATAGCGCAGTAGCGGCCGGGAGAGAGGACCCAGGAGACGGGCACCAGATGACAACATCTCAGGACTCGGGACACAGGAGCGGGTAAGCAGATTTTACCCTGCCACGACAATTTGAGAGCTACATTATACCTATTCCAGTGCCTCCAGCGTTAGGTTTTGTCTCCGTGATGTAAGTGACATAACCTAGTGCTAGAGGCGCTGACTAGGGCTTATTTTTGGCGTAGGGATTTTATTTAAAGCCTACTCAAAATCCCTAAAAATCAAGTTAGGGCTTATTTTTGGGGAAGGGCTTTTTTTGGAAAAATACGGTAATGCCGGTTGTCACTTTAGCTCTGGCTGGGATCGCCGTTTTGATAAACGGCTATGGTACATGATGCACATATCATTCGGACCACAAGGTATACTTCCAAATTGGCCTCAGCCAACTTTATTCTTCAGTATGGTAAAGTACAGAACACTACAACATAAATCCGAGGCCGTCTAGCCAATAACTAAATCTAGAGAGGAATTCCTCTGTATCAGTGGTCTTGGCCTAGTACCCATCACCAGAAACGCTGAATTTTCACCAACCCCAACTGATTCCGACTTTTACCAGTTACCTACTGGGTCAAGCTTTCTTCAGCTCTGGGAGTCCGATCCCTCTCCTCAGCTCTGCTGTTGCTCCCATCTTATGGCAGCTAACCATACCCCCTTGTGCCTTAATAAAACAGGCTTTAATAGACCTCAACAGACCCGGTAAAGCCTGGCCTGGAATGTGGGAAAGACTTCCCACCCAGCTCTACAGCCATTCTGGAAAAGTCGGCCTGGATTAGCTGCGAGTAGCTATATTAATACTACTGTGTGTCAATAATCTATGGTTACTGATGTCAAACTGCCGACTTACCTCACGGAGGCCAGGCACCTTTGTGACCCGTACCTTGCAGGTCTCCTGCTGTATGCCACCTAGTGCCATAGACATGCGACCGACGAAGGTCACTCTGTCATAATATATAATCCTAAATAAGCTGTACTTTGTGCATCTGGGATAAATCCATGGTTAACATGTCCATTATTGCCCACTAGTTGCTTGAATGTTCACATTTGCTGGTACAGACTTTGCTTGGGACAGCTCTGACAATTTCTACTGTAAATTTCCCTTAAAGGTATATTCTCATCACTTTGTATCACTGTAAACATATAGGCAAAGTTAAATAAAGATCATTAGTAACTAAATTTCTGTTTTGATTTGGCTTAATTTCAGAGTTGGAGCAGTTCTTATTTTTTCCTTGCTTATAGATGGTTTCCTAGGTTACTGATCACCTCTATCTCCCTCTGTGTCTTAACAGCAACACAGGAGCCTGATTATCCTTGTTAGTGACAAACTTTAACTCTTTAGAGCCTTGCATCCTGCTGCTAAAACCCTGCCATCATAGGTGCCTCTATAATAGGCTCAGCTAGGAATAGCAGAGCTGAAATGCCAATCACTGCTGTAGAACCAGCCACTGCCTAAACAGGAAGTGAGAGTCTGAAGCTGGCTGTGAAGAGAAGGTTCTGTAGACCATCACGTTGTGAACACCCCTTTTTCATTGCAATGTGTAAGATCTGTGAACAGCATTGTCATAATGCAGAGTAATAATCTCCAGCATGCCCTAGGTTCCTTTTTCTACTTCACGTGGAAGGGGTTTTGAAAACCCGAGCCACATGCATTTTGCTGTAAGTGTTTATGGTTGTTCGCTGCAGAATCCGCCTATATGTTAAGGAAATCATTAATTTTACATTATACATTTATATGAAAGCTTTCCCCACATTAGGTACTGCATAAACTGTAATAAAAAATTCACGGTTTCCTGTTTTCATACATTGTGATATGTCCTTTCTTAATGTTTATTATTCTGAAACCTTCAGCTAAAATATTGTGTTCCTTTTATAGTAGTAGGTTTGTTCTATTATTTTTACTACTCGTGAAGAGTATCCACAGAAAATGCTGTCTCACCACATATTTTATGAGGTCATGAATCCCAAAAAAATAAAAAATATAACTTTTAATTCAGTATACACTGCTCAAAAAAATAAAGGGAACACTAAAATACCACATCCTAGAATGAAATATTCCTGTTGCATTCTTTATTCGTTACATAGTGGAGTGCGTTGAGAATAAATAAAAATGATCAATGAAAATTAAAAATGAATATCCAATGGAAATCTGGATTGGGAATGGTACTGGAAATCAAAGTGGAAAACCAGATTTCAGGCTGATCCAACTTCAGTGGAAATGCCTCAAGACAAGAAAATGAGGCTCAGTCGTGTGTGTGGCCTCCAAATGTCTGTATGACCTCCCTACATTGCCTGGGCATGCTCCTGATGAGGCAGCGGATGTTCTGAAGGGTTTCTTCCCAGACCTGGATTAAAGCATCTGTCAACTCTTGGACAGTCTGTGGTGCAATGTGGTGGATGGAACAGACATGATGTCCCAGATGTGCTCGACTGGATTCAGGTCTGGGGAACGGACAGGCCAGTCCATAGCATTAATGCCTTCATCAACTTCAGCCACATGAGACCCAGCATTGTCATGCATCAGAAGGAACCCAGAGCCCACTGTCTGCATATGGTCTCACAATGGGTCTGAGGATCTCATCCTAGTACCTATTGGCAGTCAGGGTACCTCTGGCAGCACATAGAGGGCTGGGCGGTCTGGTTCTGACAGTTTGAGCAGACACATGGATATTAGTGGCCTGCTGGAGGTCATTTTGCAGGGCTCCAACGCTGTTCCTCCTTGCACAAAGGAAGAGTTAGCGGTCCTGCTGCTGGGTTGTTACCCTTCTACGGCCCCCCTCCACATCTCCTGTTGTACTGGCCTGTCTCCTGGTATCTGGAAACTGTGCTGACAGCTGACTTGCCACAGCTCACATTGATGTGCCATCCTGGATGAGCTGCACTGAGCAACTTGTAGACACCGCCTCATGCTACCTCTAGAGGTGAGAGCAATGACAAAATGCAAAAGTGACCAAAACAACATCCAAAAAGGATGAGAATAGAGAAAGGGTGGCCCTGTCATAAACTAAGCTTGACCCTGCAATCTGACCTATGCCAGCTTCTTCTTTCTTGTACAATTTGTTACAAACAGAGGAGAGTAGTAAAAAGCATATACCCCCAGAACATCCCGACGCGCTTCCCACCCTCATACCAAGTGTTTTACCGGAGAGGGGTCATCAGGGGAGGCAGGTCATAGTTGTGGTTTCCATGTACCAATACCGACCCCAACTGCAAAGACTGTCAATACAGTCATAGGCTAAGATGGGCCTTGGGGGCCAATGGTGTCCCAACAGAATGTGACTGAAAGGTGCTGCTTTATAGGGGTGTAAGTGCTCCCCCCCACTTGTCTCCAACATCAGATAATCAAATCATAAGAGACCGTAGAAGAAACTTGCCAATACAGCTCTGGACACTCCGGTCCGCTCAGCGTCTTACTGAAGCTACAGCGCATGAGCCGAGCTTGCCGGCATCCCCGTGCATGCAGAAGATTGTGCATGCCTGTGCCTCACTTTCGCTCGCGTCATCAAACCGCAACATAACAGTTGCTCAGTGTGCTTGCATATCCCACCAAAGCTAGAAAACTTCATAATCGAATCTCCAGTACCTGTGTTCACAAGACCGGTTCACATAGTCAACCCACACCAAGATGATCATAATTACTCCAACTAGGGCAATGCCTACATGGAAAAGTATGGTAAAATAATAGTAATTATATGCATTCTCTTCATAACATATTCCATATTTTCAATCCATTGGCCAAATCCCGAAAAATAAAGTAGGGGTTAATGGCATATATTCCTATATCAACCTATGACACAAGTCATATGTAGTGGGAGGGCACATGCATCAGAAACACTTCTTCGTAGTAGGCATGCCAGTACGATGTCAATTGTTATGCAATTAGTACTACCACCCCTAACTGGCAGAACTTCAATCAGCATGATAAGATATACTGCTATAAGAAATATCATTGGTATCCTGGAGAATCGATTCCTAATCTGCATGATTGCCTTGATGGGACATTTTGCCCCAATTTCTCAAGGAATTCTAAAGTATCTTTATCAACCCTACATATCTAGATAAAACATCCAAAACATGGGGATTCATTGCACATTGATTTTTTTTTTGTTTGAATAGCTTCAGCTCTATGCCATTATATATACTGTGATAGGACATGAATCCCAACAATATTTATAGTATGTGTTCAGTGAGTTGTAATAATTAGCAATTATTGTACATGAAGCCACCTTTTTATATGCAGGAGTGTTTTTTTCCCCCAGTCATATCCCTCAAGGTAACTTCTGGCTAAGCGTCCACAGCATCGTCCATCAGTTGCTGTAGATTATGGGATCATTCTGACCATGCCACAATTTCAGTGTTTTCCTTCTTGAAACAAACTTGTAAGGTTATGATCACACGGCTTAAACTGGGATGTATGTCGCGGTGTACTGCCCTAAATACTGGGCGAGATACGTCCCAGTCATTACGGTAATCCACAGTTCTCATAGAGAACTATGGATTCCGTCTCCTCTCCCTGCTCGCACAATACGCCGCGCGGGGAGATAAGTGACATGTCACTTATTTACACCGTGTATGCGCCGAGAGTAATGCATGCCTATGGGGCCGGCGGAAGCTCACGAGAGCTCCCGAATTCCAGCGTAAATTGCGACATATTACTCCCCGCAATTACACACCATTAGGTGAACATAGCTTAAATGAAGTTTCTCATTCCTACAAGCTTTCAGCCTATCTCTGTAGCCCTGCAGGTTGAAAGTTGAGCGGGCGTGCATCTTCTCTGCCCTCTTCACTTCCCTCTTCCCCCCTCCCCCACCACACACAAGACAGCTCTCCTCCATATCTTCCTATACAGGGAGGGGAGGAGGGGGAAAGGGCGAGGGGGCTTTGCTGCCAGAGTTTACAACCCCTGTGTGTGCCTGCCTAGGTCATGTTGTGCAGGCTCCCTGGATCACCTGATTGTTTAGCCTCCATCACGGAGACATAGAGGGAAGGCTATCTGTGAATGTGGAGTAGGTCAGTGGAAGAGCTGTGTATGCTAAAAATAGCAGAGCAGGGGGGATGTAAGCTGTTCCCTATGCGCATACAAGATCTGCACATCTCCAGCAACATAACGACCCTGGTCAGTACAAACACAGGGCAGCTGTGACAGTGTTTAATATACTCAACGAAGTGTCACTAATACAGCAGACCAATGAAGCGTTCACGCTGATCTGTTCTATTCAGTCCACAGTTCCACAGACACATTCATAGTATAGTAACACACCAGGTCACTGCTGTCAGCCTCGACCTCTGCTCTGTCTCAATCTGTTTAGAGTTGCAGAAGGAGAGCTAAGCACGACACGGGTTATTCCATGCACATGCGGCTCCACACAAGCCAGAGACCTCCCCCTCCCATCCCACGGGTACAGAAGCATGTCTGTGCAATAGGGTGGGGGGCGTTCTCTGCTCTGACCTGTATTCCTGAAGGTGATGATCATACAGAGTGCGGTAACAGCAGGTGAGCATAAAGAGCAACAGGTCCGGCTGCTATAAGAAATTTCTAGCCTGATATACGTACTTACATAACAGGCAACTCCAAAATCACGTAGACCATTTGTAATGAACATATATTCAAAGCTGAAGGTTTTTTCTCTACAAGATCTTTAATTAAACCAATCATTGCTAAGCGTGACAACCCCTTTAAGGGGGGATCTGAGACCGCAGTGATAGGCACACAAGTATATTTGCGGCTTCTGAGGCTCACCGCTTAACTGAAGTTACCCAAATGTGTGTCCCAGGAGGAGCATTGAGGTCTTTCAGTTTTCTATACAAAGAGCACTTATAGAAACCCCTACAGCCTGATAGACACCTGCGTCGCCGTGTTGTGCTTTATGAAATAAGCAAACCTTTAAAAGTAAGGTGCTATTTAGGAGACAAAAAGAAAACGAGACGTTTTCTTGTGCAGAATGTATGTATCAAATAGTATCTCTCAAATTCCCAGCACAATCTGCTCACCTTGTCTGGTCTGTACCATAGGCTGGTACACAACGCAGAATAGTCCGTTTTGTACGAAATTTCAAATCCCATCACTGCAGCCGCTCCCAGTTCCCCAAACGATCCCCACCAGGAATTGACCGAGGCAAAAAATCAAAAGGTAAGCGACCATCATAAGTATCCCTGCTCTGCACACTTCGTTTTGCAATTTTAGGGGATCGGCAGCGCAGTGGTTTGATGAGTTAGTTTAGACTTGATTTTAGTGCGGCAAATTTTATCATTAGTTGGCGAGAAATTATCCAAGAAAGGCGCTGGTCTTTCACCACGTTTTTCTTTCAATTGATTTTTATGATTTTAACAATTGCACTGCAACTCTGCGAGCACAATCACTAAACATAAAAAAATACTGAAGGTCGTTGTCCATCTCCTTGCGCCATATGACACTAACAACGCTGATTCGATGCATCTATGTGGAGACACGCCCCCTCCCAACTGGTAAAACCTATTTGTCAGTTTATTAAAAAATTTATAGAAGTGAAAACGAGTATCGAATGGCGACAATTTCCATTCTTAAAAAAACAAAAAAAAAGAGATTTTCCTATAAATAGACAGGAAGAATGGACGAGTATCCTCTTAAACCGCCATAGTTGGATTGTGTTGCGTTATCCTAATCATTACTACAAGATAGATTTATAAGGGTTTTTCTAGACATATCTAGAGAAAACACGTAACCTTGTTATGAATTATTGCAAAAACACTCTCCCTCGTTTTAAGCAGTAGACTAATAAATCTAAAATGTAATACCTCCTGTTCTCTTAAAAACTTCATGTGGTATGAACTTCATGGTGTCATTTTGGGTTTAATCTAGAATTTAAACTGCTTTTCTAGCTTGATGGAAGCATCGTTCATTTACAAGCCTGCCCACCTTATCGATCCCTTATCAATTTGGCTGAGTAGGGAGAGTCCCAACCCATTACTTTTTGGATTTTTTTTGTTTTTAATTCTACTATTTTAAGGTACATATAACTTATTGACTAACTCAGGTTGGACTGGGCAAAAAAGCAGTCTTTCTGCCACTGTATTTTTGCATTTAAAATTGATGCCATTTACCATGTAGTAAACCTACTATGATGACTTTATTCTGTGGGTCAGTGCAGTTATGGCACACAACATAAAATATAATCGGGGTTTTTTTTTTGTTGCTTTTTTTTCACTCCACTATTTTGCACAACAGGAAAAATACTTTTTAATTAACATAACCCAAGAACCTATACAACATTTTCGATTTTGCTGTTGACAGTCTGTCGGGTAGCGGCTTCGTCTATCTTATTTTGTCAGTATGACAGCTTGTAGACCCCATGTTTGGGTACATAAGACTTTGCTTTCTATTTTTTTGTTTGAAGAACAAAAAGGAAGAAAATTCTTGAAAAAACATCGCAGTTTTCTGGCATGTTATTCCTATGGTCATTTCACATTTGAGATCAATAATGGGATAATTTTATAGCTCGGGTGCGATATGCTGCAGCGCACTACCATTATCTCAAAGATTTTTATTTTGTTTTCCTTAGATAAGCATTTTGTTATAGAAAACTGGAAAAAAAATTGTTGGCATTATTATTTGTCTATCTTATATGCCAATACTGCAACAGAAGAATGAAACTAATGTTGTCTCATGTTTTTAAGTTCTCATCTACCAATATTATTAAAAAAATCCAGAAGTCATGGAGATTCCTGTTTGCGGCCCACTAGGCCTAATCATAGTCTGACAGTTCCTGTAATGTAGAAGAAAACTTATTCAGCAGTCCTCCTCATAATCACACAGGCATGATTGACACTGACAGATTGACAACAATGTGTAGAATAGCACAGGATCCCCCATTTCAATAGGAGATAGTCACCAGTCTCTCCCACTCCCCTTCCCTGCACACTGAACTATCTTTCCCAGACACAAAGTATGCCCATAAATCCCTTCACAGAATCAATGGGTCGGCTCCTTGTTCACAGTGCCTAACTAGTGTCATGTAATTACAGTAAAGCATTTCTCTAAATGGTGTTAAAAGCAGCTCAGGCAAGATGGCTGCCCACATAATCATATACAGCCAACAGAATACAAAAATCTATAATGAGAAAATAGGCAAAGAAGAAAAGAATATATAGCAATATCTTGCTTTCTTTAGTAAAAAAGAACAATTTGGTGACAGATTCCCTCTAATGGAGCACACCTGTCTAAAAAGCTGGGATGTGGAAGCGTGAGAGATGCGAAATCTCTTGTGATAATATAGGATTTTCATATGATTATGGAGCAGGATTTCTGAGTAAAAAGCAAGCAAAAGTACTCGACTGGACTCCTTAAAGACATACGTCCGCTTACCCCACCACATACAGTGATTGACAGCTTTCTCTGTATCAGTGTGTGTACAGTGCAAACAGTCAATCACTGTATGCTGTTGGGGTTAGCAGCAGTTTCACTTTCACAGATTTACTCAGCGTCCTCTCCAGAAATTCAGCATAAAATCATATAACCCTATATATCACAGAGCTCTGCTTCTCTCCTCCTCTCATAGTAACCCATTTATCACAGAGCTCTGCTTCTCACCTTTATCCTATAACCCTATATATTCACAAAGCTCAGCTTCGTCTCGCTCTATCATATAACCCTTTAACACAGAACCTCAGCTCACTTCCTCTATCATATAACCTATATATCACAGAGCTACAGCTCTCCCTCCCTCTATCATATAACCCTATATATCACAGAGCTCAGCTCCTCAATCATATAAGCCTATGAAATCCATTAGAGCACTTCAGCTCCTCTCACCTCCTATCATATAACCACTATATATCACAAGCAGCTAGCTTCTCTATCAATAATCCTATACTATACACACGATCTCAGCTTTCTCTCCTCTAATCATATATCCCTATATACACAGAGCCAGCTTTCTCTCCTCTATCATATACCCTATATATCACTAGAGCTCACCTCGACCGCACTCGATAAACCCCAAATATCACAGGAGCTCATCTTCCTATCAAAATAACCCATATATATCACAGAGCCATCTTCTCGTCTTATATCATATAAACACTAATCAGAAGCTCAGCTTCTCTATCATATTAACCCTATATATCACAAGCTCAGCTTCTCTCCACTATCATGATAACCCAATAATATCACAGAGCTCAGCTTCTCTCCCTATCAGATAACCCTATCTCATATCACAAGAGCACAGCTTCTCTCCTTATCCAATATAACCCTATAAGTCAAACAGAGCTCAGCTCCTCTTCTATCTATCATATAACCCTATATATCACAGTGCTCACTTCTCTCCACTATCCGTATAAACACCCTATGAAACACACTAGCTCAGCGTTCCTCACCTCTATCCTGTAATAACCCTATAAATCAAAGAGCACAGTCTTCGTCCTATCAAAGAACCCCCTATATATCACAGAGCTCAGCTCTCTTCCGTCGACCATAATAACCCGATATATCAACCGAGCTTCAGCTTCTTCTCCTCGACATAGTAACCCTATAAATCACAGATGCTCACAGCTCTCTCCCTCGAATCATATAACCCCTATTAAATCACAGATTCATGCTTTCATCCTCCCTCGAATCATATAAGCCTATATAATCTGAGCAGATCTTCCAGCTTCTCATCTTATCGTTATAACCCTATAAATCACAGAGCTCAGCGCAGACTTCCTATCATATAACCCTTAAATTATCACAGAGCTCATCTTCTCTCTCATCTATCATAAAACCCTATACTATCACAAGAAGCTCACTTCTCTCCTCTATCATATCACCCTATAATCAAGAGAGCTCAGCTTTCTCTCCTCTATACCACATAAAACCCTACAATATCACAGAGCTCAGCTTCTCTCCACTATCATATAACCCAATAATCACAGACAGCTCAAGCTCTCGCCTCTTTCATATAACCCAATTATATCACAGGCTCAGCTTCTCTCCTCTAACATATCGTGAAACCCTATATACTCACAGAGTCATCAGCTTCTCTTCTCTCGCCTCTATCACATATAACCCCTATATATCAACAAGCTCACTTCTCTCCCTCCTTCAAATAACCCCTATATTATCACAGAGCTCCAGCTCCGTCCTCGTTCCTAAACATATAACCCTGTATATCACAAGAGCTCAGCTACACCTCCCTCTATCGATATTAACCCCTAATATATCCACACAGAGCTCAGCTTCTCTCCTCTATCACAATCTGCTCTCAGATAGAGCAACATAAACCACCTGACAGGTTCCCTTACTTCGATTCTTCCTTTTTGTCCCACTAGGACATACATTCATTTGATCGTTCATATAATACACATCATTACATATGTAGTGCATTATGATATACCTGTTGGTGTAACACTGCCAGGCATCCTACTGGTCCCTACTTATGGCAGGGCATCCAAAAGTACGCAGAGCCTGTGGCCCCTTCCAAAGGTTCGCCCGGGCTACCAATTAACTCCATCTACCCCCGTGAAACATTGCAAGCCGGGACTGCCTGTGGGATGAGAAAGCGGGTACCCCCTCCCCTCTCAAAATCACCAGCATTTAGATGGTAAGGTCACTGCGGCATCTAGAGGGTTAAACCGCTCGGATCTGGGGTATTGCCACTTTTTGCCATTAGAGCTCCTGAGCTCCTGCCCCATCCAGTGCAGGACGCTGAGGCCAGCTCATTTTGCTCTGCTGACAATGCGGACGTTAAACGTACTTGCAGGGCCCTTCTGCCCTCACTGTAAGATAGAAAAGTGAGATCCCGCTGCATACAGAGCGATTGCAAGTTGACTTCATATCTCTAGAGGGAACTTGCAACTAATAAGTGCGTGATACGAGCACCTTCGACACTGATTCCAAGCAATAGCCTTTTTCCCCTCCAGGTTGAGAGGAGTGACCAAAGTGTTGATTCGCGAGCCGCAGGCTTGTAGAACATGGCCGGGCGCTGTCAAGATCCTCTTACGCTTGGGCAATGGCAGCAACCTGCTGTCAAGTGAAGTAGGAGAAATGAAAGGTCTCGGCGCAGAAGACTGAGATTTGAATTGCAAAGCATTACATTTGCTGCACATAATCGAGGAATAAATCCCCTAAAAGGGGAGTCTGTGGGTTTATCCAGGAGACTGCTAGAGCCATGACGCGGAGCAGAGGAAAGGGATTGGGAAACGTTCAGTGTAAGGAGCCTGGGACACTATGCAGAAGGGGTAGAACCTAGAGGACCTATCTGATAGAGGGAGAGGAGCTGAACTCTGTCATGTATAGCTTTATATCATTTGATGCTGAATTTCTAAGCGTAAATCCTGACAGGATTCCAAGAAAGAAAGTGAAAGTCCTGCTTCCCCTGCTCTTTTACAGCCATCACAGAGCAATCTGTCAATCACTGTATGTGGGCGGGGCAAGGAGAACTTTCTTATTTAAGAATCCTGTCAGGATCTAATCTGCATTTTACTCAAATAAAGCATCCAAACACAATTTCAACTATACCATTACAGAGAATCATCTTCTTCTCAACCTACACATATCCCACTCCTCAAGGCACGCATAATCAACCTGAGAGGTCACAGTGCTTTACCCCTCACCTCACTAGGGCTGGGGGCAGTTTAGAGGGTTTGTAATTGCTGACATTTCTTTAAAAGGGAAATTCTCATCTTGGACATTGATGGCGTAATCACAGAATGGCAAAAGTGGGGCTTCCACCCTCTCTGGGTGACCGCCATATCCAAGTGGAAATAGAATGGGGAGTGGGCCATGTGTATCTTGAAGCTTTCTGTTCCATGGGAGTTACTGAAACAGCCAAGTAAGCATGTTCCCATAGAAATGAATGGAGTGAACAGGACTTATGCATGGACAACTAAGTTTATTCTTTACTAGGATGGATAGTGTACGACAGATTCGGCTCGATAGAAAGTGAGGACCCCCTATGTCTGTGGATGGAATACCACCCTCTAAGTACATGCATAACCTCTTAAAAGAGGTTGTCTCACTAACTGGACCCTCTTCTTACCAACATCCCTGTTTTCCTTGAGTTTCACTTTGAAATTCAGAGGGCGAGATTCTGGCTTCCCCCCTAGAAGCAGTAGAAGCCAGGTCTTGTAGCTATAACAACCAGTGCTGCATCCTATCAGGTTGAGGTATAACCAGGTCCTGTGAGCTGTACGCGACTAGGAGCTGATGCAGCCCATACAAGAGAGGGATATCTAGATAGGTCAACACAGTTAATATAACACATAGTGCAAAGTGACGTGTTTATTGCAAGATCTTTATAACAAAAAAGCAATGCCTTGTAGTGAGACAACCCCTTTAAGTAGACATATTGGGTTGAAATGTCAGAGCTAGTAAAGTCTACTAGTCCCTACCCTATCGTGGCATAGTCCGCACAATATTCTGACTGGGAATCTGACCGTCAAGAGCATTTTCACAGACCCCCACAATAATGTCCTCGAATGCCGTGGTGGTGTCAGGAGTGATTTAAAGAACGGATACCCCCTAAAGGGTCAGGGCAGCTCACATAACTCTCTATTGGCAAGATAAGGCAGTGACGTTTTCCTAGTTTATTCGATGACGGGGAGGGTTTGTTTGTCCTGTGACGTGAGCCGTTGGGAGACCCTTTTGATGTTTGTATTTGGAGTGCTCTGCTTCTTTTCTCAATTTCTTCTAAATTACTTTTTTTTATTTTTTTTGCTATGGGAATAAGAGCCTGTACTAAGGAGCTGATTTCACACGACTCCTTTAAGATCTGTTTATTACCCTCCCTATCTTCCTGCCATTTCTGGATCCTAGACGTTTACAACAGGTGTGCTGGCTCGCAAGGAGTGTTTTCCCTACAGTTCCCACTACCCTTCAAGCTTGAGAAATTGCCTAGGGAGCCGGTTCTCACAGAAAGGTATAAAAATAGGAGGAGGTTAGCTGCTGCCTGTGGCACAGCCCTCCGTGCAGGCCACGCTTAGGAAAACATGCTCTTTGTTTCAGTCATTTCTGGGCTGTTATCACTTCCTCAAGATGGAAACGAATAGAAAGAGCCCAGTGTTGAGACTCCTGGCCCGCGCTCTTCCTCCAGCCTGGCTGTACAACGCTGACTTGGTGCACACCACGATACGAAGGAACAATCGGCTTTTCATGGATGGGGTGCTGCTGCTGCTGCCTTTGTGTAGAAGGAGGCTTTATTCTGCCGTCCGTCCCTTTACCGTCTCAACTCCTAAGGATGTGGGGATTTTCTAGACATTCACAGTGTTTGTGAGACTTGATCACCGTTAATAAGGACATTATAGGGCACATACATTTTTGGTTTTAAGGCTCTGTCTACACTGCAGTGGACAAATAACGACCTGAAAATAAATTATAAGGAAACGATCAATAAACTCTGTTTTCTGTACCTCTGCCTGTCGAAGCAGACGGAAAAAATGGCCCGTCTTTTGCTAACGATTTGTCTTTTTTGGCGCTTTTTTTTTTACAAGCGTTTTTTTGCTGTCTTATCAAAAGTCGCTCAGTTTTTTAAAATGTGTATGCATAAATTAAGCCATTGGATGTAACCTCCGCCCCTCAAAAGGGGAGTAAACGCACATTACTTTCATATTATATGTCATCTTGTTGTCGTTTTGCATTTTCTTGTGCTAATAAAGTTATCTTGCTTTTGTCGCCAAAAATACGTTTGTTTGGGGGGTTTTTTTTGTTTTGTTTTTTTTTTTTTTTACAGATTTTGGCCATAAAATAGTTTATGGATTTTGCCGCTAAAATAGTTTTTTAAAACGGATTTTGGTGCTAAACTACAACCCAACCCTTATTTCGCTTTTTGCGACCGCATAAAAATCTTTATTTAAGGAGTTTAGCGCCAATATCCATAAAAAAAAGTACTTGTCAAGTCAGAAGTGAATAAAATAAATTCGTGCCAAAATTTTGTAAAGAAAAAAGGATTCTGATAGGCCACCAAACATCCTAAAAAACGGGTCTTTTCCTTGCGGCAAAATCCGTAAAAAAAAAAAAAAAAAAAAGTCAGAAGCAAGAACTTTATTAGCGGCAAAACATGTTAAGAGAAGGATTTTAGCGCCAAAGTCCATAAAAAAACGGATTCTGGGGCCAAAATCCGTAATAACACTAATTTTTTAGAGCTCAAAGGCGAGTGAACTTTATTTGCCGCCAAAATCTATAAAGAAAAGATTTTAGCGCCAAAATAAAATTATTATAGACTTCTGTGCGTCAAAATCATACCCCCACCCCACGGCCAAGCTCAGCCCCCCGCCCGCTCCCCCCCCCTCCCGGAAATTTTTAGCCTCCACGAATAACTAAATTAGCATCAAAATATGTAAACAAAAAAAAAACACAACAATACGATTCTATGCCGCCCCCCAAAATCCTTAAAAAGACATTTCTAAGCTTCAGAGAGGGAGATAAACCCTTATTATCGCAAAATTATTTAAGAAAAGGATTTGGAGAGCGCCAAAATCCATAAAAAATATCGGATTCTAGACGTGTCAATAATCCCGTCAACTGGTATTTTAGTCAAAAAAACATATGATTTGCCGCAAATCACCTAGCGACCAAAGCATAATTATTTTATACTTTTTTCTATTATGAAAGTTACACACAAGGACACATCGGACACTTGTATGCAAAATTGATAGGTATAACCTTTAATAAACCACGGCACTATAGTTTTGGGACTGTGGGTCTCCTGGGAGGGTTTTTCACTGACAAAAAACATCGCGGCATAAAACAAACGCACCGCCGCAAACGCGGCAAGAACGTCCGTACCCGCTTTTGCATAGACTCCTGTAGTAAATTTTCTCTGCCCTTCGTTCTAGGCAATTTTTTTTAGTGCAAGGTTGGTCAAAAGACGACGAGTAAAAAAAAAAAAAAAAAACTAAAAACCAGCAGAAGACATGAAGCTCCGTAGTAACAAAGCAGACGATGTTTAACCTCTAGAGTCCTCTGGGAGATGTTTTCAGGACGTCTCTTTTTCCAGCGGATTTCGAAAACAAAAACGCAGAAAAAAACGGAGCCCTGTTTTTCTGTGACAAGTTGTAGGACATACGCCTAAAGCTGTCTTCTGTTGGGCAGCCATATATGACTTCGTGAGTTACCTCAGAGAAAACCTTCTTATAGCGAGCCATTTGAATTTGAATTTTCTTATATAGTGATACTTTCAGACAAAATATCATCCGATACTTTTAATTTTTAATCTATATTGTTGGCTTTATTTTTCTGGAATACAGGCACCAAGATGAGGTCCTATAAAGGGATTTGTTCATCTTTATAGTGTTGTTATTTATTGGTGCTACATCGCAAGAAAATCATACAGTTTTCTAGTATATATGTATTAAAAATTCTGCTCATGTACCTCTTTTATACCAGTGCCCTTTATAGAGGGAAAAAAAATGGTACGGTCCATAGTAATGGCTCCCATGAAGTTACTGTATGGACAAAACATGGTGTCAGTCCATGCTGAAACCTACACTTTCGCTTAGTAGTAGTTTTTTACCTACATTATTAAATAAGGTAACGGAATAGAAATATTTTTGCTGTGTGTGCTGCACAGACATTAACAGGAATAAGACACTGCTGGAAGTGGTAATACTGGAGCGAAGATTATCGCTCCTCCATACACTACTGTTACCATGGATACCAGGGTCACATGACCAGTTAGTGTACACACAATGATTATGATGTTGCTGCGATGAGGTAATACTGGGGAATTTCCTGCACCTCCATACACTACTGTTTACCTGGAAACCAGGGATCCACAAGACCTGTGGGTGGTCCACATGATAAGACACTATGCTGGAGGAAGTTAATACTGGAGAAATTTCTGAACCTCCATACACTAACTGTTACCTTGGCACCCAGGGGGTGCACCTGACCTTGTGGCGTGGTCACAGATAAGACAGCTGTTCTGTAGGTTGTAATCCTTGAGGAGTTCTGCTCCCCATACACTATCTGTTACCCGATGAATACCAGGGTCACAAAGGTATCCTGTTTTGGATGGTCACATGATAAAGATGCGCTGGAGGTAGGTAATACTGAGACGTTCTGCTCCACCATACACATACTGTATTACCTGAAACAAGAGGTCCGCATGACCTGTGTGGTGGTCAATGATCATAAGCTGCTGGAGTAGTAATACTGGAGAAGTTCTAGTCTCCACCCATAACACTAACAGTCATCATGATACCAGGGTCACAAGACCTGTGTCTGTTGGTCACAATGATAAGATGCGCTGCAGAGGTAGTAATACTGGAGCATTCTGCTCCTCCAACACTACAGTTACCTGGATAACCAGGGTCACAACCTTTGGTGCACATGATAAATGCTGCTGCGAGGTAGTAATACTGGAGAAGTTCTCCATCCTCCATACGCTAGCGGTTACCCTGATACCAGGGTCACATGACCTTGTGTGTCACATGCAAAAGACACTAACTGCTGAGGTGGCAATACTGAGAGAAGCAGTCTGCTACCTCCATACACTACTGCGTTACCGTGGATACCTAGGGGTCACAATGACCTAGTGTGGGGTGGTCACACGATTAAGATGCTCGCTGGAGTACGGAATACTGAGAAGGTCGTTCTGCACCTCCCTACACTACTCGTTTACCTTGATACCATGGTCACTGACTGTGTGTGGTCACATGCTAAACACTGTTGAGGTATGTAATACTGGACGAAGTTCTGCTCCCTCCATAACACTACTGTTGACCTGGGATACCAGGGTTCACATACCTTTGTGGTGGTCACATGACTAAAGATGCTGCTGCGGAGGTGGTCTAACGAGAATGTTCTTCTGCTCCTACCATACAACACTGTTAGACATGGTCTACCAGGGTCACCTGACTGTTTGGGTGTCACATGATCAAAGACACAGCTGGGTGACGAGTGGTAATAGCTGGAGAAGGTCTGCTCCTCCATCCACTACTGTTAAACGCTGGCTCACAAGGGTCACAACTATAAAACGCTGGGCTGGAGTAGTATCTCAGCGCCCAATGTTCTTTAAATACTATTAGATGCGGTGTCCATTACTAGTATAGAAGGTATAGGACAGAATTTTTTAATGTGTATTAGAAAATGTTGTGCTTTTCCTATTAAATATAGAGAGAGTAAAAAAAATAAAAAAAACCCCCAAAAAACATTATTACCTAAACAATCCCTTGAAGGCAAAATCATATTCCCTCCATTTAAAGAAAAGTTTAATTTTTCGGTAAATCAGAATTCTTGTTTGGGAGCTTTCGTCACAGAAGTCACAGTGAATCCACCACATGATGAAAAACCAACGCCGCCCAAAGGGGCCCTCATTGCCCACAGTGGGGCTATGGGTTTTGTCAAGGTGCCCACAAAAAAAATGTCCCCTTTTTTTCCCATCATTTTTTGACAAAATAAAGTGAACCCATAAAAAGGGAAAAAAAGGGCGGTCTTTTTTTTATCATTTAAACCTGTTATTTTTTTTTTCTATATTTTGTAGAAAACAGGTTTTTAAATTTATTTCCCAAAAAGGGGGCGCACCCGGGTTTTTCTAGACTTCTGCCTAGTTCTACAGTGTGCATTACCTGGCGGCAGCAGATAGATGTGTAGAGGGAAGCGGATGGTTTGGAGCTTTGTAACAAAACTAAGCCCTAGACTATAAGGCCTGTTCACAGGGGCTTATTCTGCCGCGGATTGGCGCCGTACTGCGCGCCGGTTTTGCGTTTCAGTACGGGCCAATCCGTGGCGAAATTTACGGTAATCCACGCTCTCTAGAGAAATGGAATCCGCGTCCCCCCCCTCGCAAATCCGCCGCGGGGGGAGAAAGTGAATGCACTTTTATTTACGGGCGGCCCGCCCGTAAACGCATTTTATGGGGCCGGGACGGCCCCCGCCGCGCCCGGCCCCGCCCCCCGTCCCCCCCCTTATTCAGGGCGATTTGTGCGCTCAATACGGCCAAAAATCCGCCGTGAATAAGCCGTGTGAACACGGCCTAAGGGTACGTTCACACGGCATGTTTGATTTTAAAAAAAATGCATCCAAACATCGCTGTGAAAAATTTGCACCCAAAAAAACCACCCAACATGCGTGCGTGTTTGGTTAGTTTTTGGCTGCGCGGGAATGCACCCTTAGTTCAAAAGAGGGTCGCTGCGTTTTTTCGGATCAAAATTGAACAATTTTCTTTTGAAGGATGTGAAAAGACAGAAAACCCCGCATCGGGCAATCACTGTCTCAATGCCGATGCCGTTTTAAAACATGAATGCAATGTAATTCACATGCACTTGTTGATGTGTGTTGAGTCCGTTTGGGGTTTTCAAAAATCGGATCAAACCCCATCAAAAAACAGACCCAAAAATCGGATCCAAAATGCCGTGTGAACATGCCCTACAGATATAATGTGAGAGTTCTTCAGCACAAAGTTGCAGCCACAGTTCTTCACATCAACCAAAGCATGTTCTTGAAATGCCTGACTTTCTGCTACAATGGGGCACATTTATTATAATGGCGTACTGCCTGGCAGGTCGGGCCTGGTGTTCTTCAGAAATAATTGGCGTTCAATTCTGAAGCTTTGCCCAGTGGTGCAGAGGACCTTATAAATATGGCATATGGGTCAAACACCATATTCTTGAAGCCTTTTCTCATGAAAACTGGAGTAAAAAAATCTCAATAAATCTGCCTTATTTAGAAATAAAATATTCATTTCTACAATTTCAGGCCATGTTTCAAAATTTTCATTGGGGTTTTTAATTCCCAAGCCCGTGTTGGGTCCTTTCTTTGACAGACGCTAGCAATGATTAGTGACTCATTTACTTTATAGGTTCTCCCTAGGGGGTTGTTTTTTTTTTATGGGCAAAATAGTGCCCCTTTTTTCTGCGCTTTTTCCCCCTGTAAAAGACTTCAAAATCTGTGGGACCTCGAAAAAAAAACGTGGACTTGGGCTATTTTCCCAAAACGGCGAAATTTTCGGCGCGCTTTTTTGGCGTCGTTTTTGGGCGCTCAAAATGCGCCAAAATTAGGGGAAACCCGAAAGTTCTAAACCGAAAATTTTGGGAAAAGGGCCCTCCTCCCCCCAGGAAACCGAACAAATGGGGGGGCCCGGGGGAGAAAATTTTAATGACAGTTTTACCCCACCGCGTCGGGGGGGATTTTGGGGCTGTTCAGCGGGGACTCCCAAACCCAATCCGCGAAAATTGGGGGCCCCATGGGGGGTTTACATTTTTTTTTTTGGGGGGGGGGGGGGGGGGGCTTTTTTTTAACGGGGGGGGGGGGGGTGGGGGGGGGAACTTTTTTTTTTGGGGGGCCTTTTTTTTACCCTTTAATGCTGGCTGTTGTGGGAAAAATTAGAGGATAGCCAAAATCCATCAAAACAGTAATGTGAACAAGCAAGAACTTGGAAATAACGAGTTGTAAGCATGCCAGCCAGATACATATAGGAAAGGCCACACCTGTATTGGATTTGGGCTATCCTGTTTTTCGCACAACAGCCAAAATTAGGCAAAAGGGTTTGCTTTCACCCCCGGTGCTTTTTTGGGATGAAAAAGGGCCCACAGCAATTAAGGGCCTAAAACCATTTCTGCAAAAAAAAATGCACCAAAAACTCACCGTGTGAAAGCACCCCAAGTCCACGCCCCTTTGTTAAAGGGGTTTCCGCTGCATTTTTTGGGGGGTCAATAAAATGAGCTGTTGCCTTTTTCATTTTTGGGGTAAAACAATTAATCGACAAGTATAGGCTGTATGGTTTTCCAAAAATTTCGGTTTTTTTCCCCGGAGCCCCCACAGGACAGCGCCTTTCACCCCCGGGAAAATATAAAACAAACTTCCCAGCGCATGACTACTTCAAAGATACGGGGGAGGGGTCAGGATTTTCGTTTTAAAAAATCTGCAAGGAAAAAAAACCCGTAGCCACAAAAGTTTTAAAAACGGGAAAAAAAACCCCATGTTGCTAAAGAGAGGGGCCTGAAAATTTAAATAAGAAATTGCCCCCAAACCCACACCTGATCATCACTGAGCCTTTTTATGTAAGTAGTAAATGTTTCTATTCACTGATGGTCAGCAGAGATCTGAGCTCCAAAAAATATTATAGTTACATTCAAAGAAATGTTGGGACAGTGCTCTCACTGAGCTTCTTTTTAACCTCTTTATCTTCCCCTGTTGATGTTACGCCCGGGTTTTTTTTATTAATCTAATACTGGCCCAAGTTCGTTAAACCTTTTTTTTAAAGCTTTTTTGCGGCCCGGGCCCAAACATACCCTTTTTAACCGAAAGGGCTTTTTTCAGCAGGTAGACAACTCCTTTTGGATCACAACAGAAACCCCTTACATATATCTTTTGGCCATTTTGGGGAAAGGGAAAAAATAGGGTTTCTTTAAAAACGAGTTTGCGGGTGCTTCCCATTAAGGCCGGTTAGGGGGCCTTTGTGTTAACAATGTCTGTTTTTTTACAACGGGTTCTTATTTCACTGGATATAATTTGGCTACCATATGTGCGTCATTTTTATATACAAAGTATGGCATGTATAAATATGCCAGTATTTTTTATTTTTTTTTGCTTAACGTTGAACAAAGTATGTTAATGTGCCACAAAAGCCACTATCCCCTTTTTCCTTAGCCCGTTGTGCCGCTAGCCACATAGCCCTGATTTAAAGCTTTCATTTCGCTAAAATAACCAAAATCTCACAATCGCTCCCCTTAAGTTTTGTGTTGCAGCAAGCAAAAAAAAAAATTTTTTTTTTTCCCAAAAGGCGGAGTTGCCCGGAGTTTTTATACTCCCCCCACAAAAAACAGAAACAGTAAAGGAAATAATTTTTTGATCCCTTTGCTGATTTTGTAATTTTTTCCCTTATGACAAAGACCTGAACATTTTTAAAAATTTAAGGGAAAGGTTTTAATTTAAATTGAGGATAGAAAATCCAAAAAAAATCCAGAAAATCACATTAAATTAATTAAAATAAATCTATTTACATTTTGCGAGGAAATTAAATATTTGGGGCCCTCTGGCAAACAAAAACTTAAAACCGGTAGCAAAAGGGCCCTTTTTGGCAAGAAAGCAGCAGAAAAATTTTTTTTTAGTTGAAGATGGGTGAGGTTTTTTCGTTTCATGTCAGGGGGAATTTTGGCCCCCCACCCCCTTTGCAGATCTTTCTAAAAAATTAAAGTTTGAGGCGTGCTTGGCGACTCGAAGGGTTCAATCGTCCCAAAATTTTCTAAAGGGATTAAAAGGGCTGGAGGCAGGCTACCCTCCATGCCTTAAAGGATTCTTTTTGAGCCCTTCCTTTGTTTTCCTTGGGTGTTTTGTTTTTTGGTTTTTGGTCTTCTGGAAACCCCAGGGGGGGGCCCCCCCCCCCCCCCCGGGGCCCCAATTTTTTTTGTTTGGGTTTAGGGAAAAGGGGGTTTTCCCCCTCAAGAATTTAAAGGGCCCCCGGGTCCATCCATTCTCCCCGAGTGGTGAAGTAGTACCCCGGGCCCTTTGCAGCCCAAAAACCCCCAAAATTTTAAAACTTTTCCCCCTCCTTTATTTACAGTGGGGACGGTGTTTTTTTTGGGGCACACAGCATTTCTCTTCCTCCAAAAACACGCGCGAGTTAATGTCAAAGAGCCCATTTTTGTCTCTTTTACCCAAAAACCTTCTTCCCCATCACCAATTTGAAAATCCCCGGGGTTTTATTGGCAAACGTCAGACAGGCCTGCACATGTGCCTTCTTGGGGCAGGGGGCCTTGGGGGGCAAAAGCAGGAATTTTTTAAAATAATTTCGGGGTAAAGTGTTACTAATGGTTTTTCCCTTTGGGGCTGTGGTTTCCCCTCTTTCCTTAGATTAAGAACAAGTTTCCCCCCCCCGGGAGTTTAAAGGGTGATCTCTTTTTCTGATCAAAAGGGTACCCCCCGAGGTGAGATTTTTCCCCAGAAACGATGTCCCAATTTTACAGTCATTTTTTCATTTGTTCCCTTTTCTTAAAATTTTTCACGAAAAAGTTTGCTCCTTCTTTAAACCCCGCATCTTTCCCTTTTTGGGTTTTTTAGCCCCTTTTAGGCTTTGTGCAGGTCCCCAAAAGATTTTGTCCCCCACCCTCCTTAGAAAGCTCTTTTTTCCTTGCCCATGTTGTAGAGGTTAAGGGCGACTGATTAATGGAGTCCCGGGGAAGGATTTTTTTATAAAGGTTTATATTTTTTGACCGAAACTTTAAAGGGAGGTAAAAGAGATGATTAGGAAGGGCTAACTGGTCTGTAGGGGCCAGAAAACCCTTAAAGGTTTTTAGGGGAAAAAACAAATACTTATTTCTCTCCGCAAAATGCAAATAAAATTTTTAGAATTTAGACAATGATTTTCTGGATTTTATTTTGGATACCTAACTCTCACAAACCCAAAAGCGTTGATGGGGTTTTTTTTTTTGCAGGGAAGCCACAGCAATTAATGTGTACATTTTCTGCACAAATTTGGGGGGCAAAAAAAGCTATTTTTACAGCGATTTTTTCCGGGGGCAGCAAAAGTTTAAACATTAAATTTCGTGTGTTTTTTTCCAAAAAAAAGCATTAAAAAACCGCACCCTAAAGAAAACCCCTAAGGGGGGGGGGTTTTCCCCACTGCTTATTCAAGCTGTAATTGCGGGGGCAGATTTTGCAATTAAAAGGCTTGAAAAAAGGGGCGGGGGCGCTGGGCCGCCGACCCCCCTTTTAAATTTCATTAAACCAAAGGGCCCCGTAACCCCCCTGGGGTTTAAAGTTCATTTTCACTTTCTCCCCCCCCGGGAAAAGAGACAGAATCCAAAATTCTTTTATGAAACTGTTGGGTTTCCCCTAAAGGCTGGGACGGGTTTTTTCCGCCGTATTTCAGTCAGTACAGCGCGCAAAAACGGCTTTTCCCAAACCCGGGGCCCAAAATAAGCCCTGTGAACAGCAAAAAAAACCCGTAAGGAATAATCTGCTGTAAATTTGAAGGGAGGTTTTTTTACTGTGCCATTTTTCCAAAATTAGGGGAAAAAACCTTTTAAAGGGCATCAGTCCCTACAGACCCTGTAGTTTTTTGAAGATGGGTTTGGGCAAATTTAGTGAAAGGTTTTAAAAATGCTTTAAAATCAAGGCACCTGGGCCCTTATAAGCTCGGCACATACTTCTCTGCAGTATAGAATCCTTCAGTCGGTTCTGGTGTCTTTCCACAGATAAGATTTCAAAATGGCTAATGTGTGTGTTCATCCACTTTGTATGCACAATGTAAGTCATGGGATAAATCTGATAGATTGTGGGATGTCTGCCATATACTTTTTGGCAAAGCCTTTTAAAAAAAAAGGGTCATTACTGGGGTGTGCTTTAAAATTTACAAAATTGTTTTAGGAATTCTGCCCTCTGTCCCGCTGGGCATCCTTTTTTTTTTCCCCCCCCCAAAAAAAACCCATCTGTGTACGATGGGAAAAGATTTGGGGATTTTTCCAAGGGGCAGTCCTTCCTTCTGCAGTGCTTTTCAAAAAACGTTTGGTTTGTGCCCCGACTTTCTCAATGTGTTTCAGTATACCTTGCCGTGGAGCAGGTAGGACACCATACATGAATTTGGGGACGTGCTTGCGGTAAATGTGTTTAAGACCTGACCTGTCGTGGCCTTTGGCATGATGTTCATCTGGGATGTTTCATTAAAACATGTGTCTGGGGAATAGCAGCAGTGTTTATATAGAAGAGATCCGGCAGGAAGATTACATTTTTTTTCTGCTTTCACAGATGCCTGAAGAACAAGCTTTCAGCGTCCTGGTCAAAATCATGTTCGATTATGGACTCAGGGAACTTTTCAAACAGAACTTTGAAGATCTGCACTGCAAGTTCTATCAGCTGGAGCGTTTGATGCAGGTTAGCATATACTTAGAAAAGCTCATTTAAGGCAGAAGGATCTTCATCCAGCTTTTATTTCGACATAGCCAGACTTGAAAAGCAGAACATAGCTTGTCAATAACCTGGTTCTATCTGTAAGTATCTTTCATCAAAAGCAAATTTTGTTGCAGATTTTGCTGAGGTTATAGGTTAAATCTGTGTTTAATTGACCAAAACAAGTATAAATCAAACGGACAGTACCAACGTTTGACGCATCGGAGAGTATTACAGAAAACTAAAATAACCACCACTATCATTGTAAATAAAAATTAAAGCTCATTGTTAAAAGCATTTATTTCCTTGAAAACAATCACGCAGGGGGATTGTTCTGCCGTTTGCCAATGGCATAGAATGCCACTTTTCTGGCTGATTTCTTCCCCATCCCCTTCTCCATCCCCTTCTCCACATTATTGTGGAGTGAGAACCTCTGGGAACTGGTTGGTCACACTTATTGGCAAATGTTAAATTGATTAGTGGTGGTTGCACAGCTTACTACACATTTTCGAACTGATAATCCATGCAAGAACTTTTCCTTGAACACTCGTGGTGTGCTGTTTCTGAACATTTGCATATGGATATAATGTCTTTGTACGCAATTTAGTGTCAACCGCAGTGGTGTAAAGCACTTTTGACCCGATTCTGACCAGCACATCAGTTATTGATAAATTTCCTAAAAAAGATATCCCGCACAAGTTCACATATCCCCCAAAAAAATGAGCAACGAGAAAATGTTAAGGGAACCCGTCACATGGTATGCCCCTCTTGCGAGGGGGCCCCGCACATGCTAGTGTCAACTGCTGTTCCCGCGCCGTGTCCCTTTTCTGTAAATGGGTGGGGGTTTTTTTGAGCATTTACCCCTCAAATCTTATTCATGAGAGGTGTTAGCCCCCCCCACCCAAAGGCTAGCTCCGCCCATGGAGTTATTCACCTGTTTCTACCCTTTTTAAAGTAATAGGTCTGGGGAGTTGAGGGGGGCAGGGCTAGCCTCAGGGGGGCGGGGGGTTTGAAAAAAACTGACACTCTGAAGGACTCTTCGTGACTCTTCTGGCGAAAACGCAGATTTGAGATTAAATACACAAAAACTGCAATTTTGGGAGAATAAGGGACCCCCGCGCTGGAAAGAGCAGGTTGACATACCTTGTGCTGTCCCCGGCAAGGGGGGGGGGCATAATCTATGTGACAGGTTCTCTTTAACTTCTTACACGTTTCAGGCTATAAATAATAAGGGGGACGTATGATTTTTGGCATTTAAACGGCAATTTTCATGCGCACAATAGTAGTGTAGAATGCGCCAATTTATGAACCCGCTCTACAGTGGGTCATAAATCAGGCGCATTCTAGCGCTTGTACAACAATTCTGGCTCAGCCAAACCACTTTGAAAGTGGTTTACCTGTTCCAGCAGTAATGAGCTTAGATTTGCCGTAGTGAAGCTATAAATCTATAGCTTCGTACGGTTCTAGTGTGCCCTGCCTCCCGCACGCCTCGCGAAATCATGCGCCTTACAAAGTGCCGCGGGCGTCTGTAGTGCGCCTGATACTGGCGTATGGGCGATGTAAAAATATAGCGAATGGGGCTGCGCCAGCTTTTGGGCTAAAAAGACGCCAGACTTCTGGCGCAGCCCAATTAATGCATGTCGCCCTAAGCATTTGACTGGGGAGGACATCCACATGGCTTTGGTTCTACAGCACTAGAAGAGAAGTAGGCTGCACTCCAGAATTATTCTTGAACTTATATCAAAACTTTAATAAAGAAGTTTAAGAATAATTCTGGAGTGCAGTCTACTTCTCTTCTATTGGTCTCTTATTTTGGCTTGCACCCATTGGTGGACCATGAGTGCCGAGGACATATTTTTGCATATTGGTTCTACAGCATTGACTGACATTTTAGCTCTGCTAGTTCCTTTTCCTGGCTGTGTCTGTTACAGGGACATTGGTGGTGGAGAGGTTTTATAGATGACAGTGTTGAAGCAGGATTTCTCGCTTTAAATTTGATCTATAAGAGCTTTAATTTTGACAAGAGGAAGCTACCTTGAGGGGGTCTTCAGGAAATTTTAGTATTATTTAATATTAGGTTTGATGTGAGTACACTGCTGCCGTGTTTCCCCGAAAATAGGACACCCCAGAAAGTAAGACACAGCAGAGATTTTGTTGAATTCCCTAATATAAGGCACCCCCCCAAAAACAAGAGATAGCGGAAATCATTAGAGGATTGAAGGACCTGTGGAGGGAGGTCATGTGACTGTGATGTCACCACAGGTCCCAAACATCCAAAGGAGAGTAGACCGAAAGTACATGTAAGTAACAGAGGGAAGAGGGGGAGAACAGAGCAATGATACTGACACACACACATCTCACAGGATGGCTGATGGGGCATGCTGGGACTTCTAGTCCTACAAGTCCCAGCATGTCACATTTGCCATCCATTGAGATAAGTCACTGCAGCTGCCATAAAATGTCCTTTACATACATATATCCAATGGTTTGTGACTCTAAAGTTTGATAGATATATATATATATATATATATAAAATATATATTTTTATATATATATTATATATATATATATATATATATATATATATATATATATATATATATATATATATACACATACACACTAGTATAGCATGCTATAATTTATTCATGGAAAAATAATCTTTAGAGCAAAAAATTAATATAAGACGCTGTCTTATTTTCGGGGAAACAGTATAAGTTCTCCCAAACATTGCTCTCAAAGAAAACTGCATGTGAAGCCACTGATTGGCTGCAGTAATCACGTGCCGACCGCCAAACAGGAAGCCATTAGACAACAGGGAACGCCACTGGCCTATACCGTAGTGCTGCGAAGAGTACAAAGTTGAGTATGAAATTTTTTGTTTTGTTTTTGGTTTTATTCCACAGTTGTATTTTTATTTTTGAGGTGGGAGACCCCTTTAAGAAGATTAACATTGTTTTTCCTTTCTCTTTGCAAGAATTGACCTGTGGTCATAATATTGAAAGGCCACAAAATATGTAAAAGAGTAAAAATACAGCTACTTAAAGGGGTTTGCAGTATAAAAACAAACCGAAATAATTAGGATACTGCTCCCTTGAACGGAACATCACGTGACACCTCCTGACATCTCTGTTCAGAAGTGAACAGAGAGACTCCGCAGGTTTCATGTTGTGTGTGTGTGTGATGTGTGTTATAATATATATATATAATTATATATATAATATATATATATTATATATATATATATATTTTTTTTTTTTAAATTATTATTTGATGCAGCAGCATCCTAAATATTACATTTTCTTATATAGTAGAGGACCCATTTAACAGCATGTTACTGAGAAAGTGCAAAGAAGGGAGAAGTACACCTGTGTGCCGCTGTATGACCTGCTTTATTGTTCTTAAGACATTAGCATCACAAAAGAAAGTTCCCCTTCCATACTCACTAGATGTCTTTTTACTTAAACCATCTTCTCATAATCTCTTCTCATGCATTCTGTTTGCGCTTCGAGTAAGTTTATCTGGGACACGAGCGGTGTATGCGAGCCTGGCCGCTTCAGTGCCTATCAGTTTGTTTCTTCACCTGGATATGGTCCTGTTTTGCTTGGCTATTTTTAGTAGCAGCAGAAATAGTTGGATTTCTCCCAAAAACATGAAAATATTTGTTTAACTTTTCATTGAGTCTCTAAAATGCAGGAATTCAGGGATAGGTCTAGTAAGAACAGGGTTCAGACGCTTCATTGTAGGCAGTCTGCACATTAACATATCCCAGAGGATCTCTGCTTTGGAGGTTAGAGGAGTTGCTTGCACTTGTAATGGGAGCAATGAGATTCCAATTGACTAGGCTGTAGTCCTGTGACTGGGAGTAGACCTTTGATCAGTAGTCTTCAAAGAGAACCTGTCACACCTGTGCACCCACAATGCACAATACACCCCTAGATGAGTTCTATAAGGCGTGCTGAATCCAAAATGGGGCGACTTCTGGAAGGTTTCACCTGTTCTGGTACTTTGGGGGCTCTGCAAATGTAACATGGCCCCACCAAAATCTGCGTTCCAAAAGCCAATTATTGCACCCTCCCTTGTACACCCTGCCATGCGCCCAAACAGCAGTTTACACCCATGTATAGGGGATTGCCGAACTTGGAAGAAATTGCGTAACTAAATTTCAGGGGCTTTTTTTCCAGGATTCTTTGTTTAAAAAAAAAAAAAAAAAAGTTGGGGGGGGGGGGGAGTCTTTATTTTCACAGCCTAACGCTAAAAAAATGTGTGAAACACCTGTGGGGTCAATATACTCACTACATACATTCCTTAAGGGGTGTAGTTTCCAATATGGGGTCGTTTTAGGGGTGTTTATTAAGTTTTAGCAACTTCGGGTGCCCGCAAACCTGAAATGCCACCTAAATAAAATCGTAATGAAAATGAGACCCCAGAGTCCGGTAGGTGCTCCTCCTATTCTGGGGCTTGTGGTTGAGCCAAATAGCGCACTAGGGCCACATATGAGATGTCTCTAAAAACGGCAGAATCTGGGGAATCAATATTACCGTATATACTCGAGTATAAGCCGAGGCACCTACTTTTGCCACAAAAAAACGGGACAGCTTATTGACTCGAGTATAAGCCTAGGGTGGAAAATGCAGCAGCTACTGGTAAATATCAAAAATAAAAATGGATACCAATAATATTACATAGGCAAGTATATGTCCCTCATAGGCAGATATAAGCAGGTATAGGCAGTTTATTGTCCCCCATAGACCAATATAGGCAGGTACATGTCCCCATAGGGGGTTTATAGGCAGTTATATGTCCCCCTAGGCTGGTTATAGGCAGGTATATGTCCCCCTAGGCTGGGTATAGGCAGGGTATCTGTCCCCCTAGGCTGGTGATCGGCAGGTATATGTCCCCCTAGCTGGTTATAGGCAGGTATATTGTCCCTCCTAGGCTGGTTATAGGCAGGTATATGTCCCCCTAGGCTGGTTATAGGCAGGTATATGTCCCCCTAGGCTGGTTATAGGCAGGTATAGGCAGGGTATAGGCAGGTATATGTCCCCCTAGGCTGGTTATAGGCAGGGTATAGGCAGGTATATATCCCTCTAGGCTGGTTATAGGCAGGTATATGTCCCCCTAGGCTGGTTATAGGCAGGGTAAAGGCAGGTATATGTACACCTAGGCTGGTTATAGGCAGGGTATAGGGAGGTATATGTTCCCCTAGGCTGGTGATAGTCGGGGTATAGGGAGGTATATGTCCCCCCTAGGCTGGTTACAGGCAGGGTTTTAAAAAAACAAACGAACACTTAGCTTGCTCCCCGCTGCTCCGCCTCCTGCGCGCTCTCCTCCGTCTTCCCGACACAGGCAGGGTGATGTCATCAGGCCGCACACGCAGCGTGATGACACACGCTGCCTGTGCCGGAAACTGTGCTCGCGCTCTGCACCGCACTGGTATCTTCTTCACCTGTGTGTGCTTCGGAGGAGTCACATACAAGTGAAGAGATAGCCCGGATGCTGTCGGCTGACTCGGGATTCTGCTATATGCGCTCCCTAAGGAGTCTCATGTAGCAAAAGCGTCCCTGCCGGTGCACGGGCTATCACAGCGCCCGAGCGCCGACAGTGACTTGAGTATAAGGCCATGTTCACACGGCTTAAAATTGGCTGTATTTCGGTCCGTAATTACGCGCCGAAGTGCGCCAATTACGGGCCGAAAACGGCCCATTCATTACGGTAATTCACAGTTCTCATAAAAAATAGGGATTACTCTCCTCTCTCCCGCCCGGCGAATCCGCCGGGGGGGGAGATAATTCACCTGTCACTTTCTAGCGGCGTATACGCGCCGCTAGCAGTGAAAAGTCAAGGGGCCGGCGAAGTGCCGGCCCCCTGCTACTCCCTCCCCCCTCCCCCCCCCCCCCCCCCGTCCACACGGCGTATTGCGGGGCGAAATTACTTCCCGCAATTAAGCCGTGTGAACAAGCCTAAGCCGAGGAGGGATTTTTCAGCACATTTTTTGTGCTGAAAAACTCTGCTTATACTAGAGTATATACGGTAAGTTGAATTTCCATGGTCACATCTACCGTGTTCTTGTGAATTATGGATACAAATTGAAGATCTACAAAAAAAGTGAAATTTCACCTCCACTTTGCTTTAATTCCTGTGAAATACCTAATGTGTTAAACTTCCTAAATGCTGTTTTGAATACTTTAAGGGGTGTAGTTTTAGATGAAGTCATTTATAGGAATATCTAACATACAGGCCATTCAAATTCACGTTAGAAGTGGACTGGTCCCCAAAAAAAAATGTATATTGCACATTTTCTTGAAAATGTGAAAATTACTACTACATTTCTAAGCCCCCTAATGTCATAAAAAAAGACATTTAAAAATTGATGGCAACCTATAGTAGACACATGGTAGATGCTAGTTATAAACTATTTTGAGTGGAATAACCATCTGTCTTACACGCAGAATTTTTTGAAGTTTTCAAATTTTTCACGATACTTTGATATTTTTCACAAATAAACAAGGACTTTTTTGACCATAATTTCTTACTAACTTAAAGCAAAATGTGTCACGAGAACATATTCTCTAAATCAGGGGTCCCCAACCGCCGGTCCGCGGCGCTGGCTACACAAGATGCCGCCCGCCCGGTGACTTAAGTCCAGGCGGTCGGCATCTGCTCTGCGCGGCCGCTGTAATCCGGCCGCACAGACCTAGCAGCTGCACACATCGTGCGGCTGCATCGTTACCGGGGAAGCAGGAGCGATGCATTACCGCCTCTGCTTTCCCTATTGCTGTAGATGCGGCGCTCACTGAGCTCCGCATCTACAGCAATGAGCGGCACAGGGAGAGTGATGAGCAGTGACGTCACACCCCTGCGCCGCTCGCTGCTGCCCGGCTGCGGGGAGGAGGAGCTCGGCCGAGGATCCAGGAAAGGTGAGTGACTACTTCTTCTTTTTTTTTTTTTTTTTTATTGTCCTGGCTGCCTACTGGGGGCAGCTATGGATTATTCTCACTACTGGGGCAGCTATGTGTCACTATCACTACTGGGGGCAGCTATGTATCACTATCACTACTGGGGCAGCTATGTATTACTATCACTACTGGGGCAGCTATGTGTCACTATCACTACTGGGGCAGCTATGTGTCACTATCACTACTGGGGGCAGCTATGTATCACTATCACTACTGGGGCAGCTATGTGTCACTATCACTACTGGGGCAGCTAGTGTCACATCACTACTGGGGCAGCTATGTGTCACTATCACTACTGGGGCAGCAATGCAACACTATCACTACTGGTGACACATGCCAGATTTCAGAAATGGGGCTGTGTCAGGGAGGCCAAAACTGGCTGTGGCGGTAAGGGGTTAAAGGAGCCTTATAGGCATGATCTGCGAAGTTGTCAGTGTGCAGGGATGGGGAGGAGAGCTGTGACAATCTCCTATTGTGACTGGTGGATCCTATGTTATCTATACACATTGGTGTCACCTTTCCGTGTGATCCTGCCTGGGCTGTTAATGAGTCAACTGCTGAAAAGTTTTCTCTACCGGATAACTACAGTCATTCTATTTTTAGGCCTAATGGTGAAATTGAAACTGCAGGTTTTCAGAATTAAAAAAAAAAAAAAAAAAAAAATGAGTGTTATAAAACATAACCAAAAATTCTTAAATGTATGTACCATAAAACACGAATTAAACAATAGGTTGTTCTTGATAACCTGTTCCCGTTAAGTAATGGGAATGGAAATCAAGTGTGATTTGTGGATATGTTTTATTAAACACTAATCACTGCTTGTAGTATTATCACTGTGGGCTACTACTATTCATGTAACATCATATGTTTAGGAAGAGACTACCAGCATTCAGAAAACCCTTAATCAGTCTGGTTTTTTTTTTTTTTTTGGCAGGAATATATCGCGACTTTACTTTTCACTTTCTGAGATCAGTCTTAAGCCACATTATCTCTCAATGGTTCCTGACACTGTTTACTGCCAAGTTCCCGCTATACATGGTCTTCCACATCATTGACTTGTTGTTGTGTGAGGTTAGTACAATGTGCAATAATATTTAACCTAATGAGCTTCCCGAAAAAAGCCTTAAAAAGGGGTTTTTTCCCCACTACAAGGATGCTTTTTTTTGTTAAAGACTTGCAAAAAAAAGTCACTTTGCAATATGGTCCATTTAAAATTCCTACCTATCCTAATATCCCCTCTTTTATGGGCTGCACACTCCTCGGGCACTATAGCTACAACCTTTTAATTCCTCAGATACTGCCAGCACTGGTTGCTATAGCAAAAGACCGGGTTTTACTGTAGCCTAGTAGAAGCCAGTAAACATGCCCCTGAATTCAAAATGAAACCAAGAAAACAGGACTGAGGTAAGAGGAATCAATGTAGTGAGACAACCCCTTTAAAGAGGACCTGTTTCAATTCCTGATAAGTTTTGTTTTAGAAAATACCAGTAATTCCCCTAAAAAATAACAATTCTTGAGCATTTATTTTAGATCTGTTATTTAGTTTTAGTTTAATTGTTAATCTGTCTAGAAATGCATTACAAATCTGTCATCTGGGTGTTAACAATTGCAGTTGTGTTCCTGCACAGTGTGACATCATCCAATCAGTGCTGACAGTCAGTGTGGTTGCAGGGACACACCCCTTTGATAACTGGAATGGCAACACCCAGCTGCCTGTAATAAATGTCTGGGAGGAATAACACAGCACATCACAGTTAGGCTATGTTCACAGGGCTTGTACGCCGGGTGTTTTGGAACCACGCGCTGATCAGTGCGTAATTCCAGAGCGGGGGGCGGCCGGGCGCCAGCCCCATAGACATGCATGGTCAGTGGTGCGTATTCGCCGCTAACAATTGACATGTTAATAGTATTGTACGCGTGTAGGGGAGATGGGGGGAGGGGGCGCGCGACGCGTAATCCATAGCTCTCTATGAGAGCTATGAATTATCGTAAATGCCGCGCGCACTTCGCCACGTATTAAGTGCAGTACGCGGCTAAATAAGCCGTGTGAACATACCCTTATAGGAGAAAGATTTACAAACACAGACATATCAGGAGCATATCATCTTTAATGAGCAGTTAAAGAGCAGACTCGAAACCTGCACTGTTTCACTCCCAAAATAGACAGCATGGGGTTGTTAGAAGGGCGGTTTAGAAAAACGATTTTCCGGAATCTAATTGGGTAATTCTGAACTTTTGGGATGGGAGCTTCCTATTCAGGACCTTCTCTATTACATTTAGTAGAGAACAGATTTGATGAGCACGTCTCAGTCTGAAGAATCCAAAAAAATGTATGGCAGCAACAAGAACTGTCGTTCTGCATTTCCACAGTAATAGTTCTGCAGGGGAAATGACCAATTGCTGCTGGGGTTTCCCCACAGATCACTGGTGTCCCAGAAATGTGGGAAAACACATGATGACCTCATTTTGGTGGTCCCTTGGAAGACAAAATGACAACCATTTTAAACTATCTTTGACAATTTCTGGCATATTTCATTATCCCTAGTAACGTACATTATAAACCAAATGAATACAGCGATATGTGGACATTGTTTAGGATTTTCATCTGTGGACACGCTGCATAGATATCTCATCTGCCTAGGCCACTCTGTAGTACTGTGATCCTGATTTGTGGGCCTGCACTGCCCTCTGCTGGTGTGATAAGATCTCACCTTTCTTAGAAGTCCTGTGCACTTGTTAAATGTCCGATAATATGCGCTCAGGACAGTTCTGCTGCAGAATCTATAGGTTTTACAACAACATTGGAAATCTATAGGTTTTAACATTTTTTCCAGTACCCCGGAGCTTCCCCCTTGGGCCTAAGCACTGAGTGATCGATAAGATTTCTAGTTTGCCACTCATAGCTGCCAATACTAAGAGACACCTAGAACACAAACTGAAAAGCTAGTAGACTTTTACAGGGATGAAGGGGCCTGTAATCCGAGTTTGTATACAGCAGGAAGCCTTCAGGTTGGTGGTCGCCGGCTAACTGCAGGAGCTGCTGGGTCTTCAGACCTGTAACTGATGTGAATATTTGAGTCCTAGTTACAGGGGAAATGATAAAAAAAAGTTATGTAACAATGCTCCGCCAGAAGTCTTTCTCTGAATTTGTGGGGGAACAATATGTAAAAGAAGTGAAATTAACAAAATTTTAGGCAAAAAAAAAAAAAGAATTGACCGAACCCTGAGGGCATGTCCCCACAGCAGGGGTTTTTTGGAAGTTTTTTCAGCCGGTTTGCGGTTTTTCAAACCGCCTGAAAAACCGCCGATAATGAGCCCCAATGGTTTCTCTATGGAAAAACCCGTGCAGCAGTCCCCCCTGCAAAGGTTTTCCGTCGGGCGGTTTTTTTTTTCCGCCGGCGGTCCGGCCGCAAAACATTCCACCTGCACATTCTTCCGTCCGGTTTTCGGACGAAATATGTGTAAATGAATGTAAAGGGGGATGGCTTTTCTCCGCTCATCGCAGAGAAAAGCCGCCCCCCCCCCTCCCCGGCCGGGAAATTTGTCCTGTGCAGTGGGGACGCAGCCTAAAACGTTTACCAATAGAACAATGTACCTAACATAAAAGTGTACAATTCCAAAACTTATTTTGGTCACAATTTTTACTATTAAAAAAGGATTTTAGAAAATTGGGAAAAAAAGGGGAAACTGCGGGTTTTTTTATACAATTTTTTTTTTAAATTGCTCAACCCTTTTAAATACGGTATTTTGATATTGTTAGGCTATAATATAGGGGTGAACATAGAATACACAATTGCCAAAGGCAAACTAAACTCCTTTCCTTCTCCTCAAATCTATTAAATAATATTAACTTTTTAATAGACTTATTTAAAAAATGGGTACCCCCCCAAATTTTCACTTTAAAAATCGCACACTGATCTCTCAGAAATTAAGTATGAAATCTAAGGAAACGAACATTAGTTTCATATGGTAAACTATCAATTGTGCAAAAAAATCCCATTTCCAAGGAGCAAAACCTCAAACGTCTGAAAAACCGGCCGCAAACCCTTGCCCTTGGGACATGCCCAAAGTCATGACACCAGCTAAAATCCACCATTTTTTAGAAAGCAAACGCTTTAAAAAAGGTGTCTTGTTTACAAGGTTGCAACATAAAAAAATCTCATGATGGATAAAACCAGTGAGTTTGTCTCAAGACCTTCACAACCTTATTGCTACAGTTTTTTTACTGATGACATTGGTTACAGAAAATTTCTGAACTACTGAAGTTTCCAAATTGGGTTTCATAACCCCAGAACTGGAAAGAAGCATTTCACCATACACCGGCCACCACCAGGTGCCCCCAAAAGATTTGCGGACAAAGAGTGACGAGATTTATCAGAAGAGTTGTCCAAGAGCAAAGGGCCAACTGGAGAGCTGCGGAAAGGCCTGAAATCAGTGGGACAATTGTTTCAAAGAAAACTCTTAATAATGCACTTAACCTTCTTTGGCTGTGTCCCACGCTCACCACACAGAACTCCATTAGGGAACAAATAGCATGTTTCCAGGAATTTAGAGTTTGCTCAACAACATTTAGAAAGGCTGTGAAATACGGGGAGAATATAGCCTGGCCAGATCAACTTTTTGGGAAATGTCATAATACATAACATGTTTGGAGGTTTCAAATGCCGCCACATATAAACCCCAAACACAATATTAACAGTGAAGTTTGGAGGTGAAACTCATGGTGGGGCTGTTTTTTCAGCATAAAGCACTGACAAACTTCTTATCCTTAAAGGAAGGATAAATGGACAAATCTACTGATACATTCTTGATAAAAAATCTCCCTGCCATCTACCAGGATAATAAGAAGAAAGGAGGGTCCGCAAGATAATGATCCCAGACACACAGCCATGGAGACTGTCAATTGGTTTTCAGAGAGAAAATAAAGCCACTCACCTGCACTGAATCCAATAGAAATCTATGGAGGAAACTAAAGCTCAGGGTTCAAGAAGGAGCCCACGGAGAATTTAGGAATTGAAGAATGTTTTGTGTGGAAGAAAACCGACTTGAGCAATCCCAAGCAAATGGTTCCTCCATGTAGGAGGCGTCTTGAAGCTGTTTATCACCAACACCAAGTATTAAATAGTTTTTCAGTAAGTGCCAATACTTTCTCACGGTGTCATTTCTCATTATTAACACACATCACTTAATTTTATAGACCTCTATAATTTGTTTTCTTTGCCCGTGTGAATTGAATGTGGTGTTACCACATCTGGTAAGAATTTCATGTCGATAGCAACCTTAGAAATATATTTGCTTAAAGGGGGCACCCCTCTTTTCTTCTCAGAGCGTATGAAGCCCTTAGACATTTATGGCATATCCATAAAGGAGAACTGTTCTGACTGACGGCTGTCCTAGAGGCGGCTTTAAACTGTACATTCCACAGAGCGGACTGCTGAGATTTTTTGCATTTTTACTGTAAATTTTTTGCTGATTTAAAATTGGAAAAGGCAGAATCTGCATTTTAGCCTCTTCTGCAGATTTGGCCTTCTCCCATGGGGGTCGGTGAAACAAACCCAAATGATAAAAACCGCAGCAGGTCCGCCCCGTGTACCCCGAAACTCGTGGTTATCCTTCCCCCTTCTTAAAGTGAAAAGACAATGAAAATATAGATCAAAACCTTAATCAGAATTGGTTTTTTCTTAACAGGGATAAATTCAAAAATTTTTTAAATGTTGAAACTATTTGAAAAATTTGTTTTTTATGAATCTTTTAATAAATTAAAAACCCCTCAATTAGCAGAAACCCCTGGCCATGAAATTTATGACAATTCCCGGGAACCCGAAATGAATTTTGGTAATTTTCCCCAAAAATAATTTATTTTTGCTGAAAATCCACAAAAAAATTTTTTAACCTCCCTTGTAGCTGCAGATTTTGGTTTGAATTCTCATAGATTTTACTGAGTAAATTTTCATTAACTAATAGAAAGGGGGAAAAATCAACACTGAAATCTTCAGCTAAACCCTTCATATAGTCATAGTGCAGATTTTGAATCCTCCCATTTGACGTTAAATTTTGAAAAATCAACCATAGAATCCGTGCAGCCGACCCATCTCATAAATGTACAATTAGGATATGTTCACACACCCACTTTTTCCAAATGGAAAAATCATACATGGATTTCATGGCGGACATTCCAGATGACACCCTTGCATTTCTGCCACAGATTTTGGCTTTGCAGCGATAGTTTGGCTGCTGATTTGGACGCGGTTCCCTTTCCTCCATCAGAGGAGCAAATCAGCGTCACAAACCCCAATCCAGGTGAAATCCATGTCAAAGAATTTACAAAGCAATTTTCCCCCCCCCCCCCCCCCCCCCCCAATTTTGGATTGAAATTCACAGCAGAATAAATCCGGTAGGTCAGGGTAAACTATGGTGTAGATATTCTGCCTAAAATGAATGGGATTTCCAACGGATTTTGACATGGAATTTCATGTTCATATTTCTCTGTGTGAGCATAACCATAGACCTTCATATACTTTTTTTTTTTTTTACCTGTTTTGTACTGATACAGAACCAATATGCTCTAATTTCTCTTAGACTTCTAAGGATGATCTGCTGCTGACCGATTTTCGAGGGTGCTCTGAAATTCTTCCGTGTTCAACTTCCAAAGAGATACCGTTCTGAGGGCAATGCTAAAAAGTTTGATGGAGCTGGCCTGCAGCCTAAAGGTAAATCTCCTGGCTGGCTGTCATGTAAAGACTATTTGATTGCTGTGCTCTGTGCAGTCTGGCTACTGGTTAATACACTTTTCATTCTGAAATTTTATATTGTGGGATAATTTTCGTTTAATCTGTTTGAAAGTAACAACGTGCTGACTGAGCTCAAAGCTGCACATTGGGGATTGTCGCACATGTAACCGCCAGTTGTTTGCATACTTTCCCTGCATTTAGCTAATATAGTTAAAACTCTCGGGTTCCTCCTTTCCTGCACATTGCTGATCACAAGGATATTTTGCTACTTTTTACTTTTATGTCCTAGGTACCTCTAGGGGAATTGTAGGCTTTCCGGGGTACATGAATATGTTAAAGTGTGCATGATCAGACAATAAACCCATCTTTATTCCTGATAGCACAATTTCCAGGGGTATTTCCCCATGTTCCGGATATTCATTTCTTATTGTGCACAGCGGAGTATTTAAAATAGAAAGATGGTGAAAGCAGCCAGTCCTTTTTGTAAGAAAAAAACGCGGTGTTTGGTATCATGTAACCAATCCCCTCAACCTTTAACGGTCCTTATTACAGCCAGAAACAGTGCCCCTATAGCAAATGCGCTGTTTGGAGTTGTTTTCAATTTTTGGGTCCCAAGACGGGCACTTAAAATAAAATAAAGGAAATTTGGGTTTGGAGTGCAGCATTGTTTTCCAGCACTGCACCGTTTCTATTCATGGGCTTTCCATTTCAACCCATTTAATTGGGTAAGTGTGTGACTTGACGGATTACAGTACAGCAGACATGCGGTGCAGATCTTACATTTTACTTTTCACATATTGTCAAGCAATATGCAAATGGATGGGTTTTTTTTTAATTAGGGTGGTTGTTTTTCTTGTGTTTTCGAAAAGTAGTAATTAGGGATCTAAATAACTACAGGGGTGGAGTCGGCAAGCCAAAACTCCGATCCTCAAATTTCCCAAACCTCCGACTACTGACTCCACTCCCTATACTGGCGCATTTTTAAGTGATAAATTTTCTGTAGAAAATGGTAACAGGTGTTTATCACTTTTTGTACAATAATCATACAATACAATACAAAACAAAATGAGGCAAGTTTGGGAAAAGCTGAAGCATTGGTCCCTCAGTCTTGCCTCCGCTAAACTTCACACGCTGTCCCACCAACTTTTAGCTCTGAGCAGCTGCCTAACTGCGATCTCTGATCGCTTGAGCCTTTTTAAGCTCTGACGTGCTTTTCTGCCTGCAGCACATCCCGGGATTTTTAGTTGGGGTCCCAGCCTGCATGGTCTGCGGTTAACTCCTTCGCCACCCTGTTAACATAGGGCCCCGGTCTTAATCAAAAACCCGCAATTTTTTTCCCCCCCGCAGCAATCCCCTGAAACAAACAGACACTCCACTCCACAGCAGACTCGCATTTAGGCAGACCTGCTATAAAACTGTTTCCAATAAGTTGCAATTAAAAAAAAATAAAAATAATTTTACTCACCTTTCGCCCCATCAAACCCTCCCCGCCAGAAAAGCGCCTCCATCAACTGTCCCCCCCGCCAGAAGCCCTCCCTCAACTGTCCCGCCAGAGAGCGCCTCCATAACTTCCCCACCAAAGAGCGCCTCCATCAACTGCCCAGCCAAGGCGCCTCCCTCAACCGCCCAAGCCCGCGAGCGCCTCCCCAAAAAAGTCCCAGCCAGCAGC
>JAODAL010001759.1:0-217784 GCA_025379985.1 Phyllomedusa bahiana
TTCTTTTTTCCAGTATTTCCTTGTATATATGAAACATTTTAAGCTAAAATTGCAGATTATTGTAAATTTTTTTTTTTTTTAATTTTCACAGCCTTATGCTAAAAAAAATTTGTGAATCACCTGTGGGGTCTATATACTCAATGCACCCCTGGATATATTCATTAAGGGGTGTAGTTTCCAATATAAGGTCTATTTAGGGGTGTTTATTAAGTTTTAGCACCTTAGGGTGTCCCCAAACCTGAAATGGCGCCTAAATAAAATCGTATTGAAAATGAGACCCCAGAGTATAGTAGGTGCTCCTCCTATTCTGGGCTTATGGGTGAGGCAAATAATGCACTAGGGCCACATATGGGATATCTCTAAAACCGGCAGACCTGGGGAATTGATATTAATTTGCATTTACCTAGTCACATTTACCGTATTCCAGTGAACAATGGATAAATATTGAAAATCTGCAAAAAAAGTGAAATTTTGAAATTTCACCTCCACTTTGCTTTAATTTCTGTGAAATATCTGAAGGGTTATCAAACTTCCTAAATAGTGCTGTAAATACGTTAAGGGGTCTAGTTTCTCAGATGGTGTCACTTATGGGGTTATCTAACATGCAGGCCCCTCAAAGCCCCGTCAGAACTGGAGTGGTCCCTAAAAAAATGTATATTGCAAATTTTCTTGAAAATGTGAGAAATTACTACTAAATTTCTAAGCCCTCTAATGTCGTAAAAAAAAAAGACATTTAAAAAATGATGCTAACCTATAGTGGACATATGGTAGATGCTAGTTATAAACTATTTTGTGGTGAATAAATATCTGTCTTGCACGCAGAAATTTTGCAACTTTCAAAATCGCAAATGTTTCCAAATTTTCATGAAATTTTGATATTTTGCACAAACAAACAAGGATTGTATGGATAAAAATTTCTTACTAACTTAAAGCACAATGTGTCACAGGAAAACAATCTCTGAATCACATGAATAGGTAAAAGTGTCAAAAAGTTATTCTCACATAAATTGACACATGTCAGATTTCAAAAATAGGGCTGTGTCAGGAAGGTCAAAACAGGCTGGGTCCTTAAGGGGTTAATGTCTTAAACAAAATGGCCATCTGTAGTAGTTTGTATAGATCGTCGTGTAATCTAAGATGGCGCCTAGTCAGAAGTTACACCCTGTGTTCAGACATTCCTGAAGCTGTGAGGAGTGGTCCATAGATAAGGACGTGCCAATAGACCCTCACAGCCAGCTACATGTGATGCCTTTTATCTACTAATTTGCAAAAGGGTATAAAAAGCCATCATTTTGTGAATAAAATCAGAAAGCACTTTCACAGCAACAGGGCATGTTGTGATTTGTTTTTCTCGGTGCACCCTTTGTTATTTTTAAGATAATTTGGCCCCCCACAAGGACAGGATAGCCCCTTTGAGGCTACTTTCCATTTCACCACAAGCTGCTCACAATAGTTGGTAGGAATTCTGGCCCCTTCCTCCTGACAGAACTGGTGTAACTGAGCCATGTTTGGAGGTCGCCTTGCTCACACCTGCCTTTTCAGCTTTGCCCATAAATTGTCAATGGGATTGAGATCAGGACTCTGTGATGGCCACTCCAAAACATTGACTTGGTTCTACTTAAGCCACTTTGTAACCAGTTTGGCAGTAGCTTCAGGTCATTGTCCATTTGGGAGACCCATTTCCACCCAAGCTTTAACTTCCTGGCTGATGTCTTCAGATGTTGCTTCAGTATTGCCACATGATATTCTTTCCTCATGATGCCATCTACATTGTGAAGTGCACCAGTCCCTCCTGCAGCAAAAGAACCCCACAACATGATGCTGCCACCCCATGTTTCACAGTTGGGACGGTGTTCTTAGGTTTCCAAGCTTCTCCCTTTTTCCTCAAAACTTAACAATGGTCATTATGGCCAAACAATTCAATTTTAATTTCATCAGACCACAGGACATGTCTCCAGAAATGTGGGTCTTTGTTCTTGTGTGCATTGCAAACTTTAATCTGGGTTTTATATATTTCTTTTGGAGTAATGGCTTCTTCTTGGCAGAGTGGCCTTTCAGCCCATGTTGATACAATACTCATTTCACTGTGGATAATGACACAATCTTACCAGCTTCCGCCAACATCTTCACAACGTCTTTTGCTTTTATTCTTGGGTTGATATGCACATGTCAGACCAAAGCACATTCATCTCTAAGACACAGAACCCGTCTCCTTCCCGAGTGGTATGATGGTTGTACTTGCATATAATTGTACAGCTGAACGAGACACCTTCAGGTATCTGAAAATTGCACCCAAGGATGATCTAGACTTGTGCAAGTCCACAATTCTCTTCTTGATATCTTGGCTGATTTCTTTAGACTTCCCCATGATGTTAAACACAGAAGCAGTGTGTTTCAGGTATATGTTAAAATACATCCACAGCCGGGTCTCTAATTAAGAAGCTTCCAAAGACATGACATCATCATATGGGCGGTCCCAAATTGTTTAAAAGCATAGTAACCCTAGCGCATGTAAACTTTTAAATTTGCAGAATGTAATAAAAATGCCTTAAAAATTCTCTCATTATTCTGGCATTTGGCAAATATAAATAATTTTGGTTCCTAATTGACCTAAAACGGGGAAGGTTTATACATGTCAGATAGTGAGAAAAACCTGCAGATGTTTCTTTTTATATAGTGGTTGTAAACTTCTGGTTTCAACTGTATAATTACACATATACAGACAACATTACTTGTAGAGTGGTCCTCACTCTACAACCATAGAGGTCCAGGTACATCTAAAGAGATTTTTCCCATGATAGACTTTTAGACAGACTAGATGAAAAATGTCTGAACCCTGAAACCGCAATCGATTTCTAAAATGTGGGCACTCACTGTGCTCAGACAGTAAGAAAGGGTTTGAACAGAGAAGCAGTCAAGCTCAACTGATCAATTTTAAGAATTTAGGGCTAATGAAGGTAGCCGAGTGCAGTACTCAGCGTAATGACATATGAGCGGGTAGTGGATCCACTGGACCACCACAAGCGATGGTACAAGCCGCCCCAGGGAGCGGAGTCTAAGTGGGTCCTGGTATTCACCAAAGCCCACCGCAAGGCAGGATGGAATTGCTGCGGCAATATTCGACCAGGTCGCTACCCCTGACGCGACAGCCGAGGTGCAGCGAGGTACAAAGTCGTCGGGCTGGCTCGTAGTCGAGGACAGTCGGAAAGGTCAGGACAGGTGGCAACAGTGCACGGACGGAAAAACGTAGCAAGAGGTTCAGTACACGGGAGACGTAGGCAAGGCTTCCACATGCTTTTACCATAGGCAAAACGCACTAAAGATCCGGCAGAGAGCTGTTGGAGGTGGAGCCATTATATAGGGTCAGCGACCGGCAATAGCCAATTACCAGCGCTTTAAATCTGAGCGAGCCGGCGTGTCCGCACCCTATGGAGCGGGGATGCGCGCATCGTCTGGCAATAGGACGCGAGGAGGCAGGAGCGTGGTCGGGTGAGAATATGTGCTCCGGGGGGACGCCACTCGCTCCCGGTGCAGGGGAGCATGTAGGGACACGGATGCGCCCGCAGCCTGCCGCACGGGCTGCGGCGCCATTCGTGACACTCGGCTATCTTTGTCAATCCCAATCACATTGAGGGAGCACAGGGAACTCAGAGCCCATGTTTTAGTGACTGCACTTGGTCCCAGTCTTCAGACATATTTCACCCATCCTGTGGGTAGGTGATGAATAACTATCATGGGAAAGTCCACAGCTGGCTTTGACTATAAAAGCGAAAAATAATACACCAAATTTCCCTCTGCGAATCTGCCCTCCTAAAAGTCAAAGTTTGTAGCAACGTTTGAGCAATGTCTGTGGGACAGTACTAATGACCTATAAGGTCCATTGGGTTTCTAGTATTTTTTACTAGGTATAGTACTGTGGCATCTAGCTCTAAGCCTGACAGGGAAGAACAAATGGAAGTGTGAACAGAGTCTTATACTTTTATGTTTTTCTAAAGCAGCATCCAGAGGTCTCAAACTGCGACCCTCCAGCTGTTGGGAAACTACAACTCCCATCATGCCCACTGTTATAGATTATATAAATGCATGATAGGAGTTGTAGTTTCCCAACAGCTGAAGGGCTGCAGTTTGAGACCCCTTCTAAACTGTTGAATATCACAGCTATCACCAATAGAGAATTCAGTAGCTTTGCAGTGGCACTATAAATCACATGCTTCTGGTTCCTTCCTAAGCTGTCATCCATTACTTCCCATTTTACACAAAATAAATGAGGAGGAAGATGATAAGCTACTGGACCCAATCGATGTCTTATGTCTTTTATAATGATGAATAGTAATATAACATCAATCATAAATCCTTCTTGATAGTGTAAACCACACTCTCAAGAAGGTTCTTGTACTCCCCAATCCAAAACTGTATTCAGGATTCCAGCTGTGGTCTGACTTCTATAAGGTTTAAAGGGGTATTCTCACCACATTGATTAGCTTAAAGGGGTTGTCTCACTATAAGGATTGTTTTATACGTTAAAGATCTCGCGAAAGTCACTTTGCAATATATGTCCATTAACAGTGTCCTACCTATTCTGAGATATCCCCTCCTTTATAGGCTGCATCAGCTCCTCAGGTCGGTATAGCTACAGACCTGTTTGATCTGTCCTGATAGGCTGTCAGCACTGGTTGCTATAGCTACAGACCTGGCTTCTACTACAGCCCCGTAGAAGCCAGTAAACACACCCCTGAATTCAAAATGAAACCAAGAAAACAGGACTGAAGTAAGGTGAATCAATGTAGTGAGACAACACCTTTAAAACACATAGACAAAGGTATGTAAAGACTTTTACCGAATACATTGCTATTCTCATTTTGCTCCCTTCACAGTTAGAGCAGTTCTTATTTCCTGCTTGTTTATAGAAGGGTTTCCTAGGCTGCTGATCACCTCTCTCTCCGCTAGAGCCTTGGTAGGGATTGTGGCGTCACTTGTTTATCTTTGACCCTTTAGAGCTCTGTAGCCATGTGCACTGCTGTTAAAATGTCTGTATTACCAATCGCCTTCTAACATGCTCAGCTAGGAAAAGCAGAGCTGAAATGTCAGTCAGTGCTGTAGAACCACCCACAGCCTTTACAGTAAGTGGGAGTTGGAAGCTGGCTGTAAAGAGCAGGCTCTGTGAACCATTTGAAAAGGGTGTTTCCATCACACACTTTGATGGCTCATCCATAAGATATCCCATCAATGTGCAGTAGTTGTGGGTCCCACCTCTGGGACCCACACCTATCTCAGGAAAAGGTCCCAAAAGTTTCTATTAAGAACAGGGAATAGGTTGTGCTTGCACGCTACTCTCCATTCAGTTCTATGGGAGCTCTAAGTACAGCCAGACACGCTGCTCACCTGTACTCGGAACTCCCATAGAACTGAATGGAGAGTGTGATCTACTCTCCGTTCTGAATGGAGACATTCAGAGGCCTGATGCCAACATAAGTGTGGGTCCCAGAGGTGGCACCCACAGCTATCACACTTTGATGGAAAATCTTACCGATATGCCATCATACCGACATGCTAAGTGCAAAATGGGAACACCCCTTTAAAGGGGTTTTGCCACGAACTGAGTTCCTTACCTCTTTATGAGCTCCGGGGAGAATATAAACAAATCCTGCTGAGTCATGAATGCTGCAGGGGTGAGAGGGAGGGGGTGAGCAGAGAGTGAGGAAGAAGGGAGCGTCTCAAACGTTTACTCAAATAATAACATTACAACAGTGGATTCTCTATACAGCAGACACTCATTCACTGCACTTTCTTCCCAGCCCCTTAAAAGCTCATTCATGTACCCTGTCATCAGATACTAAGTGCAAACACGCAAGTGAGGCCAGATCAGCTCCTGTCAGCTCCTGGTCGTGTCTAATGTAAACTTTCAGGTAACTAAGGGGGACTGAGCAATGCTGAAGCTCTCACAGGCTTCACTTTTTGTGATCACATATATTTAGAAAAGTGATTAAATACCCATTTTGGAGGATCCCACGTCAACATTACATCGTGGCAAAACCCCTTTAAGTCGTATTATCCGTATCCTACAGTTATTGAACAGACAAGACAAACAAATGAAAAGTCACATCTTATTTTATTTTATTTTTTCTGCAACTTTCCAGTCGATATGAACATATAGAAATGGCCTAAATCCCACTAATGGTGTAAATGATGACTACAAGGCTCTGATCACCGAATGAATTTGATGGACGGGGACAATGTGCCGAAGATTTTCTGTTAAGTATGTGGAAGAGTCAACTTTTTTATGCTTCCTCCTTTTCTTCTTCATCATCTCGTTCTCCTTGGAGTTTATGTCTTGCAAACTCCTCAATCACCACGTCCTCTGCACTGGAATTGAATGACAGCTCAGATTAGATATACGGAAATACAGAAAATGTTTTTGTTACCAGGGCTGTAAAAAAATGTGATGGCAACTGTGCTGCAAAACCGGCAATGAAAAATCCGTGCTGTAGTCTATATAGATTGTGGTCGGATTTGCCGCCAGCTCCGCACATTGAATGCACGGAGCCATCAGCAAATCCGAAAAACGACTGCACTTTTGTGTAAATCTGCGCCAAAAACCGCGGTCCTGCAAATGTCATAATGCTGTCGGATTTTGGATCTCATTTTGACACTTGCAGAGTAGAGTTAGGCCCTGTTCACACGACGGATTTGGCCGTGGTTATGGCCGCGGGTTCCGACGCGGTTTCTGCGGCCAAAACCATGGCCAAATCGCGTCCAGTTTATTAACATGGTTTCCCATAGGAAACCGCATTAATATTTAGACGCCCCGGGTTTGGCCGCGGCTTTGGGGCCACGGCCTTGCCGCGCGTGTTTGAGAACTCTCCTGTCAATTCTTGATAGGGAGTCCTCAGCGCGGGGGCTGCGCGGTGTTGCCGCGGGTACCACCGCGGCTGGGTCGCGGCTGGTGGCGCGGTTTTCCCCCTGCCTACTAATTTGCATGGGGGCAAACCCTCGCCGCTAACCGCGCCCCAAACCACGCCCCACTTGCGGGTTCGGCCTTTACAAACAGGGCGATTGCAACTCCTAAACCCTCCATCCAATTTTAATGTGGATCCCCTCAAATGTAAGCTGACAGGCTGGGCTTCATGTCCATTATAGAACTATAACTTGAATATGTTTCAGTAAACAGGTACAAAAAACGAAATAGGTGTCAGTGTCCAAATATATAAGGACCTAACTATCCATATATTTTCTTCTTACCTTGTTGTTACTGTAGGTGTCCAAGGTTCCAGCAGAAGAGGAGAAACACAAAAAGGGTTATGAAATATGTTCACAGTTCAAATTACAATAAAATTAATCTAATCTGACCTGATCAATGCTGTACTATCAAGTAACCTATACAGGTGTTTTCAGTATTCCTAAATAACCTCTAGGCAAAAAGGCACATCAAAGCATTTCAAGGCTATGACCATATACTATGCTTCCCACTGAAGCAGCTTCTGAGCATAGTGCAAGTGAAATTTCTGGTCAAAGGGAATGTGTCATCAAAAATGACTTGTTTAACTCGCATTTTTATGTTAAACACATTTTTTAAAGAATTGTTGGTTATATTTCTTTTTAGCTTTCCAGATCACTTTCAATATTTTTTAAAGTCCTGCAGTTTTCACTTTGACCACTAAGCCTAATAACAGTCTGACACTTCCTGTTCTGTAGAGAAGGAGTGTCAGTTGTCTGCTCATTATCAGCACAAAGAAGGTCAAACTGAAAGGAGACACCAGTGTGAATAGATAACACAGGATCCACCAGTCATAAGAGGAGATAGTCACAGTTCACCCTTTCACCTCCCTGCACAGTGACTTCTTCCCAGGTCACAGAGCATGACTAGAAAATTCTCCTATAGATGTCAATAGGGCTGAGTCAGTCTTAAGTCTCCTATGTGCATGAAGCTACTGTAAAGCATCTCTCTAACTGCTGTTAAAGCAGTGCAAACAAGGCCTAGTGGCCAAAGTGAAAACTGCAAGACTTAAGAATTATTAAAAATATTGAAAATGATATGAAAAAAAAAATTCCTAAATGTATTTAACATAAAAATGGAACTTAAACAATGACTAATTTTTTGATGACACATTCCCTTTAAATTGCTGTTCTGGAATCTAGCTCTGCATTATCAAAGTGTTTTGATTTTCAGATGCTGGACGTCTCTTTCTTTATCATATTTGCTGCAGTTCACATTTGTTTCAAGCCAGGGCTCAGAGTTTCTTTGCTGGCCAAATAGGGGTTGATCTTGAATTTCTTCCAATTGTTTTTTTTTTAGAATATATTTTATTTGGTATCCAAATTCACAATATACGATTTACATCTTGCAAATACTTAACAGTACAATTCTTTTCAATAAAAGAATACCAGGTTTTATCTTAGAAATAGCCAAATCAAATGAACGCAAAAACGTACCAACAAGAAATTAAATACAGCCAGGAATATGTTCTTATTTTAATGATGTCTCCTTAGCATGAGAAACTCCGTTCTCACTTTATGTTTGTGTTTGTGGTTGTAGTTGTAAATTTCTTCCAATTGTTCACTGACTATCCACCTCAGAGCTTGTCATATATAATGCAATTCCCCCTAAAACATGATATTTAAAGGGGTGTTCCAAAAATAGTAACTGCTCATCAGTCTGTCAGGGATGATTAAAGGGGTTTTATCCTTTCATCATTTGGCAGCTGTTTATACTGGTTGCTAAGCAGAGCTTATGAAATGGAGGGGCGTGTTTCTCCTCCCAGCAGGGCGTATTTTCTTTCTGCAGACATGCCCCAAAGTGTGCACCTGGAAATTCATTCTGTGTGAGCGGTGGGGGGGAAGGGAGAGATTCTCAGCTGTCGGAGTCTAAGGAATCATTGAAAGTGAAAAGCTAAGTGTAACTCGATAGTATATATCTACATTTCTCGCTCTCTCTACATACTTTGTAACTAGGATGGGAATTTGACATTCAGGACTCTGGGAAAGATGGGTGATTTTTTTTTTCCCTCTCAAACACAGTGATATATCCTGCAGATTATTACACCTCTGACCTCTACAGATCTGCTGAATAAAACTATACCCTTTATCTGTTTGTGTTTAAATGGGACCGCACAAGATCTCTCTCTCTGCTGCAGGACCACTGATCGCGGTCAGTGAACGCAGCAAACCCTGCACCGCACATGTCGACTGATCGCTGTCAGTCAAAACGCAGCAAACCCCGCATCGCACACGTCAACTGATCGCTGTCAGTGAACGCAGCAAACCCCGCACCGCACACGTTGACTGATTGCTGTCAGTGAACGCAGCAAACCCCGCATCGCACACGTCGACTGATCGCTGTCAGTGAACGCAGCAAACCCCGCACCGCACACGTTGACTGATTGCTGTCAGTGAACGCAGCAAACCCCGCACACGTAATCTCTCTCTCCCTCTCCCCTGCTACTCCTTCTGACGTGCGTTCCCAAATACAACCGGGAGCAGGACCTGACCGTAACCCGACCGGAGCTCTCTTAAACCATAGCACTTTGCTTATGGTAACCAAGGGCCTACAAGCTTACTTTTTTCTTCCCCACCTGTTTAACTTTGATCCTTGAAATGAGAAAACCCCTTTAAAAACAGGAAAAATAGAAAACATACCTTCTACACTTTGCCCCGTCCCAACGCTGCGGACGGTCCCGGTAAATCCATCCGATGACATCTATATTCAGTCTTCACGTGAACCCAAAGCCAATCACAAGCCACTGCGACCATGTGCGATATATCCAGCAAGAGAGTACTGCGAGCTGTGGATCGCCGCAGGGTCATGTGAAGAATGGACGGTGATACCATCATCTGGAATCACAGGGACCGTCCATAGTGCTGGAACGGCAGGATTTGCAAGGTATTTTTTTTTCTATTTGTAATAATCCCTGATGGACTGATGAGCTGTTTGTAGTTTTGGAACACCCCTTTTAGCTCTGTAACCTTTGAAGTTTACCTGAATATTAGTTATTGTTTTTGTGTGCTTCCATCATTGCTTTATACACACACATATACATATTCTCTATATATACACTACAGGACCTGTAAAACTAATAACCCATAGAGACTTGTTCATCTAATTTCCCACCATATACTCGCAGCAGTGGGATGACAACGTACGATAAACTGTACCTATCCCAATACCTGTAGACTCGCTTGACGGACTGAGAAGTTATCAAGTGAAAGGCTACTTCGTTAAGATTATTAGGAAGAATCTTGTACTGTAAAGTTATTTTATTCTCGTCAGTATATGCATGGTCACCGCTACATTGTGGCTGCTCATTGTCATGCTCTGGATTCCTAGCTGGAACTCTGTATTCTTATGTTACTTTTAGCAGGAACACTGTATCCCAATGCTGTTATTTACTTACATGTCAATGGTGTCTCCATGGGGGGACATGTATGAACGGGGCTGTAGGAACAGCCCTGTTCGCTCTATTTTTAAACTCCAATATCAGGCGCATTACAGAGCGCCCGCGGCACTTTGTAATGCGCCTGAGATCGGGCGGCGTGCTGAAGGCGGGGCGCACTACAACTGTACAAAACTGCAGATTTATAGCTTCAGTACGGCAAAGCCAGGTGCATTACTGCTAGAACATGTAGAGCACTTTAAAAGTGGTTTACCTGAGCCTGAATTGTCGTGTTAGCGCTAGAATGCGCCTGATTTATGCCCCGCAGTAGAACAGGTTCATAAATTCAGGCGCATTCTACACTAATCTTGTGCCAATAAAGACACCCTCAACAAATGAGTAAGGGAAAAAAGATTACCTCTTAACCAGAAAACACAAAAACTAACTAAAGAGGAATAATAGTCTCAAAACCTAGCTTTTAATTCACCAATTAAAATAATGAAATATACGGCATCTCATTACCAAAATTCCTAAATGAAGAAACAAGATCTATGAGGGGTCCTCACCCAATACACCTATGTGGCCCTCAAAAAACTACAAATACCCTAGCCTAAACAATAAGCAGGACAATCGCCCTGATAAGGGCGTACCTGCAAGCAGCCTGACCCTGTTACTAATGAAACTATATAGCAATATAGTCCCATTCCAGCATGTTTCAATCATTCAAATAATTTAATCTGATCGCATCAGGGAACGATTATGAAAAAGGTGGAAAAAACACAGGAAAAACAGATAAAGCCTAAGGCACAGTCAGGGCATATAAAGTACCTGATGAATTGCTGACACATGTGAATCTTCAGAATATGAATCAGCCAGAACGATACTTAGAGATTTGGATTCACAGTGCTAGTCAGTCACAGCAAAACATATATCAATATCCATGTGGGTACCGTCTCGCACCCTGTTAGGGTGAGCCAGCATCGGCTGGATTATAGGAGAGAGCAATCTTGTGTGCAAAAAAAATGGCGCCTGGGCGGCAAAAATCATACATGTCGTACATGGTGTTTTTATGCGCCTGCTTGACTACCAAAGGTGGAGTATACGAATGTTTGTTGATTTGAGGAAAAGTATCTATCAATCTTATCTAGTTTTATGATGCCCAGCTGCAGGACAGGATTAGTAAATTTCCCTCTTTTTTTAGCTTCATAGAGCAAGATGACTAGAAGAGGGCATGGCTTCAACCCCAGTCTACCAGCTTGACATTGTGCTGACTAGTCTTAGCCAGAGGAAATCTAGAGATTTGTTAGTTGTAATACATGTGTATACACAATTGATGAAATAAGTATTGGACACTTCACCAATTTTCTAAGTAAATAAATTCTAAAAGTGCTATTGACATGAAATTCTCACCAGATGTCGGTAACAACTGATCCAATCCACAAATAAATAAGACCATAAATGCCTATGAATGAAGTTATGTGTAAAAGTGAGAAATGATGCAGGGAAAAAGTATTGAACGCACTTACTAAAATGTATTTATTACTTTCTACAAAAGGCTTTTGTTGGTGATGACAAGATGCCTCCTGTATAGAGAAACTAGTTGCCTGCATTGCTCAGAGGGATTTTGGCTCCTACTTCCACACAATCTTCAAATCCTGAAGCTTCCCTGGGCTTCTTCTATGAACTCTGGACTTTAGTTCCTTTCATAGAGTTTCTATTGGATTCAGGTCAGGCGAGGCTGGGTCATTCTAGCAGCTTTATTTTCTTTCTCTGAAACCAATTGAGAGTTTCCTTGGCCGTGTGTTTGGGATCATTGTCTTGGTGAAGTGTCCACCCTCGTTCCATCTTCATCATCCTGGTAGATGGCAGCAGATTTTTTATCAAGAAAGTCTCTGTACATTTTTTCATTCATCCTTCTTTCAATTATATGGAGTTTGTCAGTGCTTTATGGTGAAAGACATCCCCATAGCATGATGTTCCCAACTCCAAACTGCACAGTTCTTATGGTGTTTTTGGGGTGAGATGCAGCACCTTTTGGACTCAGAATGTCATGTGTATTATGGCATCCAAAGAGTTCAATTTTGGTCTCATCTGACCAGACTATATTCTTCCAGTATGTCATAGACTTATGAAGTCTAAATGTTGTTGAGCAAACTTTAAAAGCTTTTTGTTCAGCAATGGAGTCTTGAATTGTGAGCGTTCATACAGACCAGGGAGGGTGAGTGCATTACTTATTGTTTTTTTGCTATTGTTTCTGCTGATTCCAGGTCTTTCTGTAGCTCTCCACAGGGGTCCTTCTCTCTTGGACAACTCTGCTAATAATTCTTTTCATTCCTCTGTCAGAAATATTGGGAGCACCTGGTTGTGGCCAGTTTATGGTAAAATGATGTTCTTTCCACTTCCAGATTATGGCCACAACAGTACTCACTGGAACCTTTAGTAGTTTAGAAATAGTTTTTTAACAATAAGGTTGCAAAGGTCTTAAGACAGCTCACTGGTTTTACCCATCATGAAATGTTTCTTGTGTGGCACATTGATAATGAGACACCTTTTTACAGGCCATCAGTTGAACCAGCTGATACTATTTTTCAGTAAGTGGCAGGATTGTTTTCTAATTATTTGATAGATTTCAGCTGGTGTCATGACTTGACTTTGGCTTTTTGCTTTTTCTTCTTGTGTTCAATACTTTTTCCCATTTTCATTTCTTATTATTACACATAACATCATTTATGGGTATCTTTGGTTTGCCTGTGGGGATTGGAAGGGTTGTTACACCTTTAGAAATGTCTTCACTTAGAAGATTGGTGACTTGTTTAATCTCTCTCTTCTTCTCTCTCTCTTTTTTTCCTGACCAGGTCGTTTAACCCCCTGCTTGACCAGACACATTTTTATATCTGTAGTACATGCAGGTTTGAATGCTATAATGCTTTCTTGCACTGTAGTTTTTTCACCTATTTTCTGTGATATTTTAGGCCTTTATTTTTATATTATTATAATTATTTATAATGCTTACAGCTAAATGCCATCAATGTCTGTGATGGTAAAACCCCTTTAGGTGTATGTTCACACGACAGATTTGGACACTGATTCTTCGGCAGATTCAGCACTGAGTCTACCTTTAGAATCAGCATCCAATCCAACTCTATTTCAACTTTCAATATTTCTTCTGAAAAATTTTCCTCAGCGTTGAATTTTTTTTGCTGCTGAAAATTTTCAGCGATGAAAAAAACAAGTGACTTGTCAATTATTGGAGGTGGATTGGAAGCCTTACATTATAGGGCTTAGGATGCAGTAAATCTGCCTCTGAAAATCAGCGTCAAATCCTTGTCTGAATTCCTTGCTTATAGTCTGATTTGGCGCTAACATTTTCAGCACCGAGTCCGTCGTGTGGTGTTAACAAGTGTTAATACCCTATATCTAGACTCACCTTCAGACGGTTTGGGGTGCATCAGAATTAGAGGCAGTTCCACTGAAACATCACTAAAGAATAAGAGTCATGTGTTAGAACAGCATTCAGGCCCATACAGCGAGAGGGTGTTATTTGATATAAAAACAGCAAAAAAAAGGCAATATCCAACAGCTGTTTTCTGGGAAGTCTTCCCTCTCATGGTTATAATAGGGGTTAATAACAAGTATATTTAACTCCTTAAGGACCGCCCACCGTCTTTTGACGTCGGGCATTTCAGGTCGTTCGTCTGCAGCGACGTCTTGTGGTGTCGCTGCAGACATTAGAGTATGCGGCACCCGGCGCCGCAGCAGCACTGTGGTCGGGGCTGTACTACGGTCCCAGCGCAGCTCCTGCAAGCACCAGGGAGCAGGGGACACCTCCACTCCCCGGTTCTTTAACCCTTTGATTGCCGCGGATCGTCACCGCAGCGCAATCAAAGGCTTTCCATGCTCTGTCGGGTGATCGGAACACCCGGTGACCCGACAGAGCCCGGGGAATGGCTGCACAGTCATTACATTACACAATTTGTGTAACAATCCAGTGATCAGGGCAGACTGTGTGCTGTCCTGATCACTGCCTGTGTCAGACTGACACAGATTATAATGTATTAGCATATATGAATTGTCACGGTTGGAGGTAGTGGATCCTCTGGACCGCCGTAAGCGATGGCGTAAGCCACGCCAGGGAGCGGAATCTAAGTAGGTCCCGGTTTTCACCAGAGCCCGCCGCAAAGCGGGATGGATTTGCTGCGGCGGGAGTCTACCAGGTAGCTACCCCTGACGTGACATGCTTGCGGAGGCGGCTGAGGTGTAGCGTGGTACAAAATCGGAAGGCAGGCTCATAGATGGGGACAGGCAGAAGGTCAGGACAGGCAGCAATGGTTCGTGGTCGTGGACAGGCAGGAAGGTTAGGGCAGGCGGCAAGATTCGTGGTCGAGGGACGGAGGCAAACGGCACACAGTAATCAGAACAAGACTTAGGAACGCTTTCTCAATAGGCTAATGGCACTAATGATCCGGCAAGCGGAACAGGGAAGGCCAAGCTAAAATAGGGGCAGCGACCGGCAATACCAAATTACTGGTGCGCTGGCCCATTAAATCTAACACTGCCAGCGCGCGCGCGCCCTAGGGAGCGGGGGCGCGTGCGCTGGGAGACAGAAGCTGCAGCAGGCGCGTGGTCAGGTAAGCAGGCAGAGGGCTGGCCGGAGATACGAGTGTGGCCGCGGCCTGACATGCGGGTCGTGGTTCCGCTCACCGACGGGAGACGGGTGCCCCTGCGACCCGGGGTGTGGGTCGCAGGGGCACCCGTGACATGATTATGCTAATACATTAATAATTTTATAAAAAAAAAAAAAAAAAAGTAACACAGTTATCCCTTCATGGGATTAAAAAAAAAAGAAGTAAAAAACATAAAAAGTGTAAAAAAATATAAAAAAACAAATAATAAAATAAAAATAAATATGTAATAATAAATTATTGTGCATACATTACACACCCAAAAACCCTAGGTATCCACACGACTGTAATAACCTGTAGAATTAATCTAACAAGTTATTAAGTGTGAAATGTGAATGGTGTAAAAAAAAAACATTTTTTTTTAATTGAAAAAAAATTCTGCAATTGTTTATAAGTGAACTTAAACTATTCCCCCATAAAGTACAATTCGTCTCGAATAAAACGAGGCCTCAAACAGCTGCATCATTGAAAAAATAAAAAAGTTACAACTGTTGAAACGCAAGGAGGCAAAAACTAAAAAAATGTTCTGGTCATTAACTACTTTTCTGGCGTTCGGCTTAAGGGGATAAAGCTTTTGAGTGATTGTGAAGTTACCTTGAGGTAAGGTCTCCTAGAATGCTGGAAATTAAAAAAAAATGTTAGTGTGTAGAAATTATATCATTGCACTGCATTGCTTGTAGTATTTCCTGTAGATCCATTAGTTCATGTATGTTTACTTCAATAAAGAGAAAGACATATGTAGCAAATAAGTATGTCTGGCGTCATCTTCCACCTAGAGCAGGGATGCAGAACATGCGTCTCCCAGTGCCCTTGTGTGCGGCCCCAGCTATCAGGACACACCAGGGCCGGGACGACGGGTAGGCCAAGGTAGGCGACCGCCTAGGGCGCCTACCTCAGCCTATCCCTAAGGGGCGCCGTCAGGGCCCCGACCCTCGCCGGGCTCCAGGCCGCTGCCGTGGGCCTGAAGCGGCGGCGGTCTCTGGCGACCGCTTCTGCGGAGCAGAGAGCGAGCGCTCCCTGCTCCGCAGACAGTGTCGGGCCCGCTCCCCGGAGGATCGCTGGATCCTCCGGTGAGCTGCAGGGCCGACACAGCGGGGCCGCCGGGTCCTCACAGCGCTGAGGACCCGCCGCGGCCCCGTGCGCCTCAGCCGGCAGCGTCGCAATGACGTGATGTCATCGCGACGCTGCCTCTCCTCGGGCGCACCGCGCGTCACAGGCCGTGCGCCCGAGGAGCTGCCGGAGGAGCGCGCGGCTGAAGAGGACAGAAGAGGAGCGCGCGCCCGGGAATTGGGTAAGTATTAATGTTGTTGTTTTTAAGTGCCTGCCTGTGGACCCCTATATCCTGCCTGTGGCCCCTATAATGCCTGCCTGTGGCCCCCTATATCCTGCCTGTGGCCCCCATAATGCCTGCCTGTGGCCCCCTATATCCTGCCTGCGGCCCCCTATATGCCTGCCTGCGGCCCCCATAATGCCTGCCTGTGGCCCCCTATATCCTGCCTGCGGCCCCCATAATGCCTGCCTGCGGCCCCCTATAATGCCTGCCTGTGGCCCCCTATATCCTGCCTGCGGCCCCCTATAATGCCTGCCTGCGGCCCCTATAATGCCTGCCTGTGGCCCCCTATATTCTGCCTGTGGCACCCATACGCCTGCGTGTGGCCCCCTAAATCCTGCCTGGGGCCCCTATATGCCTGCCTGGCGCCCCCCTTAAGCCTGCCTGAGCCCCCATACGCCTGTCTGTGGTCCCCATACGCCTGTCTGTGGTCCCCATACGGCTGCCTGTGGCCCCTATATGCCTGCCTGTGGCCCCCGTACGCCTGCCTGAGCCCCTGTACGGCTGCCTGTGGCCCCTATATGCCTGCCTGTGGCCCCCATACGCCTGCCTGGTGCCCCCATAGACCTGCCTGTGGCCCCCATATGCCTGCCTGTGGCCCCCATACGCCTGCCTAAGCCCCCATACGCCTGCCTGTGGCCCCATACGCCTGCCTGTGGCCCCTGTACGCCTGCCTGAGCCCCTGTACGGCTGCCTGTGGCCCCTATATGCCTGCCTGTGGCCCCCATACGCCTGCCTGGTGCCCCCATACGCCTGCCCGAGCCCCCATACGCCTGCCTGGGGCCCCCATACGCCTGCCTGTGGCCCCCGTACGCCTGCCTGAGTCCCTGTATGGCTGCCTGTGGCCCCTATATGCCTGCCTGTGGCCCCTATATGCCTGCCTGAGCCCCCATACGCCTGCCTGTGGCCCCCATACGCCTGCCTAAGCCCCCAGACGCCTGCCTGTGGCACCATACGCCTGCCTGTGGCCCCATACTGTACGGCTGCCTGTGGCCCCTATATGCCTGCCTGTGGCCCCCCATACGCCTGCCCCTGGTGCCCCCAGTTTAAAACGCCTGCCTGAGCCCCCTGTACGCCTGCCTGTGGCCCCCGTACGCCTGCCTGTGGCCCCTGTACGGCTGCCTGTGGCCCCTGTACGGCTGCCTGTGGCCCCTATATGCCTGCCTGTGGCCCCTATATGCCATACATGCCAACTCTCCCGTTTTTGGCGGGGGGGTCCCGCTATTTGGGGTCCCCTCCCGCCCTCCCGGGGGAGTTGGCATTCCTCCCGCCGCCTGCAGGCGGCGGGGGTCCTTTAAATTACCCGCGGCGCAAGAGTAGCGCTGTGCGCTACTCTTGCGCCGCGGGACCGCTCCTACAGGCGGGTGAGCGGCCGCTGCGGCCGCTTCACCCGCCTGCGTTCTCACTGTGCGGGGAGGAGGCAGGAGGGATCGCTCCCTCCTCCCTCCTCCCCCTGTCTGTACAGCGCCGGTGTGTGCGCCGCACATACAGTTCAGCGGCGCAGGGGGAAGTGACGCGCGCTGCTGGGAGTGACGCGCGGCTGCTCTCACTTCCCCCTGCGCCGCTGAGGAGATCGGTCGGGAGCGGCCGCGCTGCAGGAGCCTGGTGAAGGTGAGTGGATTTTATTATTTTATTTTATTAGCTTTAGGGGGCTCTACACTGGCTAACAGAGAGGGCAACTACCTGGCAACAATGGGGGTATCACCTGGCAACAATGGGGGCACTACCTGGCAACAAAGGGGGGCACTACCTGGCTAACAGATGGGGCACTACCTGGCTAACAGAGGGGGCACTACCTGGCAACAGAGGGGGCACTACCTGGCAACAGTGGGGGCACTACCTGGCAACAATGGGGGCACTACCTGGCAACAAAGGGGGCACTACCTGGCAACAAAGGGGGCACTACCTGGCTAACAGATGGGGGCACTACCTGGCTAACAAGGGGGCACTACCTGGCAACAATGGGGCACTACCTGGCAACAAAGGGGCACTACCTGGCAACAAATGGGGGCAATACCTGGCTAACAGATGGGGGCAACTACCTGGCTAACAGATGGGGGCACTACCTGGCAACAGAGGGGGCACTACCTGGCAACAAAGGGGGCACTACATGGCTAACAGATGGGGACACTACCTGGCTAACAGATGGGGCACTACCTGGCAACAGAGGGCACTACCTGGCTAACAGATGGGGGCACTACCTGGCAACAGAGGGGGCACTACCTGGCAAACAATGGGGGCACTACCTGGCAAACAATGGGGGCACTACCTGGCAAACAATGGGGCACTACCTGGCAACAATGGGGCACTACCTGGCAACCAATGGGGGCACTACCTGGCAACCAAGGGGGCACTTCCTCGCCACCAATGGGGGCACTACCTGGCTCACCCTTGGGGCACTACCTTGCTAACGATGGGGGCACTACTTGGCTAACGATGGGGCACTACTTGGCTAACGATGGGGGCACTACTTGGCTAACAGATGGGGGCACTACCTGGCTAACAGATGGGGGCACTACCTGGCTAACAGATGGGGGCACTACCTGGCTAACAGATTGGGGCACTACCTGGCTAAAAGATGGGGGCACTACCTGGCTAACAGATGGGGGCACTACCTGGCTAAAAGATGGGGGCACTACCTGGCTAACAGATGGGGGCACTACCTGGCAAACAATGGGGGCACTACCTGGCAAACAATGGGGGCACTACCTGGCAAACAATGGGGGCACTACCTGGCTAACAATGGGGGCACTACCTGGCTAACAATGGGGGCACTACTTGGCTAACAGATGGGGCACCTACCTGGCTAACAAAGGGGGGCACCTACCTGGCTAACAAAGGGGGCATCTAACTGGCTACAAATTTGGCTCTACCTGGCTACAGAGGGGGCATCTACTTGGTTACAAGGGGGCATCTACAGCCTGTTAAGGGGCACACCTGGTTATGGGGGCTACACCTGGCTATAAGGGCATCTACCTGGCTTTCTTCCAAAGCCGTTATGCAGTTAGGTGAGTGGGTGTGGCTTTTTGAAGGGGCGTGGCATACCGACAAGATGGGCGTGTCCATGCAAATTTTTGCCGCGGCGCGCAACGCGCGCCCCCCCCAAGAGTCTCCTGCTTTTTCACGTTAAAAAGTTGGCAACTATGCTATACGCCTGCCTGTGGCCCCCATACGCCTGCCTGGTGCCCCCATACGCCTGCCTGGTGCCCCCATACGCCTGCCTGGTGCCCCCATACGCCTGCCTGTGGCCCCCATACGCCTGCCTGAGGTCCCATACGCCTGCCTGTGGCCCCATACGCCTGCCTGAGCCCCTGTACGGCTGCCTGTGGCCCCTATATCCTGCCTGTGGCCCCCTATATGCCTGCCTGTGGCCCCTATATGCCTGCCTGGTGCCCCCATACGCCTGCCTGTGGCCCCCATACGCCTGCCTGTGGCCCCATACGCCTGCCTGTGGCCCCATACGCCTGCCTGAGCCCCCATACGCCTGCCTGTAGCCCCCATACGCCTGCCTGAACCCCTAGCTATATATTTGCCTGAGCCCCTAGCTATATACCTGCCTGAGTGCCCCTATATTTATATACCTACCTGTCTAAGGGGACAATATCTATATACCTGTCTGACTAAGGGGACTTATATACCTATAATTAAGGAGTTGCTGGAAATGTGAGGAATCTTAAGATATTTGTGTCCAAATCCTCAGGGACGAGTCTTGGCCGGGAGCAATTGGCATGAAGGTGTGAACCGGATGGAGAAGAAAAGGGAAAGTGAACGACGCTGATCAGAAAAGACGTCTCCTGTGAGTCACTAAATGTAACTGCAGTGTAATCACTTATATTTCTGCAGAGCCTACATACAACTAGTATCTACCACTATATGGCCCCTGTATGGCGGTGGTATATGTAATCAGAGCCTGTGTACAGCTGATGTCACATGTGGGGTCGCGTTTGGTCAGGGTCTGGCAGAATTATTTGAGCCTTAAGTAGTAATAGTTTTGGGTCTTGGTTTTGTAGGAGTGTTTTTTAGTAACAATCATTTGTCTGCTAGATTTGCTCCATGTGTAGGTGGATTATTAGGTGACTGTTATTTAGGGGTACTACACTGTCATACGGAGGGGAGCGATTTTGAAAAAGCAGATTTGTCAGGGCTGATTTTCATTGTGCAGCGACTGCTGAGGAGATGGAAGGGAGCTATGTGAAATGTGCAGAAAATTTGTGACAGGACCTGGCGCAGGGGTGAGAGGAATTAGTGTGTGTGTGTGGGGGGGTATTTTTTTGAGAGCGAGGGGGGGGGGGGTGGGCGCCATTGGCTGTACTCGACTAGGGCACCAAAATGCCTTGTCCCGGCCCTGGGACACACACATGCTTTGTCTCTGTCCTCAAACTCAGAAAGGAATATTCATCTTCACACTGACATCTGCATTCAACTAATGGCACTGTAATGATGGGCACTGTTTGGTGGGCAATGTATGGCTGGCACTGTCATTGTAGGCACTGTTGTGGTAGGCTCTGTATGGCTGGTACTGTTATGATGGACAGTGTATGGCTGGCATTGTAATGGTGGGCTCTGCATGGTGGGCAATGTGTAGCTGGCACTGTCATAGTGGACACTTATGGAGGGCACTAGTGGGCTGACACTTTTATGGTGAGCACTGTATGGCTGGCACTGTGATGGTGGGCACTGTATGGCTGGCACTGTTATGGTGGATACTATAGAGCTGACATTGTTATGGTGAGCACTTTATGGTTGGCACTGTAACGATGGGCATTGTATGGCTGGCACTATAATGGTGGGTACTGTTTGCCTGGCACTATAATGGTGGGCACTGTTGGCTGGCACTATAGAACTGTATATGTTATTTTAAGCAACTTAAACGAGCAATCCAAATTCTTTCTCAAAGCAGTGTTCATTTCTGACACAATCATGTTCAATCCACAAGATAAACCATAAAAATGTCTCATAAGTTCAAGAATCTTGAGAGGAGGCAATGAGTTGGAGAGGAGGCCATATATGTGTGCTGTTCTCTCTAGTTATAGTTGTGAAACAGCCATTTCTGTAATCCCCCAAAACTGCAGTGAAAATATGCGCCTCATATCCTCTTTCTGGAGCAGCGAGCAGGGAACTCCCCACACTGATCTCTGGCAGCCCCTAAAGACCTCTCAGCCATTTTGGGTATTTACAGTTGATGTGAGAAATCCCCCTTTAAGATTTACTGCGCCCCATGGAAGAGGGAACAATATGACAATGTGGTCCTAGGACCAAGAAAAATTGTGCACCACTGACCTAGAGGAACAAATTATCAATATGTTGGAATTTGAAATCTTCTTTTGATCTATCCCTATACATGTTTGTTCACCAATCCTGTCATGATGTCCATATGGACATCTTAAAGGGATCCTGAACTTCGCCCACACCACCTGGAGGCTCGCACCTGGCAGTCCGGAGCCATGGGAAAAACTGGCTTCCAACAGTAGATGCCAACCTTGAAAGCAAAAGTAAACCGCCCAGGTTGCAGCGAGGTAAAAGGTTAAAGAGGTGTTTCATTTGCATAGATGGAGGACATTTTTCAGAATTGTCATTAATTGGTAGAGCAAAGGTCTATAAAATGTGTCTCTGTCTGTTCGCAGAGCCTGGCATGACCATAGATTCAATGGAAAACCCATTACTCTAAATGAGAACTTGGTAATATTTAATTTTCCATACAGTGGCGATGCCATGGTAAAGTTATTTTTGGTCACATACCCGCCTCTGGCTGCCATCAGATTTACTCTGACTTTGTAAGATACCAGGATGCCGAGCACCTCCCTGTCCATTCCTGGGCGCATGCTGGGAAAATAATGAGATGAACAAAGCAATTACTTAACAATAAATAACATGTTCATGCTATAAAGTAATTACTAGGACTAAGGGAGTCATAGAGGTTTCTTGCTCTATGTCATATCAGACAATATAAGAAGACTGGATAATTGGGTGCATTCAGTACTTACATTGTTGATGATGCCAAGTTAGTGTCTCCATGCTTTAGTTTGCCATCCAGTGCCAAACCACGCTTCTCCCGGTTATTTGCCAATAGTGGAGTCACTGAATATGTCCGTGTGAATGACGAATTTGCTGGAACAGTATCACTTTAGAGAAACAGAAGGAAAAAGCTGTGAATATTGCCATCCTATGCTAAATAATACTTCCATACTGTGTTCACACAATACTGCTATCCTGTGCCAAAATAATACTACAATATAATGACTAAATAATACCCCCATAAAAGAATCAAATGATATTACCATATACCACATAGCACTGTCATGTATTTCCTACACAATAATGTTATTCGAATAAAACTGGTTAGGGCTGTCATAAGTCATTTCAGGGCCTCAAATAGCCAAAGCACCTGGACCTCCATTACCTGGGTACCTGGGCACCCATTACCAGTTTCTGTCTTGCATTATATCAATGAGCACCTTTTTTGGTAAATTTGATCAGGGCCCTTTGTGTCTGGTGAGAGTGTGGATGCAAAAAATGCTGTCAATCACTGCATCTGGATGGGGAGATTCACAGGCTTTATTTTTGTGCCAAGGGAGAATTTACTTACATGGAAATACTAATTTAAAGGCAATGTGTCTTCAAAAAATGACTTATTGTTTAACTCACATTTTTATGTTAAACACATTTTTTAGGGATTTTTGGTTATGTTTGTTTTAATTTTCCAGATCACTTTCAGTATTTTTTTTAATAATTCCTAAGTCCTGCAGTTTTCACTTTGGCCACTAAGCCAAATAATTGTCTGACACTTCCTGTTCTGTTTAGAGAGCTTTTCAGCAGTGTGCTCATTATTAGTAAAATCAATTCTACCCCAGAAATAAAATGCACCAAATGTAGTCAGAAATAGACTACGTTTCCGCTATTGAGATCTATGGCTATGCCACAGTATATGTTTGAATAAGGGGGTGTTCACATGGTGTATTTTGGTGCGTATTTCCGGCATAATTTCGCTGAAATACACCCCAAACAATGTACTCTAAGGGCAAGATGTCAGAAAAGTGAGCGTTTCCACGCCAGTTTTAGGTGCATTAAATCAATGTACAGTGCGCCCGAAAGTCCGATCCTTCCAAAAATGTGCCGTCAGGTATAACTTGCATAGAAAACTTAATCCGCCTAAAAATGCAGATCGCTTCAAAAAAGGCGCATTGCTTAACACATGGCACATAGCATGTCACTGATAGTATATGTAATGCACCTATCGAGGCGCATTGCCCGACGGAGGCGTATAGCATATGTAATGCACCTCAATAGGCGCATTGCACAACGGGGGTGCACAGTGCACCATATTTAGGCGCATTACAAAGTATTGTGCCCGGCGTATAATGCGCCTAGTGTACGACGGTTCATTTACAACAAGAATGTGGTGGTTTTGGTGCAAAATAGACTAGAAAACTGGCGTAGGCGTGTTGGAACATGTCACCCTAAATTTCACATAGAGTTCATAGTAAAATACGTGCTATCAATCAGACAACGCGTATTTTATGATCGGATATTTAGAGCATCTGGAAAAAATCGACATGTCAATAACAGAGTTAAGTTTAGGAAGCTAAAATCTGCCTCAGGGACATTGTGCGTCGTTTGCACTGTTGAAATTCTGTACTTGCTCCACCCTAACTCCTTGCTGTGGGCTACCACCTCCCATAGATTCAATATCACCCTCTTGCACTCTATGTCTCTTACTAGGGATATCTGGAGGAGATGCCACAAACAATTTGGGTTATGTTCTGAGGCTTCCTCAATGACTTCGTTTATATTTCACCCCCTGCTATTGGAGGGACAACCAGATGTGAGTCTGAAGCCTTGGTTCGACCGTAAATTGTTTTACTTTGCGGATCTGGTGGACCACCGTACATTGAAATTGAAAACGTTTGATGTGTTGCAGTCCGCTCATGATCTGCCCCTTTCGGCTTTCTACTCCTACTTTCAGATCAGACATTTTGCTACGTCGGTATTAAAATCCACCACAGTGTCTGCTCCCACTGTATTTGAAAAGATATGTCAGGCAGGACACTCCTCTAAGGGCCTGATATCCTCTATATATAAACTGCTAATAGCTTCTAATCTCGACTCCCCAATAGTCCACTCGTATATGGTTAAGTGGGAGGGATGCATGGGTTCCCCTATTTCTAGAGACACCTGGCAAACGATATGGAGGCAGGCAGCCCGCTCATCTCTCTCTGCCCAAACTAAAGAAAACCAATACAAAATATTAATGCACTGGTATCACACTCCTGCTCTCCTGCACAGATTGAAACCTACTATACCGGACTGTTGCTGGAGATGTGGGGATCCAGGGGCAGACTTACAGCATGTGTTTTGGGACTGTAGAGGGATACGGCCGTTTTGGTCAATGGTTCAGACCTTGGTCAGTGATATAACACAGGTTAGGGTCCCTCTTACTCCGCAGACCTTTCTTCTAAATGTTCCTTACGCCCCCCTAGGCCGTGGGATGGGAAGACTCTTCCTATATATAGTAACTGCCTCCAAGTGTCTTATTGCTAGATTTTGGAAGCAAGCATCTACTCCCACTCAGCATGACTTAAAGGGGTTGTCTCGCTACAAAGAATAGCTTTCAAATTGTAGGGAACACAAAATAAAGACATTTTCCAAATATATTGCATTGTTCCTCTGTTTTCCCTAAAGAGATACAAGTGAATTTATTACCTCTGTGGCTATTTCAGTTCCCTCAGTAACAGACCTGTAAACAAATCTCCTGGGGCTGTTTGTTCAATGAGATAACAGAGAGTGAGTCATCACACAGGTCAGCAGTGTCAGTCAGTGTCCTGTGCTGCCAGACTGTAAAAAGCTTGATTTATCTCAAGTAAACAGCTCTGTAATTAGGGCTTTTGTTTTGGGGATCAGATAAGGTCCTGCTAGTAGTTTGAGAAACTAATCTAATCTAATTAGCATCTGAAAGCACGGAGCTTATGCTGTACAAGCATGGAGTTTATGCAAATTAGTCTGAACCAGGAAGTGACAGAGAATTTCTTTCATGCATTTTTGAAACCCTGTGGGGAGACAACTCCTTTAAGTCTTCGTTTACAGGAAGTTAGGCGAATGGAATATCTTACTGCTCTATCTCACAACCAACTGGACATATTTGATCGTATTTGGAAACCATGGGATGTTTACTGTATCCTGCATGACTTGTAGTTTTCTACTTCGGTTTAGCTGGACTGCAAACCCAAAATTGGGAGCCTTAGCTCTTCCTGGTGTGTCTTTTTCTTGGTCTTTCCCCTTCTCTTTCCTTACCCTGTGTTGTTAGTGTGTGTTTATGTCTTGTAGGTGTCTTTGTCACCTCAGCCTCACCTCAGCCGTCTGCAGGCCTGCATTTCACTGGCTCCAGAGGACGGAGCTATTGGATTGCAATCTAGGCTTGTATCACACATGACCAATTGAGACCTAACTGTTCAAAAACTGCACTTTGATCTATTTGCTTTGAATGTATAATGTCTCAGTGAGAAGTATTTCACGGCTTTGTCGAATCTTTATTTTAATATTGAAAACGTTATTGAAATATTTTAATAAAAATTTACAGTTAAAAAAAAAAAGAAATTCTGTACTTGCCAGCACTGCAATACGCCACGTGAACCCAGCCTAGCTTTTTATGGCAATGCAGTCATATGCATGTAGTGTATACTCAGTTATAAATTTGAATGGAATGTGAAATGGTCTATTACATTTTCAGTGCCATAAGCTGTACAAAGAGGTGGACTATTTTATTTTGCTTACTTCATTTCCTCGCTGCAAACAACCTTTGTGTATTTATCCAGTGAATACAACACCACATCTGTTATCTGTTCCACTAGAAATAAGAAGAGATTATAGTATTATTCCATTGAGAATATTCTGTACAATTACACACAATAAAACTTACAAGAATACAAAAAATACAAAAATTAGGGCGGATTGGACAGGGTGGTGGTAGTGTGGATGTATAATGAAAGGAAGAGGATAGTTTATGAGTAAGTGGTGGTGAAGCAGATGGAGAAATTAACGGTGTTGTCCCATTTTAGACATTGCTGGCATATTGCAAGTGTATTCCATCAGTGTCAGGTAGGTGCGGGCTTCACCTTTGGGACCTGCAACTATTTAGAGAACAAGCCCATTCTGAATGGAGAGGTGTTCCAGACTCATTGAAATCAATGAAAGTTCCAAGTACAGCCAACCGGCAGCCAAAGCGGAACAACCACTTTAAGGGTGAACCAATGAAAGTTTTATCATTACTAGTCTCATTTTTGCCCAATGTTAGTAAAAATTTCAGCCAATCCTTCTATGTCACATGCATGGTTCTTTAATGGGCTGGACCAGTTAGATCTTCTCAAGGAGAACCAGTATCTTTCAAGAGCTTCATGCATGTCAGATGGTTTAAGTAGAAGTTTGACAACAAGGATAGTTTATCGATCATCTAAACATCACCATGTGCACACTATGGGCGACATGTATGAACGGGGCTGCTCCAGTTATGGTGAACTTTGAGCCAAAAAGAATGTATGAACAGGTGCACTCCAAATTTAAGCGTGATAAGTTCTTTTGTAATGTGCCAAAGACACTTTTCAATGCGCCAGAGATTTAGGGCATTCTGGGGGCGTCACATCACATTCATAGAAGTAGACATATCTATGATTATTTGACGCCAAACCTAGGCACACACCAGTTAGAACAGCTAGACCAGGGTAAAGGTGGTGCCTGAGCCAGACTTGTGGTATTGGCTCTACACTGCCCTGTATGTATGACCTGCAGAAGAACAGCCAGACCAGGGTAAAGGTGGTGCCTGAGCCAGACTTGTGGTATCGGCTCTACACTGCGCCTGTAGGTATGACCTGCAGAAGAACAGCCAGACCAGGGTAAAGGTGGTGCCTGAGCCAGACTTGTGGTATTGGCTCTACCCTTCCTGTATGTATGACCTGCAGAAGAACAGCCAGACCAGGGTAAAGGTGGTGCCTGAGCCAGACTTGTGGTATTAGTTCTACACTGCCCTGTATGTAAGACCTGCAGAAGAACAGCCAGACCAGGGTAAAGGTGGTGCCTGAGCCAGACTTGTGGTATTGGCTCTACACTGCCCTGCATGTATGACCTGCAGAAGAACAGACCAGGGTAAAGGTGGTGCCTGAGCCAGACTTGTGGTATTGGCTCTACACTGCCCTGTATGTATGACCTGCAGAAGAACAGCCAGACCAGGGTAAAGGTGGTGCCTGAGCCAGACTTGTGGTATTGGCTCTACACTGCCCTGTATGTATGACCTGCAGAGGAACAGCCAGACCAGGGTAAAGGTGGTGCCTGAGCCAGACTTGTGGTATTGGCTCTACACTGCCCTGTATGTGTGACCTGCAGAAGAACAGCCAGACCAGGGTAAAGGTGGTGCCTGAGCCAGACTTGTGGTATTGGCTCTACACTGCCCTGTATGTATGACCTGCAGAAGAACAGACCAGGGTAAAGGTGGTGCCTGAGCCAGACTTGTGGTATTGGCTCTACACTGTCCTGTATGTATGACCTGAAGAAGAACAGCCAGACCAGGGTAAAGGTGGTGCCTGAGCCAGACTTGTGGTATTGGCTCTACACTACATCTGTATGTATGACCTGCAGAAGAACAGCCAGACCAGGGTAAAGGTGGTGCCTGATCCAGACTTGTGATATTGGAACTACACTGCGCCTGTATGTATGACCTGCAGAAGAACAGCCAGACCAGGGTAAAGGTGGTGCCTGAGCCAGACTTGTGGTATTGGCTCTACACTGCCCTGTATGTATGACCTGCAGAAGAACAGCCAGACCAGGGTAAAGGTGGTGCCTGAGCCAGACTTGTGGTATTAGCACTAGACTGCCCTGGATGTATGATCTGCAGAAGAACAGCCAGACCACGGTAGACCAGCAGAAGAACAGGTTCATACATTCTGCCGCATTCTACACTGCCTTAAAGCTATTTAGTATGGCCTGTCAGCGCCATCGTTCATTCATGTCACCCTAAGGCCTCGTTCACACGGCTTATTCTGGGAATGATTGGAGCCGTACTGCGCGCCGGATTTGCGCTGCAGTACAGCTCCAACCCGTCCCAGTCATTACGGTAATAGAGAACTATGGATTCCGTCTCTTCACCCCGCTCGGCGAATCCGCCGCGGGGGGGAGAAAGTGACATGCACATTATTTACGGCGTGTACGCGCCATGAATAATGAGTGTCTATGGGGCCCTCCGCCCCGCCCCCCCTGCACGGCTGCCGGCGTAATTGTATAGTATACAGTTTATGTTCTCCCTGTGTTCTTTTAGTCTGGAACCAACCATTTTAAACAATAATACGTCATGACTATTGTACTCGCTTATTTAATACTTTATGAATACCTGAGATCTTGATCTTTTTCACAATTTTATTGGTTGAATTGTTGATTTTCACATTGACTGTGACTGGTTCACCGTGATAGTACATCTACAAGGATAGAAAAGTGAATAAATAAGAAACCATACAAATATCCATATGTAATAATGGAAACTGAATATCTAAGGGTATGTTCACATGGTGCATTCCTCATGCAGATTTTGATGTGGATTTTGTGCATGTATAAAAAAGGAATCTGTATTTCATACAGCTTGTATTTTCTGCTGTGGGTTTGCAGTCTATGCTGTGCAAAAAACAGAATACGCATGTCACTTATGTGATTGCCTCCAAACAACATCGAGTACAGTCCTGTGGGAGGTGGCTCAAAGGTTAGTACTATTCTCTTGCTGGTGTCCTGGATACAAGTCCCACCAAGGACCCCATCTGCAAACGGTTTGTATGCTCTCCCCATGTTTACAGGAGGTTCATCTGGCTACTCTAATTTCCCTAGCACAGTGGTCTGCAAAGTGCGACTCTCCAGCTCTTGGGAAACTACAACTCCCATCATGCCCACTGATACAGATTATATAAATCATACATGCCAACTCTCCCGTTTTTGGCGGGGGGTCCCGCTATTTGGGGTCCCCCCTCGCCCTCCCGGCAGAGTTGGCATTCCTCCCGCCGCCAGTAGGCGGCGGGGGCTCTTTAAATCACCGCGGCGCAAGGGTAGCGCTGGTGCGCTACTCTTGCGCCGGGCCGCTCCTACAGGCGGGTGAAGCGGGCGCTGCGGCCGCTTCACCCGCCTGTAGGAGTCTCGATGTGCAGGGAAGAGGCAGGAGGAATCGCTCCCTCCTCCCCCTGTCTGTACAGCGCCGTTGCGCACCGTACATACAGGTCAGCGGCGCAGGGGGAGTGACGCGCGGCTGCACTCATTCCCCTGCGTCGCTGAGGAGATCGGAGGTGTCCGGAGCTGCAGGGAGCCTGGTGAGGTGAGTGGATTTTATTATTTTATCTTTATTAGCTACATGGGGGGCTCTGCCTGGCTACTAAAGGGGGCAACTACCTACCTGGTTACTAAAGGGGGCAACTACCTACCTGGCTACTAAAGGGGGCAACTACCTACCTGGCTACTAAAGGGGGCAACTACCTACCTGGCTACTAAAGGTGGCACTACCTGGCTTCTAAAGGGGGCAACTACCTACCTGGCTTCTAAAGGGGGCAACTACCTACCTGGCTACTAAAGGGGGCACTACCTGGCTTCTAAAGGAGGCAACTACCTACCTGGCTTCTAAAGGGGGCAACTACCTACCTGGCTACTAAAGGGGGCACTACCTGGCTACCAAAGGGGGCACTACCTGGCTTCTAAAGGGGGCAACTACCTACCTGGCTTCTAAAGGGGGCAACTACCTACCTGGCTACTAAAGGGGCACTACCTGGCTACTAAAGGGGGCAACTACCTACCTGGCTACTAAAGGGGCAACTACCTACCTGGCTACTAAAGGGGGCAACTACCTACCTGGCTACTAAAGGGGCAACTACCTGGCTTCTAAAGGGGGCAACTACCTACCTGGCTTCTAAATGGGGCAACTACCTGACTTCTAAAGGGGCAACTACCTACCTGGCTACTAAAGGGGGCAACTACCTGGCTTCTAAAGGGGGCCACTACCTGACTACTAAAGGGGGCAACTACCTGGCTAATAAAGGGGGAAACGCCCTGACAACAAAGGGGGCAACTACCTGGCTTCTACAGGGGGCAACTACCTGACTTCAAAGGGGGCAACTACCTGACTTCAATGGGGGCAACTACCTGGCTACAAGGGGGCATCTACCTGCCTGTAAGGGGCACTACCTGGTTATGGGGGGCTACTACCTGGCTATAAGGGCATCTACCTGGCTTTCTTCCAAAGCCATTATGCAGTTAGGCGGAGTGGGTGTGGCTTTTGAAGGGGCATGTCACACCAAAAAGATGGGCGTGTCCATGCCTATTCTTTGCCGTAGCGCGCTACGCGCGCCGCCCTCTTTAATCTCCTGCTTTTCCATTTTCAAAAGTTGGCAACTATGATATAAATGCTTGATGGGAGTTGTAGTTTCCCAACAGCTGGAGAGCAACATTTTGCAGTCCACTGTCCTAGCACATACATATAGGTTAAATGAGAACTTTAGATTATGGGCCCCAATGGGGACAGGGATCCATAATGACAATCTCTGTACAGCGCTGTGAAATGTGACAGCAATATATAAATGATTGCTTTATATTACTCCATGTATTGACGGTCTTTTTAACTTATTGGATGTTTTTTTTTGGACCTTTTTTAACTAGGTTGAAGAAGGGTTTTGGCCTGAAATGTTGCTATGAATGGTGGTTTCTCAACGATGTGAAATAAATAAATAAATTTAATTTGCTCTCACGACATATTGGTATGCTGACCCTTATTTGTTTGTCTGAGGATTATTCTTGGTGGATTAGAGGTGGGTCACCTAGTCTGACACACTTGCATATGACGGTCTTGGTAGTGAGCGGAGGAGCGGAGTCTAAGTAGGGCCGGTTTTCACCAGAGCCCACCGCAAAGCGGGATGGACTTGCTGCGGCGATTGCTACCAGGTCGCTACCCCTGACGTGACTCGCGGTGGCTGCCAAGGTGTGGCGTGGTACAGAATCTTAAGGCAGGCTCGTAGTCGGGGACAGGCAGAACGGTCAGGGCAGGCAGCAATGGTTCGTGGTCGAGGGACGGAGGCAGAAGATACGGTATACAGAATAATGCAAGACACTTCCTCTCAAGGCACAGGGCACTATCGATTCGGCAAGGTTACTGGGAAGGGGCAGGACTTAAATAGGATCAGCGCCCGATGAGACCAATCATTGGCGCGCTGTCCCTTTAAATTTGGCTGCAGTACCGCACACGCGCCCTAGGGCGTGAACGCGTACCCAGCCAGCCACAGGAGCCCGCACCCAGAACGGAACAGGAGCGCGGTGAGGTAAGTGCTGAAAGTGAGCTGCTGGCTGCGGAGACGGGGCTGCGGCATTGCCCACAGCCGGAGCCGCAGCGGGGGTGCGGATGTGCCCGCGGCCAGACACGGTGGCCACAGGGACACCCGTAACACATGCCTGGGGTGCACCAGTAAATCTGGTTCTTGGGGCCCACCAATGAAGTTGATTCATGATGCCTACCAGTGACCTTGATTCTTGGGGCCCATTGATGGAGTTAAAGGGGTTGTCTCGCTACAAAGAATAGCTTTCAAAGTGTAGGGAACACTAAATGAAGACGTTTTCCAAATACATTGCTTTGTTCATCTTTTTTTGTTGAGGAGCTACAAGTGATTTTGTCACCTTCCTGGCTCTATTTGGTTTTACCAGTAACCGACCTGTTTACTCCTTTTCCTCTGATAGCAGGGAGTGATGTCATCACACAGGTTGCAGCAGCCAGAGTAAGAGCCTGTGTGTTATCTGAACTTTCAGACAAAAGCTAGTAATTACTACTGTTTACTTTAGATAAATCTCCTGCTAGCAGTTTCAGTTTCTAAGCTAATCTAAACTAATTAGCAGACTGAAACCACGGAGTTGTATACACAGAGTGAATGCACTGAGCTCGTATGCTAATTACAGACAGTCTGACCAGGAAGTGACAGGATGCATCTATGAAACTCTAAGGGGAGAAAACCCCTTTAATTATTGGGGCCCATTCTACAGCTACTGTACAAGACTGCATATACTGCACTTGACGCTTGCACCTTGCCTCTTGCTTTCTGCTACTTTTTCTCTGCCTTTCTCCTTGAAAGGGATCCAACAGGCCCAGGGAGCCCTCGGGGGTTTCCTTTAGTTCCCTGTAGGCCAGTACAAGCCTGCATACAGATTAGTGACAAATGAATCCTTGGTGGAATCTGTGGCACATCAAAATGCAAATTAGCCACCTCAGATTATCTTCCAAATCCATCATGTATTTTTCTGACAGAAAAATCTATCATGAGAACATAATTTACTACTTGGTTATTCATGAATTTAAATGAATCAGTGAGATACATGTGAAAGATGGAAAAAAAAAGTAATCTGAGGACACTAAAATAGGAAAAGCTATGAAGGACTAGAGACACAGCTGGCCCTGGTGCAAAACATTAGCCCTATGTAGCACCATTAGAGTGCTATCTATCTATCTATCTATCTATCTATCTATCTATCTATCTATCTATCTATCTATCTATCTACCAACCTACCAGGAGCCCCTATCTCCCTACCTTCAGGGGGACACTATCTACCTACTTACATACTGGGGGCCCCTATATACCTACCTACTGCAGGCCCCTATCAATTTAACTTCCTACTGGAGGCCCCTATCTACGTACTGGAGGCCTCTATCTACTTACCTACCTACTGGGGGCCCCTATGTACCTACGTACTGCAGGCCCCTACCTATTTACCTTCCTAGTGGAGGCCCCTATCTACCTACTGGGGGGCCCATTCTATCTACAGTACATTCTGGGGGCCCTTATTTCTCTACCTACTTACTGGGGTCCCTATCTATCTACCTACTGGGGGGACTCTACCTGCGTACCTACTGGGGCCCCCTATCTACCTACTGGAGGGCTCCTATCTAACTACCCACTGGGAACCCCTATCTAACTAAATACCTACTAGGGTTGACTCTACCTACCTACTGGGGCCCCTACCTACCTACCTACCTACTGAGGGCCACTATCTACCTACCTACTGGTGACCGCTATCCAGGGCAATCTTTTCTATTGGGCGCACTAGGCAGTTGCCCGGGGGCCCCACAAGTATAGGGGCCCCAAGTTGTGTATGTATGTCCCAGGAATACAAGAAACATACCCTGGATCCCTTGGTTGGCTTTGCTTATTTAACTGTTTGTGTGTTTTAAGATGTGCAAACAGTTAAAAACCAGGGTGGAGAAGGGAGCCAAAGGCTCCCTGCCCTGCCAAATAGTCTTGTAAGGCTGCTGGTATCGAGACATAAGTGGAGTGATAATACAGGTGTGCTTGGGAGGGGGGACTCGAGCCATAACCAAGTGTGATGTCATGTATTTGGGCAGAACCCACTGCAATGCTATGCCCAGGGGCCCATAATTCTGTTAAAACGGCTCTGCCCCTATCTACATACCTTCCTGCTGGGGGCCAATATCTATATACCAACCTACTGGGGGTCCCTATCTACTTACCTACGTACTGGGGACCCTTATCTGCCTACCTACTGGGGGGACTCTACCTACCTTCTGGGGGGCCTTATATACCTAACTACAAGAGGGGGTCCTATATAACTACTTACTGGGGGAAAGTGGAGGGGGGAGGAGGGCTATATACCTACCTCCCAAGGGGACTATATACCTAGCTACCAGGGGCCCTACCTAAATTAATACCATGGCACCAAGGTGGTAATTATTACCATTTGGGGCACTATGGATGGGGAGTTTGTACATGGGGGGAGGGCACAGTTATGAAGATGATAAAAAAGTGAAGAGACAGTTATTGGAGGGCTCAGAGGGGGCAGACAATGACTGGGTGGGTTGAGGGGGACAGTGACTAGGAGAGTCAAAGGAGAGGAGACGGTTACTGGAAAAGTCAGAGGGGGAGAGACGGTGAGTTGGGGGTGAGACAGTGACCGGAGTGACCAGGGGGTGACAGTGGCTGGAGGAGTCAGAAGGGGGAGACAGTGACTGGAAGAGTTTGAGTGGGAGAAATGGTGACTTGGGGGTCAGACAGTGGTTGGAGGAATTCGGGGTCAGACAGTGGCTGGAGGTCAGAAGGGGGAAACAGTGACTGGGGGAGTCAAAGTAGGGAAAACAGTGATTGTGGGGGCACTGACTGGGGGTTCAGAGGTGGAGGCAGTGAGTGTGGAAGTCGAAGGGGGTGAAACAGTGAGTGGCGGGGTCAGAAGAGGAGAGACGGTGAGGGAGGAGTCAGAGAGGGGAGAGAGACAGTGACTGAGGGGGTCAGTGGTGGGCAAGGTAGCTGAGGGGAGTCAGAGAATGGGTTGGGGGCTCACACTGCTTTCAGCTCTTTGCAGATATTGGGACACAATGCAGCTCGCCTGGGACTGCGGGACACAGTCTCAATATCAGGACTGTCTTGTTCAAATTAGGACAGTTGAGAGATATGCTAAAATGCTAAGCAGCCCGGGTCCGGGCAGAGAAAGTGTTGGGGACCCTGCTAAAAATGGTAAGCATCCCGGGTCCTGGCAGAAAAAAGTTGGGGATCCTGGTAAAAATGCTATGCAACCTATTAGGCCTGACACTTTCTTTTCTGCAGATCCACCAGTCACAATAGAAGATGTTACAGCTCCTGCTCTTTCCTCTCCCTGCACACCTCCTAGGGCACAGATCATGCCTAGGAAACTCCTATAGAAGTCGGGTGGGAAGGGGGGGGAGACAGTGGCTGGAGGGTTCAGAGTGGGGGGGGGGGGACACTAGATGTGGGGCTGACAGTGACTGGAGGGGTCAGATAGAGGGGTGAGAATGCCTGGAGGGGTCAGATGGGGTAGACAGTGATTGGAGGGGTCAGATGGGGGGACAGTGATTGGAGGGGTCAGATGGGGGGGGGGGACAGTGATCAGAGGGATGAGAGGGGGGGAGACAGTGACTGCAGGGCCGCCGTTAGGGCAGTAGCGCTGGTCCTGCCACACGGGGCCCAGCCCCACTGTGAAACAAGCGGTGCAGGGGTGGGGGATGGGGTGGCGGTGGTAAGGGTTTAGCCTCCACCCCCTTGCTTAACATAAATGGTAGAAAGAACAGGCTGCAGGCCTACCATATTGGTTATCTCGATTGCGTGTCCTTGTGATTGAGTTGTACGGCTGAACAGAGAAAGCTATGTGCAGGCCCCCGCAACAGGCTATAGCAGTAGGATGGAACTGGCCACAGACATAAAAAATATGTAGTACCAGGGTCAGACTGGTCTACTAGAGAACAAGAGGATGTGCCCAAACTTCTACCCCTAATACATCAAGGCTCCAAAGGTCTATCAGAAGATGCTGCTGAACCAATCCACAGATATTCTATATAACCCTGCATGTCCAATGATTTCTTTAAAGGGGTTCTACCATTTGGACAACCCCAACTTGTTAGAAGGGTTCTTTGACAACAAATTGAGGACAAAATGTCTCCCCACCGGAACCCCCAGAAATAAGCTTTAATTTATATGAAAATCTGGCAGTATAATTACAGAAGAAATTAGGCATTATATGGTATCCCATTATAATATGAGTTCGGATGGTTTGGGAATGACGCCATGATTTCTTCCTTTATCTTGCTTTACTGTGAATTGTCTGTGGTAAACTGTACTATGTGTTCACACTGTGCACTGCTGGGAATCCAGTTGCAAAGTACTTGTGACTTCATCCTCTATTGGATGTAATTAGATCATTCAAACCTATGGCACAAATTTCCGGAAAGTAATAGATCCTATGGGTGGAGCTTTTCTAGCCCAGTCTTTCTCTTAGCAGAGGAGTGTGAGCCCAGTGTGCTGACTAGTTGAGTCTAGACTGGGTGTGACTGATTGGCCCAGTTAATCACTGACAGGCCCAAAGCCTGTCTTAGACTATGTCTACACCGCTAATGTTAAAATACCATCATAAATTCGACAGTATTTTAACATGGTTGTGTCGCAGTTTATGGCGCGGGTTTTCGGATTTGCCGCCGGCCCAGTACATTGACTGTACATGTTCTATCATCCGTTGGAGGGTCGGCGGTTTAGAAATCCAACAGTATAAAATCCGTGCAGTGTAGACTACAGCACAGATTTTCTATTGTGGCCTAGGAGGCACTGGTTACAGTCGGATCTGACCAGAATCCAGTGCTGTGTAGATATAGCCTTAGCCACCCATCCCGGGAGCGCAAGGAGACAACATAGTCCCTCCAGCTAGCATCACCCTGGCGATATTAATTTTAGTTCTTGCTAAGGAAATATATGGAAATTATCCCAAATCTCGTCGCCTCCACAAGAGCCTTGAATCCAGACAGAGCGGAGAAACTGACCCCAGAACCCCTTTGCACTTCTGCACTTCTGGCACCCAAGTCAGGTCTCCAGCCAGGACCAGGGCTTTGTGGCTATCAAGTCATGTTTCTGCTAGACTGGCATCCTGCTATAGGACACGGTGGATCATCATCCACGAATACACTAAATCTAATAAAATCTGCCCACCACAAGCCAAGTAGTGAAGATTCCCATAGCGAAGTGAATTAGGACTGTGACATCCCCAACTAACCTCAAAGCTAGAGGAGTGAATTGTTTTTTCTTACATTTCCCCAAAACTGTTTTCCAGTCAGCTGTAAAGGGGAACTCTACTCACAAGTACTCTCCACCACAGTAACCCAGAGCAGTGTTATGTACGTCTTCTGTGAAGCTGGTTGTCATTATCCAATACAGTTCTTGGTTTCTAGTATATAATTGGTGTCTGACACTCTCTATCACCAAGCCACTCCAATGGTGCATGTGTCTTCTGAAATGTAAACCTCTCGTTCCTTGTATGTATTATCTCACATGTATGATGGAAGAATTTGTCTGCATGGTCCATGGTCCTCTGTTGCTGGACCCTGCTCTGACCTTTTACTGGTGGCATCTTATGTCTGTCCGTCACTGCTGTGGGTCCATCCACAATATGTGACTTATTTATGCACCCAGGGTCCATAGTGTAATACAGAGTGTTAATTTGTAGGGATCTCCATTTGGCTTCTGACAGTTTAGCTTTGTGGATATTTCCCTTAAATGTCTATATTGACCACCACATAATTGTATTTGGCCTGCGAGAGCTGAGACACGGCAAGCAGGAATGGTCAAGGTCTGGATACAGAATGACTGGTTTACTACTTTTCCCGGAGGATGCACCAGCGCATGGCAGAGACAGTCTTGCCAGCACAGGTAGCTGGTGCCATCTTGGATTGGATGCTCCAGTGTTACTGCTCTGTTTAGCAATTCACAGGCAGTAGCACAGCCCTACCCAGGCACCCTCCAACATAGGAAGCTCAGTGCTATAGAAGGGACTGGCTATTATACAATATTAAAGGGGTTTTACCACTATAGAAAAGGATGGCATATCACTAGCATATGCCATAATTGTCTAATAGGTTACATAGTTACAAAGTTAGTACGGTTGAAAAAAGACATACTGTATATCCATCAAGTTCAACCAAGGGAGGGGAAAGATGTGGGTGAAGGGAGGGGGTAGAAAATTTTTAAGCCTAGTTTTCCCTACTGATGAAGACTTGGAACCCATAAGGCAAGAACCCTTAATTAATATACAATTTCTGATCCCAAAATTGCCATCAGTCTGGATCTAGAATTTTCTACGGCTCTATAGATATTAATATTTTTTCTCCAGACAAAGGGAATGTCCTCTTGAGGGGGTTTTACATGAAATAGCTTTCCCCTTTACTTTTTGTAGGCCATTTATATTCTTATATAAATTAATAATGTCTCCCCAGAGCCGTCTTTTCTTAAGATTAAATAAGTTTAATTCTTTTAACCTTTCCTCATAACTAAGATGCTCCAGTCCCCTTATTAGTTTGGTTGCTCGTCTTTGCACTCTCTCTATCTCTATTACATCCTTTCTATAAATTGTAGCCCAGAACTGAATGGCATATTCCAAATGAGGCTGCTGTACATTCTCTGTCCCGTGAGTCCAGTCCTCTTTTAATACATGACAATAGAATATGGCTGGCTTTAGCTGATTGGCATTGCATGCTGTTCTGTAATCTATGATCTACAAGTACACACAGATTCTTCCCAAGGTGCAGGTCCCATTTCGGGAACGGGCACCTGAAAGTCACAGCGGTGACTGTAGAGCCGGCCGTGCTTGTGCAGTTACTCTCCAGTCTATTTTATGGGAGTTCCAAGTACAGGGGAGCGGTGTATTTGGCTCTGCTGGAAATTCCCATAGATCAAAATGGAGAGCGTGCGCAAGCATGGCCGGCTCTCCAATCTTCTCTGTGACTTTTGGGGGCCCGTTCCCGAGATAGGTGCAGGTCCCAGAGGTGGGACTTGCACCTATCAGACAATGATGGCGTATCCTAGTGATATGTTATCATTTTCTGTCGTAGTAAAACCCCTTTAAAGAACATTCTGGCCTTTCACTGACCACCTGGAGTACTACGGCCCTTTGGGGGCAACCATAATGCTGATGTGGCACTCAGGGAAAATGAGTTGGACACCTCTGACTTTTCGTATGTTTATTTCTAGCAAATACTGTAACCTTCTGCAAATTCAGCAATGTGGGTTTAGCTATGATTTTTTTCCTATTTACTGAAACATGAATAGGAGCACAAGAGATAATAATGAGAGCTGTTACCTCCTTCTCTAATGAGGCCTCCAGGTGCAGCGGCTTGTCTGACATCATAAACTGACGAGTGGTTTCTGCGCTTGGGGCTGCTCCTGTGCTTTCTGAGGCAAACTGGACTTTCCTAATGATAAGACGAGCTGTGTTCCTAGTTGAGGTAAAAGAATATGAGATTAATGCACAGATAGATCTCCAGTTAACTGGGCATTACTTCTTGCAATTACTTCTTAACTCCCTGTTGTAACTGGAAAGCTGTGATAAACTAAGAACACCCTGTAGATTCATAGCACCAGTAGCTACATGATAATAAGGCCTCGTTCACACGGCTTATTCTGGGACTGATTTCAGCCGTACTGCGCGCCGTTTTTGCGCTGCAATACGGCTGAAATCCGTCCCAGTCATTACGGTAATCCACAGTTCCCATAGAGAACTATGGATTCCGTCTCTTCTCCCCGCTCGGCGAATACGCCGAGGGGGGAGAAAGTGACATGTCAATTATTTACGCCGTGTATGAGCCGTGAATAATGAATGTCTATGGGCCGGCGAGCTGCCAGCCCCCCACCCCCGCTGCATGGCAGCCGGCGTAATTGCGGGGTGAAATCCGTCCCGCAATTATGCCGGCAATAAGCCGTGTGAACTAGCCCTAAGACGTATGCTTCATGGCACCACATCCAGGTCCAGATCTTCAGATCCTTACTACTGTGTTCGGTGACATTATAGGCTGACCATGGATACAAATGGTCACTAAATAGCAGCCATGTCATAAGTGTCCATTTTGTAAAGCACATAGTGCATAGTTAATTATAAGGGGATATATCACTGAGGTCGTACAGTGGGAGATGGTAATTAACCGTTTAACACCTCCAAAGAAAAAAATATTATTCTTCATTTTTCTCCTCCTCGCCTTCCAAAAGCCATAACGTTTTTATTTTTCCCCCTACATAGACATATGAGGGCTCTTATTTTGCAGGACAAGATGTACTTTCCAGTGGTGTTGTTTGTATTACCATAGAATATATTTAGAAACCGCAAAAATATTCTAAGTGGAGCAAAATGTGAAAAAAAATGTACTTGCGCCATGTCTGCGGGAGTTTTGTATTTGCGGCGTTCAATCTTCGGTAAAAATGATGTGTTATCTGTACTCTACAGGATGATATGCATCCGGCAATACCAAACATGTAGGGTTTCCGTTATGTTTTGATGGCAGAAAAAATTCCAATCATTTTCTATATTTGAAATTTGTGCCATGGTGCTGTTTTGTGCAACCAATAACTTTTTTGTACTAACACCTATGCACCTAGTGAGGCAGCATTTTTTGCGGGCTGAAGTGCACTTTTTATTCCTAGCAGTTTGGAATCCATGCAACTTTTTTGATCACTTTTATTCCAATTTTTATAGGACATGAAATTACAAAAAAAAATGCAATTTTGGCGTTTGGAAATTTTTTTCTTCTCTGGTGTTCAGCGTACGGGATAAATGATGTTATATTTTTGTAGATCGGACTTTTTGGGACACGGTGATACCAAATGTGTAACTTTTTTTATTATTTTATTTTTTTTATTTGTAAAATGGCGAAAGGCGGGCGATTTTTACTTTTAATACTTTTTTTTATATATTTTTTTTATACTTTAAAACTTTTTTTTTTTACTTTAACATTGAGTCCCCCTGGGGCGCTTCACCACTAGGGGGTGCGATCATTAATACAGCCTAATGCATTGCATAGACAATGCGTTATGGTGTACAAAGATGGCGTTTTCCCCACTTCCTGCCTGGGGCCGGAAGTGGGGCAAACGAGTACATGGCAGCGATGGAGGCCTTCAGAAGGCTTCCTGCTGCCATGTCCAGGCATCAGATCCCCGCAGTTACGCTGCAGGGACTGCGATCATTTAGACGCCGTGGCCATCTTTGTTGCGGTGTCTAAAGGGTTAAACAGCGCGGACGGGCGACAACGCCCCCCCCCTTCCCCTGTGCTGTAACCGGCGGCTGTTAGCTGCAATTAGCCGCTAACACCCGGTGGCTGTGTAACAGGGTCGCACTGCGATCCCGCTACACAACTCCTTAACACCACCAGGATATACCCATATGTCCAGGTGGGTTAAGAGGTTAAATAAAAATTAAATAATGTACTGTCCATGGTATATTGCACATGCTGTACTCAGCTGTCTTTGACACTCTCATAGACAGTGAACGGAGCGGTGGGGGATTAGGGATGGGTTGGATCTCCACTGATCATACTTTTATCAGCTATCTTGTCTGCTTTAGTAAATCCTTGTGTTTCGTGTGGAATAACAATTCTGAAGCCTCTTCTCTTATGACTCTGTGTTGTGCTCTTCCTCTGTTATTCTTCCTTTAAAAAAAATGTATTACTAAATAGTCAACTATGTGTTAACCTTTCTAATTGTCAAAGGGGTGTGTGTTCTACACCCACTGTCTCTGCCACTACTGATTGGACAATGTCAGATGGTGCAGGGACACATCCACAATTGCTAACACCCAGTTAAACAATTAAATAATACATTTCTAGACGGAATAAGAGAAGAATCACACAAAACAGAGATCTAAAGAAAGATGTTCCATGCTATCATTTACTACAACAGACAGGTTAGGAGATGTTACAGGTCCTTTTTACAGGGGTTTTCCTATCTCAGACATTTATGGCATATTGATAAGATAATATGTACCATAAATGTCTGATAGGTGTAGGTCCCTCCTCTTGGACGATGGGTAAGTGAAGGTAGGCAACCGCCTAGGGCCGGAACAGGGTGAAAGGAGACATGGATGGGGTGAATTTTCCATTTCAGGGGTGCTATGTGCCTTATTTGCCTAAGGCACCAGAATACCTTGTTCCAGTCCTGCCTGCACCTATCTGGAGAAATAGTTGTTAAAACTCTCCCTGCAGAATGTAGAGGAGGTCATGCTTGCACTAACTCTGAAATAAAGTAAAATAAGAAAAGCAATGTATTTGGTAATAGTCTTTTTTTTGCCTTTGTCTACATATTTCAAATGAATCAATAACATGGGAATTCTCCTTTAAGTCATGTAAAATCTAGTTATTACTTAGAAAATATATGTTCTTACTTTTTGTGGACTTTCTCCTCTGCATTTTCTGCACAGAAACCTTTCACCTCAAAATCGACTCCACAGGCCTGCAAGAGAAGATAAGATACCGACTCAGTGCAGATAAATAATACAGCTACAGGAGTATTTGGTTTTGCTTTTTGTACTCATCTGTTCTCAACATTTAAATGAACAAGGGTTTTCCATGTAGGTCAATACAGAGTTTCAATTGATAAAATATTTTCCTACCATTGGAATCTAAAATTTGGGGCAGACATCACTTTATATAGACACAGAATATAATATTACAAAAAATCACCTCTATGGGCGACATGTATGAACGGGGCTGTATGTATGACCTGCAGAAGAACAGCCAGACCAGGGTAAAGGTGGTGCCTGAGCCAGACTTGTGGTATTGGCTCTACACTGCCCTGTATGTATGACCTGCAGAAGAACAGCCAGACCAGGGTAAAGGCGGTGCCTGAGCCAGACTTGTGGTATTGGCTCTACACTGCCCTGTATGTATGACCTGCAGAAGAACAGCCAGACCAGGGTAAAAGTGGTGCCTGAGCCAGACTTGTGGTATTGGCTCTACACTGCCCTCTATGTATGACCTTCAGAAGAACAGCCACACCCGGGTAAAGGGGTTGCCTGAGCCAGACTTGTGGTATTGGCTCTACACTGCCCTGTATGTATGACCTGCAGAAGAACAGCCAGACCAGGGTAAAGGTGGTGCCTGAGCCAGACTTGTGGTATTGGCTCTACACTGCCCTGTATGTATGACCTGCAGAAGAACAGCCAGACCAGGGTAAAGGTGGTGCCTGAGCCAGACTTGTGGTATTGGCTCTACACTGCCCTGTATGTATGACCTGCAGAAGAACAGCCAGACCAGGGTAAAGGTGGTGCCTGAGCCAGACTTGTAGTATTGACTCTACACTGCCATGTATGTATAACCTGCAGAAGAACAGCCAGACCAGGGTAAAGGTGGTGCCTGAGCCAGACTTGTGGTATTGGCTCTACACTGCCCTGTATGTATGACCTGCAGAAGAACAGCCAGATCAGGGTAAAGGTGGTGTCTGAGCCAGACTTGTGGTATTGGCTCTACACTGCCCTGTATGTATGACCTGCAGAAGAACAGACCAGGGTAAAGGTGGTGCCTGAGCCAGACTTGTGGTATTGGCTCTACACTGCGCCTGTATGTATGACCTGCAGAAGAACAGCCAGACCAGGGTAAAGGTGGTGCCTGAGCCAGACTTGTGGTATTGGCTCTACACTGCCCTGTATGTATGACCTGCAGAAGAACAGACCAGGGTAAAGGTGGTGCCTGAGCCAGACTTGTGGTATTGGCTCTACACTGCCCTGTATGTATGACCTGTAGAAGAACAGCCAGACCAGGGTAAAGGTGGTGCCTGAGCCAGACTTGTGGTATTGGCTCTACACTGCCCTGTATGTATGACCTGCAGAAGAACAGCTTCATACATTCTGGCACACTCTACACTGCCTTAAAGCGATTTAGAACTGGTCTGTCGGTGCCAACGTTCATACATGTCGTCCTATGTGTCCTTGCATAGAAACAATACCTTAGCACACCTTTTTCTTATGAGGATCAGAAAGATCTTTATTTGAACAAGAATAGATATATCTCCAATAGGGTATCAGTAATGGGCATACAGATAATCGAGGTAATCCAGACTTTTCAAATATTTCGGCCAGATGGCCTTCATCAGTTATGCCTGGTATAGCAGTTATGAGTGTATGCAATTGGAGATAGGGGATCCACTATCTAAATGGGTCTGTATAAGCATGAATAGAGATTATAATTGTGGTATATTCAAAATTTTTCTGCAGCAGAACACTGAAAAGCAATTATGCACATATCAGCCAATTCATTTTACTATATATGTTCTATAGTTTTTACCCCTTACAATACAATTAATTTTGTGTGTAAATGGGATTTCTCAGACCCTCTTTACTTGCATTAAACTAAAATCCATTGACACATATGAGTCAACTACTACTACAGTTCTACACAAAGAAACACCTAACACATGATAGATTATTCTAATAATATTTGAGCAGTAAAAAGTGAGTGCCTGCTGTGGCCACAGTTTAATGTAGGACCAGGCATGACAGAGGTTAAGGCTGGAAGGGTAGGCCGGAAAATGAGGGGTTGGTAAAGGGATCATAGGCAAGGAAAGGTTAAGGTCATGGAAAAAAGGATTAAGGTGTGCTGAGATTGGTGGGGTGATATAATGTGCGGGAACATGCCTTACAGTGGTGGCCAAAAGTATTGGCACCCCTGCAATTCTGTCAGATAATACTCAGTTTCTTCCTGAAAATGATTGCAATCACAAATTCTTTGGTATTAATATATTCATTTATTTTGCGTGCAATGAAAAAACACAAAAGAGAATGGATCAAAAATCAAATCATTGATCATTTCACACAAAACTCCAAAAATGGGCCGGACAAAAGTATTGACACCCTCAGCCTAATACTTGGTAGCACAACCTTTAGCCAAAATAACTGTGAACAACCGCTTCCGGTAACCATCAATGAGTTTCTTACAATGCTCTGCTGGAATTTTAGACCATTCTTCTTTGGCAAACTGCTCCAGGTCCCTGAGATTTGAAGGGGGCCTTCTCCAAACTGCCATTTTGAGATCTCTCCACAGGTGTTCTATGGGATTCAGGTCTGGACTCATTGCTGCCACTTTAGAAGTCTACAGTGCTTTCTCTCAAACCATTTTATAGTGCTTTTTGAAGTGTGTTTTGGGTCATTGTCCTGCTGGAAGACCCATGACCTCTGAGGGAGACCCAGCTTTCTTACACTGGGCCCTACATTATGCTGCAAAATTTGTTGGTAGTCTTCAGACTTCATAATGCCATGCACACGGTCAAGCAGTCCAGTGCCAGAGGCAGCAAAGCAACCCCAAAACATCAGGGAACCTCCGCCATGTTTGACTGTAGGGACCGTGTTCTTTTCTTTGAATGTCTCTTTTTTTTTCCTGTAAACTCTATGTTGATGCCTTTTCCCAAAAAGCTCTACTTTTGTCTCATCTGACCAGAGAACATTCTTCCAAAACGTTTTAGGCTTTCTCAGGTAAGTTTGGGCAAACTCCAGCCTGGCTTTTGTATGTCTCGGGGTAAGAAGTGGGGTCTTCCTGGGTATCCTACCATACAGTCCCTTTTCATGCAGACGCCGACGGGTAGTACGGTTGACACTGTTGTACCCTCGGACTGCAGGGCAGCTTGATCTTGTATGGTTGTTAGTCGAGGTTCTTTATCCACCATCTGAACAATCTTGCGTTGAAATCTCTTGTCAATTTTTCTTTCCGTCCACATCTAGGGAGGTTAGCCACAGTGCCATAGGGAGGTTAGCCACAGTGCCATGGGCTCCGTCCACATCTAGGGAGGTTAGCCACAGTGCCATGGGCTCCGTCCACATCTAGGGAGGTTAGCCACAGTGCCATGGGCTTTACACTTCTTGATGACACTGCGCACGGTAGACACAGGAACATTCAGGTCTTTGGAGATGGACTTGTAGCCTTAAGATTGCTCATGCTTCCTCACAATTTGGATTCTCAAGTCCTCAGACAGTTCTTTGGTCTTCTTTCTTTTCTCCATGCTCAATGTGGTCCACACAAGGACACAGGACAGAGGTTGAGTCAACTTTAATCCATGTCAACTGGCTGCAAGTGTGATTTAGTTATTGCCAACACCTGTTAGATGCCACAGGTAAGTTACAGGTGCTGTTAATTACACAAATTAGAGAAGCATCACATGATTTTTAATACAGTGCCAATACTTTTGTCCACCCCCTTTTTATGTTTGGTGTGGAATTATAGCCACTTTGGCTTTATGACAATTCTTTTTGTGGTTTTCCATTGAAGACAAATTAAATGAAGATAATAATACCAAAGAATTTGTGATTTCAATCATTTTCAGGAAGAAACTGAGTATTATCTGACAGAATTGCAGGGGTGCCAATACTTTTGGCCACCACTGTATGTATATAGTTACGCAGTAGGAAAGTGGAGAAGCACTTTCCCCTTGGCTTGACAATGGCCTGTTCACCCTTTGAATTGAGTTTTTCTGCTGGATAGGTAGGGGGTTTGCCTCTCTTGTCATGACAGCCTACATTAGGGAGGTGTGGTAGGACACTGTAACTACTGTGGTGTTGGAAAGATGGGACTTTTGGAGACATGGTACCCAAGATTATGTTGGCGACGACTTTAAGATGATGGTGCTTCCCATTTAAGCCAGGTCCTTGAGAATTGGTGGTGTGTGATATACAGTACCTTGGATAACTGGCGCATAGTGGCTGGGGTGCGGATACTGCTAAAAGTTTGCCCTGTCAGACCTCTTTTGTCTATGGTTATTCATTCATGCTTATATTTTGTAATGTTAAACTGGTTTTACCAACTCATAAAATCCAGCTCATAGCTTGCTTTGGAGAATGGGGAGATGGCCATACCTGTTCAGCTCTTCCCTATTCATTTCTATGGATGTTCTGACTATAGCTGAGCACACTCAATTGGCTATATTCAAAACTCCCATAAAAATGAACAGGGAGAACTGTGCAGGAGCAGCCATCTCCCTGTTTTCAGAGGCTGACTTTTAGCCAGATATTAGGTGGTGTCAGAAATAGACAAAACGCCTTTAACTCCTTAACGAACGCCCACCGACTTTTGATGTCGGCTGGTGCGGGTCGTTTGTCTGCAGTGACGTCTTTTGGTGTCGCTGCAGTCACCGGAGTTTGCGGCGCCCGGCGCCGCAGCTGCGCTGGGAACAGGGCTATACTACACTACCCTGATCCCAGAGCATCTCCTGTGAGCACCGGGGGGTGGGGGTAACCTCCGCATCCTGGTGCTTTAACCCTTTGATTGCGGTGGATCGTCACCGCAGCGCAATCAAAGGGTTTCCCTGCTCTATCGGGGGATCGGAACGCCCGGTGACCCGACAGAACCCAGAGAACAGCTGCACAGTCAGTCCTGGGGACCTAGAGTGGCCCCAGAGCTGTCTGTGTAACAAGCCAGTGATCAGGGCAGACTGTGTGCCGTCCTGATCACTGCCTGTGTCAGACTAACACAGATTATAATGTATTAGCATATATGAATATACTAATACATAACTAAGGGTAAAAGAAAAAAAAGAAAAGTAAAAAAAAACAGAAAAAGTGTAAAAAAATGAAGAAATAAATAATAAAATAAAAAATAAATATTTAATAAAAAATAATTGTGCATATATTACACACACAAAAAAAACCGACACATATTAAGTATCCACACGACCGTAATAACCTGTAGAATTAATCTAACAAGTTATTAAGTGTGAAATGTGAATGGTGTAAAAAAAATGTAAAGAAACTAAAAAAATTTTTTTTTTAAATAAAAAAAATTCTGCAATTATTTTTACGTAATCTTAAACTATTCCCCCAGACAGTACAACTTGTCTCGAATACAACGAGGCCTCATACAACTGCGTCAATGAAAAAATAATAAAGTTACAACTGTTGAAACGCAAGGAGGCAAAAACTAAAAAAATGTTCTGGTCATTTACTACTTTTCAGGCTTTCGGCTTAAGAGGTTAAAGGGGTTTTGCCAAGACGTGAGTTCCTTACCTATTGTCTGCTCAGAAGAGAAGATAAACATAGGATGCAGCTTCACAGAGGAGAGAGAGGGAGGGCTGAGCACAGAGCCAGTAAGCAGGGATCGTGCACAATGTTTACTCAAACAATCACATTACAACCAGTGGATTTTCTCTACAAAAGAAAAAGGTCTTTCTCCACAGTCCCTTGCAAGCTGGTTCATGTTCCCTGTCATCAGATAAGAAGTGCAAACACGCAAGCGCTGCAAGATCAGCTCCTGTCAGCTCCTGGTCGTGTCTAATGTAAAATGTCAGGAAACTAAAGGGGACTGAACAATGCTGAAGCTCTCATAGGTTTCACTTTTTTTTAATGACATATATTTAGAAAAGTGATTAAATACCCATTTTGGAGGATCCCACGTCAACATTACATTGTGGCAAAACCCCTTTAAGGAATAACTGTGTATTTGAGTATGGTTTTCTTTATTTATGGTGAAATGAAGATGTGGGTACTAGAGTCGGGTTAGGTTCTGCTCTGCACAGTCGGATTGAAGTCAGCAATAGCCAAGTCATGTTCTTCATTTATTTCAGTGCTTACCTTCCCAGAATCTTCTGGTCCTGGCTGCAATGTCACAGAACATGGCAAGTTCTTGGCTATCTGAAAATTGCAAAATAAAGGCATAATAAACACGGTTGTCCTGATATAACTAGTGTTAACAACCATAAGTTAAGTTTCTCACATTGAAGCTGAAAGGAAAGGCATTTTCCCCCAACTTTGCACGCAGTTTCTCTTGTAAGGGTGTTAGTGGCTTTTTGTTCTCGGGCAATGGAGGGTACACTTGGCAAGATAGCACATACAAGTCCTTTCTGAAACTTAAGCCAATGAGTTCCATGTCATCCCGACCATAGCGGAAAGCACAGGTCAGCAACACAAACACTAGAAAAATGAGAGAATTAATAAAGTAGGCAGGAAAAGTTAAGGGAGATATTAGAGGAAATAGTTTAGAAGGTCAAACTGTAGAAGTAGGCCATCTGTAGGAACAAACCACAGGCACCGTGATAAATATCAGTATGAATGGCACCAGAACAATGATTTTGTATGGGTCTGCACATTGAGAGGAAAAATTAAAATTGTTTCTTTGTAAATATAATTGAATTATTACATAGAACTGATATCAATAACCTGTGTCCTGTAATGTGTTCCACTCTGCATGAATGGTATCATCATGTTCTATGCTATATGAATGATGTAATTTCCAGGACCTAATCAGCATGTTTTACTCTACATGAATGGTTTCATGTTCAGGACCAATCATCATTTCCCACTCTATGTGAATGGTGTCATGTCCAGGACCAATCAGCATGTTCTACTGTACATGAACGGTGTCATGTCCAGGACCAATCAGCATGTTCTACTGTACATGAACGGTGTCATGTCCAGGACCACTCAGCTTGTTCTACTGTACATGAATGGTGTCATGTCCAGGACCAATCAGCATGTTCTACTGTACATGAACGGTGTCATGTCCAGGACCAATCAGCATGTTCTACTGTACATGAATGGTGTCATGTCCAGGACCAATCAGCATGTTCTACTCTACGTGAATGGTGTCATGTCCAGGACCAATCAGCATGTTCTACTGTACATGAATGGTGTCATGTCCAGGACCAATCAGCATGTTCTACTCTACGTGAATGGTGTCATGTCCAGGACCAATCAGCATGTTCTACTCTACGTGAATGGTGTCATGTCCAGGACCATTTAGCATGTTCTACTCTACGTGTATGATGTCATGTCCAGAAACAATCAGCACGTTCTACTCTACGTGAATGGTGTCATGTCCAGAACCGATCAGCATGTTTTACTCTACGTGAATGGTGTCATGTCCAGGACCAATCAGCATGTTCTAGTAAACGTGAATGGTGTAATGACCACGACCAATCAGCATGTTCTACTGTTGGTGAATGGTGTCATGTCCAGGACCATTTAGCATGTTCTACTCTACGTGTATGATGTCATGTCCAGAAACAATCAGCACGTTCTACTCTACGTGAATGGTGTCATGTCCAGAACCGATCAGCATGTTTTACTCTACGTGAATGGTGTCATGTCCAGGACCAATCAGTATGTTCTACTCTATGTGAATGATGTCATTTCCATGACCAATCAGCATGTTCTACTCTTTGTGAATGGTGTAATCTCCAGGACCAATCAGCATGATCTACTCTACATGAATGGTGTCATGTCCAGGACCATTTAGCATGTTCTACTTTACATGAATGGTGTAGTGTCCAGGACCAATCAGCATGTTCTAATCTACATGCATGGTGTCATGTCCAGGACCAATCAGTATGTTCTACTCTACGTGAACGATGTCATATCCAGGACCAATCAGCATGTTCTACTCTTTGTGAATGGTGTAATCTCCAGGAGCAATCAGCATGATCTACTCTACGTGAATGGTGTCATGTCCAGGACCATTTAGCATGTTCTACTTTATATGAATAGTGTCATGCCCAGGACAAATCAGCATGTTCTACTCTACTTGAATGGTGTCATGTCCAGGACCAATCAGTATGTTCTACTCTACGTGATTGGTGTTGTGACCAGGACCAATCAGCATGTTCTACTCTTTGGTCCTGGAGATTACACCATTCACAAAGAGTAGAACACGCTGATTGGTCCTGGACATGACACCATTCAGGTAACAGGTTGATAGTCCTGGATATAACACTATTCATGTAAAGTAGAACATGCTAAATGGTCCTGGACATGACACCATTTACGTAGAGTAGATCATGCTGATTGGTCCTGGAGATTACACCATTCGCAATCAGCATGATCTACTCTACTTGAATGGTGTCATATCCAGGGCCAATCAGTATGATCTACTCTACGTGAATGGTGTGATATTCAGGACCAATCAGCATGTTCTATTCTATGTGAGAATGTCGTGTTCAGAACAAATCAGCTTGTTCTACTTTATGTGAATGATTTCAAGTCCGTACCAATCAGCTAGAACATTCAATTTACCTTTCTGGTCCTTCTGATACTCTGGATCAATTAGAATCATCCCATCTACAAGAAGATGAATATGTAAGTTTAGGTGTAAATGTGAAATAATCTACTTTTAGTAATTATAAAAGGGCTGTGATATGGACTGACCAACAGGCTCCACAAACTCCACATGATCCACATAGTCTCGCTTTGCAAGATAGATTGATAACTAGAAGAAGAGAGAAACATTAGATTATTTGTGAACAAGTAAAAGCGGATTTCAACTTTATTTATATTAAAATGTGATCTCACCTTTCCATCAGGACTGGTTTTCTTAAAAACTCTGCAAAGAAATGTAAAAATCCTAAGTACAGTAAGGGTGAAAAGGAAACTGGCAAATATAGCTGAAAATCAAAGATCTGTTTCTAAAACTTGAAAACGTCACTTGAATGTCTTTAAAATGGGCAGGTGTTACATTATATGGATAGGAGATACGTTTAAGAGTTTATCTACAATGTTAAAGGGGTTCTCCTGCTCTTTTTTTTGTTTATAAATTTGATTTGTTATACTGTACTAAAATAAAAAAAACACATCCTCACCTCCCTACTTTCCTCCATTCCAATGCTGCTACGGCTGCTCTTCTCCAAGAGTCTTCTGTTTACTTCCTGCTCCCAATGGTTGGATTGTAACCGCTGCAGCCACTGATTGGCTTCCGTGGTCATGTGCTTTTCTTAACATCACCGATTGAAGCCCTTCAATTCCAAATGGTGGTCAGGCAATGTCACATAACCAATTAATGACTGCAGTGGTGATGACCCAACTGCAGGAAGAAAACAGAAGACCCAAGTAGACCAAAGTAGAGGACCTTTTAAAAAAAGAGCAGGGCAACCTTTGCAATGTAACTACTCTGTTCTGATATTTTAGGAGAACCCTTACTAAATCTAAAGTTTCCCATGTGTTTTACTGTAGAATTCAATATGTCAGGCTCTTACCTGTTGCTGCTTCTATCACTAAATATTACTCTGGGGGTCATACTGAATATTGAAATTACATGCATTCCACCACACAAGCTCTTCACAGGGGAAGGACACAAAATCCTATCACATTTACTGTCACACAGTTGTATTGAAGATGGCAATTCAGCCTTCTCACGCTATAATCTTTTAAGCCTATTTTGGAAAATATAGAGGAGAGTCCTCCCAGCAGGTAGAGATGGTATTGGCTCTAGCTGCTTAGGTAATGCTGGAGAGATGATGAAATGAAATCCAAAATTTAAAGGGGTTTTGCCACGATCTAATGTTCACGTGGGATCCTCCAAAATGGGTATTTAATCTTTTCTAAATATTTGTGATTAAAAAAGTGAAGCCTCTGAGAGCTGCAGCCTGACTTAGAGGCCCTTAGTTTCCTGACTGTTTACATTAGCTATGACCAGGAGCTGATCTGACAAGCTCCTGGCTGCGCTTGCGTTGTTTGCACTTCTTATCTGATGGCCGGACACATGAACAAGCTTTGAAGAGAGGGGGAGAAAAAAACAGTGTCACTGGGAATCTGTACTAGCTTTGTTTCTGTGTCAGCCTGTGTCTGCTGTATAGAGAATCCGCTGGTTGTAATGTAATTATCGGAGTAAACATGCGGACACTCCCTGCTCAGCCCTCCTCTCCTCCCCACCCCTGTCTGTAGTCACTGCCTGCTCCACTGCCTGTTGTGAGTTTATCTTTACTCCTGAGCAGATAAGAGGGAGAAAACAAAACCTATATAGCTTGGGCACAATACAGTTATCCTCTGTGGTTTAGCCAAACATGTTTGCTCAACTACAGAGACTGAATATCAGCCTCGGGAGCATGCAAGGGCGGTGGTGCGATGACATCACAGAGGAGATACTTGTTTTTTTAAATCAATTCTTGTCAAAACCACTTTAATATTGTGCCAGATCATAAGCAGACAGTAGTCTGAACTGCAGGAAAGTGACTACACTATACATAAAAGAAGTTCGGAGCCTAATAAACAATATAATGAAAAGTTCTGATTCTGCTGGAGGTCTTTTTTTTCACTTACTTGGAACCGTCTGCCATATTGACTCAGACCTGAGACAGATAGTAAAAGAAAAATTAGTCTTTGAAAGTCAAGAGAAAAGCAACTGGTTTAAGAAAATTTGTGGCAAACTTTTTGAGGCTCCCCCAAAAAACAGTCCGGGGGAAGTGTTTTTGGCTCCCTGACAACAGCTGGTTGCGGGATAGGGACTACCATAGAGTGTGCGGCAGCAGCATCAACTTATTATTGGGTGAGAAGATGTAACTGGTTAGCCAGGTCAGATACCAAGTTAGTCAGGCCCTCCATTGATTAGCAAGCTCCTGAAAAGTGTTCATGCTAATCCGGGTTGCAATAATGTAAGGGACCCTAGACCTGGATAGAAAGACAATGAAAGACAGACAGTGTGAGTCCTAGCACTAGGCCCCAAAAAACTGACCCTAAACGGCCAGCGATCATTGGACAACGTTACCTTCGCTAGGCAAGTGAGACAGAACAAGATAAGACAAACATACACAAAGAATACAGATCAAACCAGAGATAGCAAAATTATACAAAAACGGCAGGCAAAATGGAGGTCAAGAAGACAGGCAAAGAAGTCAGCAATTCAAGCAATATAATCTAATATGAAGTGCAAGCTCAAGCTGCAAAAGACAAGCGTTGTCCAAGAGCACAAGTGGTCTTCTTATTGGTTGCCAGAGTCCCGGTTAAGAGTGTGATTGGACCGGCCCTCTTACATTCAGACCACACAGAACACAGACTGGCAGGAAAGGTAATGAGTGGCGAAGGCAACTGTCTATCACCACTAAATCTAAACTATCTGCAGCTCAGCATTAGGGCTAGCAGAAGTATCAAGTAAGTAACAGGTGTGGTGGAGAACCTGTTAATCACCACACAGCAGATACTGGAATCAAACAGAGTCCAGACTAGTACAAAGAAAACATAGGATTAAAGGGGTTTACTCACTACAAAGATCAGATCTAATGATGGGTACAGTAATAATAAGCACTTTTGCAATTGATTTGTATTACCTAAAAAACTTATAGCAGATAGCAGATATGAGCTAATCTGTGCATCTATAGCTATTTCTGCAATTGGCTCCTGATATTTCATTCAGCCCTGTTGGGACACGCCCCCTGGATGGGACATGCCCCCTGTGCTGTGATTGGCTGCCTGCACTCTGTGCTTACTCCCCTCTGAGCTGTGTAAATTGAAAGTGAAACTAGTTGTCTCATCTTCTCTATGCTCCTCTCTCACTTCACCTCCTGTTCCCCTCTACCTCCTGCCTGATAACAGAGGGGGCGGGGAGGGCAGCATGCCTTTCTCACAATTGTTCCATCAGTTCAGGCTGTATGTATAACTCTTTACAGCAATGCAGATGTTCTGGTTACAAGGAGCTTGTGCAGCCTGGGAGGGAGGTGACAGCTCTGCAGACATGAGAACCCTAGTAGGAGGTCTGCAGAGCTGTGACATCCTCTCCCTTCCACTGCTCACACAGAATGATGATGTCACCAGTCTTCAGTGAGTGAAAACCCGCCTCCTTGAAGGAGAGACACACCTACTGAGAGGAGGGACTCACCACTGGTTTTGAAGCTGTAAGAGAGATCAACAGCTCAAGTCTGTAAAAGCCAGTGATGAGAAAACCCCTTTAAGGCAGAGAATCATGGACAAAAGTACAGTCTTTGCTGTACTTTACAGACAGAGGACTGCGCTGATCCTTGAATAAGCTTGGTCATTACAACAGGTCTCTTAAAGGGGTTTTCCCACTTTAGATAATGATGGAATATCGCTAGGCTATGCCATAATTGTCTGATAGGTCCAGGTCCCATCTCTGGGAACGACACCTATCTCCTAAAAAAGCGACAAAACCTCTCTGTTATGAGCAGAAAAGGGGTCAGGACTCTCCGATAGACATAAATGGGAGTTCCAAATATAGCCGAGAGTTGGGCCCTGGACTTATCAGACAATAACGGCGCATCCTAGTGACATTCTATCATTGTCTAAAGTGGAACAATCCCTTTAAGCTCAGTAAAATATATGGGGAAAACTGCAATCACAAGTACAGGAATATAAAAAGGCTTACGTGGTATGTGTGCTCAACCTGGCTGAACATGCTGCCGATTAATGTGTCAGATTGACCACCACAGACTTAGAAGGTCACTACTTATCATTGGGTCAGCTGAAGGAATTACCATGTCAGATTTTAGCTGACCATATGTCTAGTTTCCCTGCAGTACAGCCATACCTCTGAGAGTCACAGATAGTATGGGCAGCTAACTTATGCTGGCATATGTTTTATTGTTCACTCTGTCCTTTATTTGGCCTGAGTGACTTAGGCCTTTGAATAGTTTGGAGTACTCCCTTACACATAGTTCCCTTAGCATTTACTTCCCTGATAATTTCTTGTAAATAGTTTGGAACATGACATGAAGGGACACCCAAACAGGGCAACATTAAAGGGGTTTTGCCACGATCTCATTTCATCCCTCCTGCATCCAGCTCTTCAGCTCTGTGTGCTCAGAAGGGGGCGTGTGTGATTTGTTTGAATTGCATATTCTGTGACCCAGCAGGATGACATCACCATGCCTTTCCTCTCCTCGGTCAAAGAAAGGTCTCTTTATATAAAGCATTGTGAGTAGCTAAGAGGTACAGTTTTTGCCTCCAGGCACAAGGGTCCTAGATTCAAATCCCTGCAGGAACCAAACCTGTGTTTTTTTTTCTCTTTATCAATGCACAGGCCTGATTGTGGTTTCTTTTTTATTTATTTGCATTGTTTGACTAATTACTAAAGAAAACAGAGGATGGGAGTAGAATGACAGCACCTGGGGTTTGAACACTCAGTAGCTGCCTAAGAGGAGAGGTGATGTCTGACCAGAACTGAGGAGCTCAAAGCCCTGGTCATATCCCCTGGAGACGAGCTGTAAACAATGGATCACTAAAGGAGCAGCTAAAACAAAAACGGTCCAGAATTTTTAATAATAATGAATGGTGAAAATGTTTGTTATTTCATTTGCAAGCTTCCCACGTCAATTTTACTTCATGGCAAAACCCCTTTAAGGCATTTTGGTGTTGCAGCCCTATGAGTTAGGCATGTAAAGCTCATTTTTTGATGTAATAGGGTCAGATCAAGCCCAGTCCTTTGACCTATAGGTGACTTAAGGGATTTCTTGTCCTTCGACTGACCCCATCTTGCATCACCATAGGACAGTGTCTTTTCTTTTGGTCTTTACTTGTACTTATTTTGGTATTTGTCATTTACTGGTGATGGATGCCTTATGTGATTTTATGTACACTAGTTGACATATTTGGTTGTTAATAAGGACTATTTCTTTTATATCCTTCTGGAATTATGTGAGCTCCACTTGTTAACGAACTCCTATTATAGGAGTTATGTTTTAAAGTAACTCTATTCTAGCGCCTTGACTCATCACAGTAATGGTTTCCATTTTACTTATACATTGGTAAACGCTACAATACATACCTCCAACAACAGCTGGCCACATATCATACCTTTTGTTTTTTTGGGGCATACTGAGGTATATCAGCAGGCCCGGATTGGCCATAGGGCAAACCGGGCATTTGCCCGGCGGGCCGCTGGGGTCCGGGCCGCAGGGCCGGCTCGGAGCGCCTGCCGGGGGGTCGGTGTTTCCCCCCGGCGGGCCCCGAGTGCCGGCGCACGCACAGGGGCCGCAATGGTCGCATATGCGAACGGACCCCTGTGCCAGGGGGCCGGCAGGCCCCCTCGCTGCACGGCCGGGTCACTGACCCAGCCATGCAGCCACCACGGCCGCCGCCCGCACCGCGCGGTGCAGGCAGCAGCCGAGGCTGAACATCTGGGATCTATTGATCCCGTCTGTCAGCTCCCAGGGGCCGCGGGGGCAGGGCGCGATGTGATGACGTCATCTGCGCGCCCTGCCTCCGCGGCCCCCACTCGGGTGAAAGCGGCCGCTCGGACGGACGTGGAGAAGAGGATGGAAACCAGGTGAGTAAGATTTTTATTGTTTTTTTAAACTACTTACTGCCCCTGCTAGCCTGTATACTGCCACTGCCTAGCCTGTATACTGCCCTGCCTACCACCTATATACTGCCCTGCCTACCCTATATACTGCCCCTGCCTAGCCTGTATACGGCCTCTGCCTCCCCTATATACTGCCCCTGCCTAGCCTGTATACTGCCTCTGCCTACCCTATATACTGCCCCTGCCTAGCCTGTATACTGCCTCTGCCTAGCCTATATACTGCCTCTGCCTAGCCTGTATACTGCCTCTGCCTCCCCTATATACTGCCCCTGCCTAGCCTGTATACTGCCCCTGCCTACCCTATATACTACCCCTGCCTACCCTATATACTGCCCCTGCCTACCCTATATACTGCCCCTGCCTAGCCTGTATACTGCCTCTGCCTCCCCTATATACTGCCCCTGCCTAGCCTGTATACTGCCTCTGCCTAGCCTATATACTGCCTCTACCTAGCCTGTATACTGCCCCTGCCTACCCTATATACTGCCGCTGCCTAGCCTGTATACTGCCTCTGCCTCCCCTATATACTGCCTCTGCCTAGCCTGTATACTGCCTCTGCCTAGCCTGTATACTGCCTCTGCCTCCCCTATATACTGCCCCTGCCTAGCCTGTATACTGCCTCTGCCTAGCCTATATACTGCCTCTACCTAGCCTGTATACTGCCCCTGCCTACCCTATATACTGCCGCTGCCTAGCCTGTATACTGCCTCTGCCTACCCTATATACTGCCTCTGCCTAGCCTGTATACTGCCTCTGCCTAGCCTGTATACTGCCCCTGCCTACCCTATATACTGCCCCTGCCTAGCCTGTATACTGCCTCTGCCTCCCCTATATACTGCCTCTGCCTAGCCTGTATACTGCCTCTGCCTCCCCTATATACTGCCCTTACCTAGCCTGTATACTGCCTCTGCCTAGCCTGTATACTGCCCCTGCCTACCCTATATACTGCCCCTGCCTAGCCTGTATACTGCCTCTGCCTACCCTATATAAAGCCACTGCCTAGCCTGTATACTGCCTAGCCTATATACTGCCTCTGCCTACCCTGTATACTGCCCCTGCCTAGCCTGTATACTGCCTAGCCTGTATACTGCCCCTGCCTACCCTATATACTACCCCTGCCTACCCTATATACTGCCCCTGCCTAGCCTATATCCTGCCCCTGCCTAGCCTGTATACTGCCTCTGCCTCCCCTATATACTGCCCCTGCCTAGCCTGTATACTGCCTCTGCCTCCCCTATATACTTCCTCTGCCTAGCCTGTATACTGCCTCTGCCTAGCCTGTATACTGCCTCTGCCTTCCCTATATACTGCCCCTGCCTAGCCTGTATACTGCCTCTGCCTCCCCTATATACTGCCCCTGCCTAGCCTGTATACTGCCTCTGCCTAGCCTGTATACTGCCTCTGCCTAGCCTGTATACTGCCTCTGCCTAGCCTATATACTGCCTAGCCTATATACTGCCTAGCCTATATACTGCCTATATACAGGCTACCTCTAAGTGGCCCTGCCTGGCTATATACTGCCCCTGCCTACCTCTAAGTGGACCTGCCTGGCTATATACTGCCCCTGCCTACCTCTAAGTGGACCTGCCTGCCTATATACTGCCCTGCCTACCTATAAGTGGCCCTGCCTGGCTATATACTGCCCCTGCCTTCCTCTAAGTGGACCTGCCTGGTTATATAATGCCCCTGCCTACCCTATAAGTGGCCCTGCCTGCCTACTTACTGGCCCAGCCTGGCTACATACTGGCCCTGACTGCTAATTACTGCCCCTGGCCCTACCTGGCTAATTACTGGCCCTACCTGGCTAATTACTGGGGGCAGCCCCAGCTACCTGGCTAGTTACTGGGGGCAGCCCCAGCTACCTGGATAGTTACTGGGGGCAGCCCAGCTACCTGGCTAGTTACTGGGGGCAGCCCCAGCTACCTGGCTAGTTACTCGGGGCAGCCCCAGCTACCTGGCTAGTTACTGGGGGCAGCCCAGCTACCTGGCTTGTTACTAGGGGCAGCCCTAGCTACCTGGCTAGTTACTGGGGGCAGCCCCAGCTACTGGCTAGTTACGGAGGGCAGCCCCAGCTACCTGGCTAGTTACTGAGGGCAGCCCCAGCTACCTGGCTAGCTACTGGGGGCAGCCCTTGCTACCTGGCTAGCTACTGGGGTAGGCCCTGTCTACCTACCAAATTAATGGAGGAAGGCTCTGTTTATCTACCTAATGGGGGTCTACCTATTTACCTGCCACTTATCTGACATTTTTTAATTTCTAATTTTTAGGGTCTAACGCTGTTTGGGGAATTGATAGGAAAGTGCTGGAAGAGAGAGGAGTCTAAGATGTATTTGTTGTAAATTCTACAGGGATGAGTAGTGACCGCTAGAAGAAGACATTGCATTCTGTACCGGACAGAGAAAGAAATGGAAGGGAACGACTCATCAGGGAAGACGTCATGGAGGTTTGGGCCAGAAGAAGAAAAGGAGAAGAGAACAACTCCCATCAGAGATGACGTCTCCTGTGAGTCCTTGCTGTCAGGGGTAAGTTTACTTCTGTGTTGAATCAGTGCTGTGTTCATGTGATGGTGACCTGACTACTGGGGATGGGATTAGTGGGGTTGTAGGTTATATTGGTGCTTATGTAGTGTCAGTGTGGGCTTGTCCCAGATTGTAAAGCAAGTGCACACCTGACTGTGATGAGGGGTTTCTCTGCACCACTTTTTTTTTCTTGCTTGTGTTTAGGGGACTCTTTTGGTGCATTTTTTGATGCGTTTTTTTATGCAGAAATGTTCAGCATTAACTGCTCTGCCTTTCTGCACAAAAGCACACCAAAAACACATCAAAAACACTCCGTGTGAAAGCACCTTCATAGTGTAGTATATTTTAGAAAGTAGCGATGTGCGAGAACAAGGGAAATTTTTTAAGCGGATATTGTATGTGGGCTGCTGGGGGATTGGTGCTAGGGCTGATTTTTATTCCCAGTCCGGCCCTGTATATCAGCCTCATGGAAGCCAAAAGGACACTCATTTAGTCTCTGTGGGGCAAAGGGAGCTCTATCTATACAAGTAGGGCCAGGGCCAGAACTACCAGGGTAACAGACGTAGCAGCTGTGTCCTTGGGGGGCCTGGCGACTACCCTGGTAGTTCACTGTGTTTGGGGGCGGAAATACGGGGCACGCCGCCGCCGCTCCCTGCCTCTGAATGCTTTGCTCCTCTGTCTGCAGGCGCTCTGCTCTGCTAGCCTGCCTGGTAAGCCCAAGGCTATGTTCACACGGCGTAATTGCGTCGCGTACAGTGCGGCCACAATTACACCGGGTGATTTGGGAGTCGAGCTGATCAGCGCATACTCCCGCGGCATGGAAGGAGGGGGGGGCGGAAGCCCATCGGCCCCATTAACATGCATTCCTCGCGGCGCGTATTTGGCGCAAGTAATTGACATGTCGTTTATCTCCTCGCTCGTACAATACGATCATATTATATGAGCGGGGACAGGAGGCGTAATCCATAGTTCTCTAGGAGAACTATGGATTACCGTAATTTCGGCGCGCATCTCGCTCGTATTAGAGCGCAAATACAACGCGAAATGCACGCAGAAATTACCCTCTGTGAACATACCCTAAAGCCTCAGGTCTTAAATCTACCAGGCGCCAACCCACACTCTTTGTGCCACTTTTTGCCGCATAAATGTGTCTCACAACGGCACACATTTATACCATGCTGTGACACACTTTCATACATACTGACGAATACTTCACTAACTTACTGTCCAACTGTCGAGGTGGCCCCAGTTTTCTTACATGTACCCCATAATGTATACGTTGGGAGCACAGCCTTTGATGTAGTAGACATGGTGACTGTGGCCATGATTAGCATTTTTATGGGGTTCAAAAAGTAAAAATACACTGTACAGTAGAGGGCACTATGATATTTATTTTGTCTCACCAAGAGCTCCCTGTCTTCCATATATACCCTATACCATTGCATTGGTAATACAGCAGTTATTGTGATCTTATAGAAGTTCTAGCCCTTAAGCCGAATGCCTGAAAAGTACTTAAAGGGGTTTTGCCACCATGTAATGTTGATGTGGGATCCTCCAAAATGGATATTTAAAAACTTTTCTAAATATATGTGAGTAAAAATATTGCAGCCAGAGAGAGCTACAGGCTGCCTTACCTGCCCTTAGTTACTTAAAAGCTTCTATTAGATACGACCTGACAAGAGCTGCTGGCCGTGCTTGCGCAGAGCACACTTCTTATCTGATGAGAGGGAGCTGAAGAAGCTTTCAAGGCACCAGGTAGAAATATGTTGTGTTTTGTATACAGAATCCACTTGTTGTAATGTGATTATCTGAGTAGATCCCTGCTTTATCTGATGACAGGGAACATGAAGAAGCTTTCAAGCTGCTGTGGAGAAAAGTTGTTGTCTTTTGTATACAGAATCCACTAGTTGTAGTGTGATTATCTGTAGTGTGATTATTATAAATTATTGCAGAATAATTTTTTTGTTGTTTTAATTTTTTTTTACAGTGTTCACATTTCACACTTAATAACTTGTTAGATTAATTCTACAGGTTATTACGGTTGTGTGGATACCTAATATGTGTAGGGTTTTTTTTGTGTGTAAGGTATGCACAATTATTTTATTAAATATTTATTTTATTATTTATTTTATTTATTTTTTCTACACTTTTTTATGTTTTTTTTTTTACTTTTTTTAAAATCCCATGAAGAGATAACCATTTTACATTTTCTATATTACACATATTAGATATATTCATATATTACATATATCTATATATACTAATACATTATAATCTGTGTCAGTCTGACACAGGCAGCGATCAGGGCAGCACACAGTGTGCCCTGATCGCTGGCTTCTTACACAGACAGTGTGAGGGCTACTCTAGGTCCCCAGGCCTGTCTGTGCAGCCATTCCCTGGGCTCTATCCGGTCGCTGGAGTCCCGATCACCTGACAGAGCAGGGGACAGCCCTTGGATTATGCTGCTGTCACGAACCGCGGCAATCAAAGGGTTAAGCATCGGGGAGCGAAGGTTTCCCCCACTCCCCAGCACTTGCAGAAGCTGTGCTGGGGATCAGACTGTGAAGTACTGCTCTGTTCTCAGCGCTATTGCGGCGCCGCAAACCCTAATGTCTGCAGCAATGTCAAAAGACGTCGCTGCAGATGAACGACCTGAAATGCATTAAAAGACAGCGGGAGGTTGTTAAGGGGTTAAACAAAAGAAAAACGTCCGAGCAGAAAGATAGGCAATAATTCTATTGTTTATGATTTTTACTCTAAGGTAAACAAAAAGCCTATTTTTTATCTATTCCACATAATTCATTATAGATACCTAAAACATAACATTTATTTTAGACCACCCTAAAACCCACTGCAGTCTCTGTAATGAGGGTTATCTACCACTAGCTTAGATCTCCATTACATCACTATCCCAGCTAACTGCTCCTATTATTAGATTCTCTTTCAAATTCTTTTCAATTAGTGGTGTATCTGCATTATACTCCCCTTCAAATGCCTCACAGAATAGAGTGAAATGATGTTAAAATAACAAAGCCATTGGACCCCCGACATGTTTCGCTGGTTGGCACAGCTTCCTAAGGGGTGATTGGGGCTTTTTGATGGCATATTGATAGAATATGCCATTAATGTCAGATAGCCAGAGCAGGTCCCTGAAACTCCCCATTCTGAATGTAACCGCTCCCATTGAAATAAATGGAGACTAAGCACACAGGTACGGCCACTTCTCCATTGAGAAAAGGAGATTCAAGGGCCTGTTCTGGAGAGAGATGCAGGTCCCAGAGGTGAAACCCATACCTACCGGACAGTGATGGCATATCCTATTGATATGCCATCAATGTTTGTAATCAGGCCTGGACTGGCCCACAGGGGAATAGGGAAACCCCCGGTGGGCCCCTGAGCATGGCAGACCTGGAGTTGTTTTTTTAACTATATATACATCCTCAGAAGAGGCAAAAAAGCAGAGAAAGAGAGGCAAAAGGCAGAGTACAGAAGGCATGTACAATCATTTGCAGTAGCTGTAGGGTGGGCCCCTAAAATAAACTCCACTGGTGGGCCCAGAACCAACCCAACTGTTGCACCCCCCTAGAATCAACTCCACCTGTGGGCCCTAAGTATCCCAGTCCAACACTGCTTGTAATCACAAAACCGCTTTAACTCCTTAACGACCGCCCACCGTCTTTTGATGTCGGGCATTTTAGGTCATTAGTCTGCAGCGACGTCTTTTGGCGTCACTGCAGATATCGGAGTTTGTGGCGCCCAGCACCACAACAGCACTGAGAGCGGGGCTGTACTACACAGCCCTGATCCCAGCGCAGCTCCTGCAAGCACCGGGGAGCAGGGGGAACCTCCGCTCCCCGATGCTTTATCCCTTTGATTGCCGCAGTTCGTAACCGCAGCATAATCAAAAGGTTTCCCTGCTCTGTCGGGTGATTGGAACACCCAGTTACCCGACAGAGCCCGGGGAACGGCTGCACAGTCAGCCCTGGGGACCTAGAGTAGCCCCAGAGCTGCCTGTGTAACAAGCCAGTGATCAGGGCAGACGGTGTGCTGTCCTGATCACTGCCTGTGTCAGACTGACACAGATTATAATGTATTAGCATATATGAATATGCTAATACATTCCTAAGTGGAAAAAAAAAAGGTAAAACAGTTATCCTTTCATGGGATTTTTTTTAAAAAAAAGTAAAAAGCATAAAAAGTGTAAAAAAAAGAATAAAAAAATAAATAATAAAATCAAAATAAATATTTAATAAAAAATAATTGTGCCTACATTACACACAAAAAAACATACACATATTAGGTATCCAAATGCCGTAATAACCTGTAGAATTAATCTAACAAGTTATTAAGTGTGAAATGTGAATGGTGTAAAAAAATGTAAAAAAACAAAAAAAAAACAAAGTGAACTTAAACTATTACCCCATAAAGTACAACTTGTCTCAAATAAAAAGAAGCCTCATACAACTGCGTCATTGAAAAAATAAAAAAGTTACAACTGTTGAAACACAAGGAGGCAAAAACAAAAAAAAAATTCTGGTCATTAACTACTTTTCAGGTGTTCAGCTTAAGGGGTTAAGGCAAAACTAAAGTCATTGTATAAACCATTAGACAAACAAATATAATAATAAACAAAGATAATAATAATAAGTAAAGTAATACTAAAGGGATGTTCACACTGTGTTTTTCAATCTGGTTTTCAATCTGAAAAATGGATTGAAAAACGCTGCATAAAATGCTTCCAAACACGTATCCAAAGTGTGCTGCATGTTTGGATACATTTCCTGTGCAGCAGGAACGCACCATATAGTTTTAAATAGGGCGTCCACTGCATAAAATGTATCAAGAATTGACATGTCAATTCTTTGAACGGATCTGAAAGACTCATCAGAAAGAAACATGTAAAACACGTATCATCTGAACGCTGATGCATGTTTTATATTGAAATCAATGTAAATCACACAGAGCATTGTTAGATGCGTGTTTGGGTCCGAAATACAGATCCACACATGCATCTAGGAAACACTGTGTGAACATACCCTAATAATAATAAAATATTTTATCCCGCTATGAGGAATTTTATATCTTTATAATTTATATGTTCACTGGAAAAGAAAATATCTCTAGTTAGCAACATGTACTTTTCTCAGGCAATGATAGTAGACGTGACAATTGTAGCATTGATGTATAACACTTAATATGTTTTAATCGTTATTAAGTTTGTGTTTCAATATTTTAAAAGGTTTTTTATTACCAGCAAGCTTCTTTCAGTTATCTAAACTGTTTTGAAAGGTGTTACAAGTGAGTGATCAATTACTGTGTTCAAAATCCGCACATGTAAGGGTGCTTTCACACAGTGTGTTTTTGATGCATTTTTTTACTGCGCTTTTTGTGCAGGAAGGCACAGCAATTAATGCTGTACATTGCTGCACAAAAATTGCGGCGATAATTGTGGTAAAATTGCGATTTTTACTGCGATTTTTGCTGTTTTTTTGTGCAGCAATGTACAGCATTAATTGCTGTGCCTTCCTGCACAAAAAACGCATAAAAGAAATGCATCAAAAACGCACCAAAAACACACTGTGTGAAAGCACCCTAAGGGTGCTTTCACACATTGCAGTTTTGGTGCAGTTTTATCTGCGCACCAATTAACCCCCTACCGCCGCACTTGTAAGCCTGCACGATCGCCAGGACGTACCCATACTTACATTTGCGGGAACGCACTTTCTGCTAGGATGTATAAGTACGTATTATGCGGGAAGGGGTTAAACTGCCTTTATTACCACAAGCTTCTTTCAGGTGTCTAAATTGTTCAGAAAGGTGTTTCAAGTAAGTAATCAATGACTGTGTTTCAAGCCTTATGGATACAAACAAACTAATTGATGACTCACTTTCCAAACCGTTTAGGGAAGTGAAAGAAGCTTGCTGGTAATAAAGGCAATTTAATTGGAGCCCAGTTAAAACTGCACCAAAACTGTGCTGTGTGAAAGCCCCTAACACCTTTCCAAACAGTTTAGATAATCGCGCAAAGCTTTCTAGTAATAAAGAGAGTTTAATTGCTGTGCAGTACTGCAAATGAAAAAAAACTCACCAAAACCGCACCGTCTGTAAGACCTTTAGTGGTGATAAAAAATAGAAAAGAAAAGCCTCACTTTTTGAGCACACTTTTTCCAGTGCCGCTTCCAGTCCCAGTGTGCCTGTTGATGATATCACTTTCGGCGCTCACATGACAGTACAGCCTCAGCTGCAGGGTCATGTGAAGAATGAATGTGACGTCATCAGCCGGGATCACCGCGGCTGCTCTGGAATACATAGGTTCAAATAACACCCCTTTAACCTCTTAATATCGTTTGTCTGTTCGGCTTCACTGCAGACATTGGGGTTAGTGGCTCCTGGCGCCGCAGCAGCGCCGAGAACAAAGCTGTACTTCACAGCCCTGTTCCTAGCACAGTCTCTGCAAGCGCCTGGAAGCGGAGGAAACCTCTGCTCCCCGGTGCTTAACCCTTTGGTTGCTGACGGAAGCATAATGAAAGGGCTTTCCCCTGCTCTGTCGGGTGATCGGGACTCCTGTGACTGGACAGAGCCCGGGGAACGGCTGCACAATCAGCCCCGGGGATCTAGAGTAGCCCCAGGGCTGTCTGTGTAAGAAGCCAGAGATCAGGGCACACTGTGTGCTGCCCTGATCGCTGCCTGTGTCAAACTGACACAGATTATAATGTATTAGCATAAATGAATGTGCTAATACATTGCTAAGTGTAAAAAAAAAAGTAAAACAGCTATCCCTTCATGGGATTTAAATAAAAATGTAAAAATACATAAAAAAAAAGTGTAGAAAAAAATAAAATAAATAATAAAATAAAAAATAAACATTTAATAAAAAATAATTGTGCATACATTACACACAAAAAAATCTAAACTTATTAGGTAACCACACGACTGTAATAACCTGTAGAATTAATAAACAAGTTATTAAGTGTGAAATGTGAATGGTGTAAAAAGAATTAAAAAAACAAAAACAATGTAAAGAAAATTTCGAAAAAAACCTGCAATAATTTATAAGTGAACTTAAACTATTACCCCAAAAAGTACAACTTGTCTCGAATAAAATGAGGCCTCATATAACTGCATCATTAAAAGAAATAAAAAGTTACGACTGTTGAAATGCAAGGAGGCAAAAACTAAAAAAATGTTCCGGTCATTAAGTACTTTTCAGGCGTTTGGCTTAAGGGGTTAATGATCATGAAATCATTCTGATCATTGTTGATTACCATAAGCAGGAGGAGAAAGCGGCGCTCTGAAGCCCGGCGACTCAGCCACTAAAACATCCTGTTCAACGCGGCCTCTTTCTAGACTTGCATTGACTTTCATTGTGATCTACAGCTGCGTAGTTCATTTTTTAAACTTCCTATTATTTTTTAGTAAATCTGGATTGGTTTTCATCAGATTGGCTGGGTCAGGTGTGTATGACCTTCTAATTTAAATTAAATCACCAATGGCCACTAGGGTTAGACTGGTTAGAAAAGTGAAGAGCCACTAATTGTTCCCTAGATAATTGCTAGTAAAGGAAAAATACAGTGTTCCCCAACATACAGTATCAATTAGTGCCGAGATGACTATTATATGTTGAATCCATCCCTCTATGGCAAACTGGTCATTGGTTCCGAAGCTCAAAAATGTAATGTAAAATAATGCAAAATGAAGATGAAAGAAAATGAAGCAGATAGTGTCGGACTGGGATGCCTGGGACCCACCAGAAAAATGGACTCTTGGGGCCCAGCAGTGGAGATGATTCTTGGAGCTGATCAGTAAAGTTAAACACCTAATTGCTGCATATATACGCCATATATTGCTCATGACTTTTGCTCGCTGCCTTTTTTTTCTCTGCTTTTCTCCCTAAAAGAGGCCCACCATGCCCAGGGGCCAACCAGGGGTGGAGTGGGACGAGGGTTACCCTACTCGGTTGTGGGCCAGTCTCAGTCTCATAACTAATACAAATAAAGCAAGTCCTTACATATAATATCAGAATGGGCTGCTAGAAGCTGGAAATCACTCTCTATGATGAGGACAGGAGCTTTATACACAATGCACCAGAAAAAAAAAATGGGGCCCTCACCTGCTACCTATAGGAGCCGCTCATCGTGGCACATGTAAAAGCAGCACAGGACATGTAATACCACACTGTATTGTAGAGAGAGCCGCTACTAGACTGCCAGTCACTGTATGCACCTCACTAATACATGTAAGGGCAGTACAGGACATGTAGTACAGCACTGTACTGTAGTAGAGGCTCTACTAGACCTCCAATCACTGTATGCACCTCACTAATACCTGTAAGAGCAGTACAGGACATGTAGTACCACACTGTACTGTAGTAGAGGCACTACTAGACAGCCAATCATTGCATGCACCTCACTAATACATGTAAGAACAGTACAGGACATGTAATACTGTACTGTACTGTAGAGAGGCGCTACTAGACCACCAATCACTGCATGAACGTCACTAATACATGTAAGAGCAGTACAGGACATGTAGTACCGCATTATACTGTATAGAGGTGCTATAGACTGCCAATCACTGCATGCACCTCACTAATACATGTAAGAGCAGTACAGTACATGTAGTACCGCACTGTACTGTAGAGAGGCGCTACTAGACTGCCAATCACTGCATGTACTTCACTAATACGTGTAAGAGCAGTACAGGACATGTAGTACCACACTGTACTGTAGAGAGGTGCTACTAAACCGCCAATCACTGCATGCACCTCACTAATACATGTAAGAGCAGTACAGGACATGTAGTACCGCATTGTACTGTAGAGAGGCGCTATAGACCGCCAATCACTTCATGCACCTCACTAATACATGTAAGAGCAGTACAGGACATGTAGTACCGCACTGTACTGTAGAGAGGCGCTATAGACTGCCAATCATGCCTGCACCTCACTAACACATGTAACGGCAGTACAGGACATATAGTACCGCACTGTACTGTAGAGAGGTGCTATAGACTGCCAATCACTACATGTAACTCACTAACACATGTAAGAGCAGTACAGGACATGTAGTACCGTACTGTACAGTAGGGAGGCGCTACTAGATCAGCAATCACTGCATCCACTGCAATAATACAGGGGTTTCACAAGTAAAATGTTCATAATAATTGGCTGGATCTTCCATTAATCACATGACTGGAAGTGTGTGTGGCATTGTATGTTAAACCACACATAACATACAGCGTACGAGCAAAGTCCATTGTATGTTGGAAATGCTGTAGCTTGGGCCATTGTAACTTTAGGGATTACTGTAACAGTACAGCAAAATGTATTTCTTCAGTTTCATCTGAAGGCCGTGTCCGACCCACCAAACTCAGAGGACAAAGGATACTATAACAGGAAGAGGAGAATATGGTTGACGGTTTAAAGTGTAAGTGGTTGATGTGGATGAAAAGTACAATACAGAACTAGAGTCCAATAAGATAAAGTGCAACGTGAATCATAGTTGTGGTATTGTTGTGTTGTGTACGATGCATGTAGGTGTTTTATGTGAGTGATTCTGTGAGGTGTGAAAGATTCTAAGTGATTGGTTTTTGTGTGGAGGAGGTTGTGGGAGTGTGGCTATAGAACGTCTCTAGGGAATGAGCCAACCAGCTTTTTTGGTACATTGAAGTACGAGGTACTGAAGGGCCAAAGATTTTAGGGAATAATTTACCAATTAATGCCGGTGTTTTGTGACAAATCAGCATCAGATCCAATGGCAATCCACATCCCATGCAAGTGATTGAGGTTTTCTATATGGAATTTTGGGGCTCCTACAGTAATGCATGCAGCTTACCGTATCTAAAAAAAAAGTGAGTACACCCCTCACATTTTTGTAAATATTGTATTGATATGTATTATATCCTTTCCTGGGACAACACTGAAGATATGACACTTTGATACAATGTAAAGTAGTCAGTGTGTCACGGGTGCCCCTGCGGCTCGCACTTCGCGCCGCGGGCGCGTCTGTGCCCCCCGTTACTGGGGAGTGACGCCACGTCCCGCATGTCTGGCAGGCGGGCGCCTTCGCGATCCAGTGTCATGCTTACCTGCCCGTGCTCCTGCTCTTCCCTGCTCTGCTGCCGGCCGGTGCGCGTGCTCCCGTTCCCTAGGGTGCACGCGTGCCGGCTCTTTGAAATTTAAAAGGCCAGCGCATCGGTAATTGGCTAATTGCCGGGCACTGTCCCTATATATTCCGGTCACTTCCTCTTGTTCCCCGCTGGATCTTTAGTGCGTCTGCCTATCGAGAAAGCGTTCCTTGAAGCCTAGTTTCGTCTTGCCGTGTACCGAACCTCTTCGCCTACATTTACTGACCACGAACCTTTGCCGCCTGTCCTGACCTTCCTGCCTGTCCCCGTCTATGAGTTTGCCTTAAGTCTTGTACCTCACTGCACCTCGGCTGCCTCTGCAAGCAAGTCACGTCAGGGGTAGTGACCTGGTGGATTCCCGCCGCAGTAAGTCACACCTGCTTTGCGGCGGGATCTGGTGAAAACCATAACCCATTTAGACTCCGCTCCCTGGCGCTTGCGGTGGTCCAGTGGATCCACGTCCCTGGCCGTTACACACTGTACAACTTGTATAACAGTGTAAGTTTGGTGTGCCCTCAAAATAACTCAGCAAACAGCCATCAATGTCTAAACCTCTGTCAACAAAAGTGAGTACACCCTTAAGTGAAAATGGACAATTTGTGCTTAATAAGGATTCCAGTGGTTGCACCTGTGAAGCTCTAGTGACCCCCATGCTCAAGAGAGTTAAGGCAGTGCTGGAAAATAATGGTGCCCACACAAAATATTGACATTTACCCACAAATTGTCAATTTTCACTTAGGGGTGTACTCACTTTTGTTGCCAGCGATTTAGACATTGATGGCTGTGTGTTGAGTTATACAAGCTGTACACTGACTACTTTACATTGTATCAAAGTGTCAGATCTTCAGTGTTGTCTCATGAAAGGATATAATACAATATTTACAAAAATGTGAGGGGTGTACTGACTCTTGTGAGATACTGTATTTCCCTAAGATTCCACATGGGAAAATAAAGCAAGAATTAGCTTCATTAAGTGATCTGCCGCACTTAAACATGTCAGATTAAATCCATCACTTATAAGCATGCCCTTAAACCCTTATTCTGCTTTTAACTCCTTAACAACTACCCGTTGTCAAAAAACAAGGGGTGGTAAATGTCCCCTTTCGGCAGCCATTTTTAGTCTCATTGCATTGTTAGGGGTTGGGAAGAGTTGCGGCTCCCTAAGCTATAACTGCACCATAAACAGAGCTGTAACTATAAGCTCTGGGGGACATGTATGAAAACTATCCAGGTCTTCTTTGTTGCCCATAGCAACCAATCACAGCCCATATCAACCAATCAGAGCCCATAGCAACCAACCAAAGCTCATAGAAACCAACCACAGCCCATAACAACCAACCAGAGCTCATAGCAACCAATCAGAGACCACAGTAACCAATCACAGCTCATAGCAACCAATCAGAGCTCCCCTTTCATTTTTTCGGAGTACTATGAAATGAAAGGGGAGCTCGGATTGATTGCTATGGGAAACAAGGAAAGTCTTACACCTACACAGTTTCCATACATGAAGCCCTCTGTTCCTAAAGCAGCTCCTGACCACAGCAGAGGCTAGAGGAAGTTTCCGATCCGGTCCATTTAACCTTTTGATCGCCATGGTCTGAGACTGCGGCCTTTATCTGATTAGGTCACCCGGTTTCCCAGTGGCCCAATCAGAGCCTGGGGAAACACTCTACAGTCAGCTATGGCCCAGGGCTGTCTGTGCAGTAAGCCTTCTCTCGTAGTAGCACAGTGTATAACGTATTAACACATTACAAGTATAAAATAAAGTTATAAAATAGTTATAAAACATTTTATTGTGCATAAATTACATAAAGAAAAACCCTACACAAATCAGATATCCTCATAACCGTAGTAATGTAAAGAAATAATTTAATAGGTCATTTAGTGTAAAAAATGAGTGGTATAAAAAATTTAACGATACAGAAAAACTATTTTTTTGTATTAGCAACACAAACATAATTAGATTAAATTACATTGTAATTTAGTTGTATCCTCAAGCTATGTTAAAAAAATGCAGTTTCTGCTGAAAATAACAAGGACTCTGGAAAAAAAAAAGAGAAAATGAACCAAAAACTGAAATATTTAGCTGCAACAGAGATACAGAGAGACTGGAAGAGTCACAGAAAGGCAAAGAAGTGGACGCCCTTTGGCTCCATTACACACTGATGAGTGCTTCATTGTAACCAATGCCTTGCAGAATCAGATGATGAAAGCCATACAACTCCAGGCATGTTTGACTCCTTAGCTAACCTGGACGTATGGGTACATCCTGGTGGCGTTAAGGAGTTTTGTAGCGGGATCGCAGCGCCATCCCGCTACACAGCCACCGGGTGTTAGCGGCTAATTGCAGCTAACACCCAGCGATTACAGCACAGAGTAGGTGGCGGTACCCCCCGCGCTGTTTAACCCCCTAACCACTGCGGCAAAGATGGCCGCGGCATCTAAATCAATGAGAAACGGTGCCACACACCGTTCTTCACTCTGATCGGAGCCCCTGCGGTGAAATTGCAGGATTCCGATCGGTGGACATGGCAGCTGGAAGCCTTGTGGAGGCTTCCATCGCTGCCATGTTTTCGTTTGCCCCACTTCTGGCCTCATGCAGGAAGTGGGGAAACCGCCATCCTGGTACAGCCTAGTGCATTGTCTATGCAATGCATTAGGCTGTATAAATGATCACACCCCCTAGTAGTGAAGCGCCCTAGGGGGACTCAATGTTAAAGTATAAAAAAAAAGTTTTAAAGTATAAAAAAAAATAGAAAAATGTTAAAAGTTCAAATCACCCCCTTTCGCCATTTTACAAATAAAAGAAATAAAATAATAAAGTTACACATATTTGGTATCGCTGCGTCTGAAAAATCCAGTCTATTAAAATATACATCATTTATCCCGTACACTGAACACTGTAGAAGAAAAAAAATTCCAAACACCAAAATTGCGTTTTTTTTTTTGGTCATTTCATGCCCTATAAAAATTGGAATAAAAGTTTTAAAAAAATCGCATGCATTCCAAACTGCTAGCAATAAAAAGTGCACTTCAGCCCGCAAAAAATGCCGCCTCACTGACGTCCGTAGGTGTTAGTACAAAAAAGATATTGGTCGCACAAAATGGCGCCGTGGCGCAAATTTCAAAAAATAGAAAAGGTTTGGAATTTTTTTTACGCCACCAAAACATAATGGAAACCCTAAATGTTTGGTATTGGCGGATGCGTATCAACCTGTAGAATAACGATAACACATAATTTTTACCGAAGACTGAACGCCGCAAAAACAAAACTCCTGCAAACATTGCGCAAGTACATTTTGTTTCACATTTTGCCCCACTTAGAATTTTTTTTGCGGTTCTATGGTAGGACAAATGACACCGTTAGAAAGTACATCTTGTCCCGCAAAATAAAAGCCCTCACATGTCTATGTAGGTGGAAAATTAAAAACTTTATGGCTTTCAGAAGGCGAGGAGGAGAAAAATGAAGAGTAATTTTTTTTTTCTTTGGAGGGATTAAAGGGTTAAGGGAGGTGAGAGGCAACCAAGTGTCACGTCAGAGCATTCGTAAAGGCTTACATCGGCATGGACTGAGGGCTACGTGACCCGGCTGATGCATGCATTTCTGCTCAAAGTGAATTGACTTTCATCACTGAACAGCACTGAGGAGCACTGGTCCCTCATCCGCCGTAGATGCTCCCTGACCCATGCAAGACGATGATTTCTGTGCCGGGTGGTGTGGGCATGTCATCTAGCTCGCAGACCACACTGATGTAAATAGTTTTGAATAGTCTGACGTGACACTTGGTGCCTCTCACCTCCCTTAAACATGCCCGGAGTTGTGCGGCATTCATCATCCAATTACACAGGACATTGGTTATAATGAAGCGGTCATCACTGTGTGATGTGGCCAAAGGACGTCCACTTCTTTGCCTTTCTGTGACTCTTCCAGTCTCTCTGTATCTCTGATACAACCTGCTGATGACACTCTGTGATACTCTAAGCTCGTGGCCACTTCCATCTGAGAACATCCTGCTTGAAGGCTCACAATGGTGAGGTACTGTTGATCAATTGTAAGGTGTTGTCTTGGTCTCATGATGTCAAAATGTGAACAGCAGGATGTGACGGACTGTTTAAATCCCAATTCACATTGATCCCCTAAATTTATTGGGCGATTCAGGGATTCAGCAAAACACTGCACATTGCATTCTAAGGTTAAGAAATGGTCTCATTTAGTTCATTTAAAAAAAAAATGCAAGTAATGTTATGTTCATACTGAAATTTCAACCAAAAGCCAAATATCCCTAACGTTTTGTGAGTAGTGTATTCTGGCAAAACTGATGAAGACTATTCATGGAAATGAAAAGGATGCCTAAAAAGGCTTCCAAACTCCTTTACATATCTTCACAGCAGCAAAATGTCTAATAGTTGCTTTTTGGAAGCAGAGGTTATCACCAAGTCTGAACGGCTTCCATGCAAGGATTAGTGAAGTTAGACATATGGACAGATTACTGCTTCTTTACAAAACAATATTGAATTCTTCGAAGAGGTTTGGGCCCTATGAGACTCCAACTGGATCCCCTTAACTTCCTAATATTCTTTAGATTTTTTCCTCTTTCTTTCTCTAGTATATCTTGTCTTTCTTCTACTATATATGATATTAGTTGATCATTGCTGGATCTTTCTACGTGGTTATTATAGAGGGATTTTGTCCCCCTCAAGGATTAATCCCTTTCAACATTTATTTTTTGAGACACTTGTATATTCAAATGTGTGCTTTTTACATGCAGAATTTTTTTTTATTCATTAACATTTTTACATACATTTTATTATTAAAAAAAAGAAATGAAAAGGATCTGTTGTCATAATCAAGCTTAAAGGGGATGTATCGCTTCCTTACTTCGGCTGAGTAACACTTCTCTTAGCTTCCCAGCTCTGTGAATGCAGGGGCGTTTCTTCCCCTCCCAGCTGGATGACATCATCCCCCCTTTCACTGCTGGCCTGAGACCCCCCCCCCCCCCCCTCTGAGTCCACATATCACTGTGTCTCTCCCTATCAGTCTTATTTTATAAGAGCTGTAACATACCACAGGCTGCATTCATCTAATCTGAGCACTGATCTCCTCTCACAGCTGAGATGTATTACAGCTTTCTAAGAAGGGCACAGATCTGCGTGTATGCAGGAGAGTTAGGCACAGGGTCAAAACTGTCATGTTTTCTCATTGTACAATCTCTGCAGTCTGTTTTTTGCTAGGTGTGGAAACAAAAAATGCTACGGCCCCTAACTCTGAGTCAGACACACAGCTCCGTGAATCGACCCAGGGGCTGTACAGAATGTAAATGAGCTCTCAGCTAGTGAATTGCAGGAGGGGGGGATTAGCCCCCACACTGGATATCAGTGTAAATAAAAAACACAAGATAAGGGACACTGTGAGAACAAGGCAGCTTTGCTAATGACATCCACTTGCAAAGTTGCTTGTTTTCACTGTCCCCTTATTCTGAAGACCATTTAATGAAACGATAACACCCCTTTAAACAAAAAAACCGCACACAGGATCCAGACCTTTAGCTTCAGATAAATATGTCCTTCAGACAGCTAAATTAGAATTTTAAAATTTGGCTTGAGTTTTTCTTTAGGGTTCAGTATAGCGTTACACATATGCTACATTTTCTTAGACGTACATGAAGAATCTCATTCTTATATTAGAGGAAAAAGAAGATGGTGGAACCGGCGCACATGTGTATCCAGGAATGCCAATGATGCAGGCAGGGAGATCCAGAAATTTACTTTATTATTCTAAAAAGGCTAGGGCGATAACCTCAGCCAATATAAAACAATTTAAAAGCAAGTAAAACCCGACGCGTTTTGCGTTTATCAAACGCTTCCTCAGGGATGAATGATCTACTGTATCTTGTTCAAACATTATAAAGGTACAGATAACAGGTTGAATAGAACATCAATCAAACTAAACAAAGAGATCTAATTGGTGTATTCAGTTGTCAGTCACACATCATCCAGATCACAAGACAGGTAGGGATGAAGTAGGATGAAACATGGTCTTAAATGCCGGTCATATGCATTTCAAAGGGTTCATCACAATGTATTCCTTTTTGTTTCTATGATTAATTACATTTAGTTCTGTTCCCTTTTTTTTTGTTATCACAAGGCATTATGGGAAAGGAGCTGGAAAGCTCACTGCGCCCTCTATAGGTTGTAACAAATCCTCAATTTACTTCTGATTCACTGAATCTTTGAGAAGCAAAAAGGAATAATTGTCAAGCCAATATTGCTCATCTACATACGCGTTTCGGGGTTTTGCCCCTCATCAGTGTAGAGCAGAGCGATATTGGCTTGACTGGTGGGAGGCACTGAGTGGGTATGAGAAGGAGAACATCTCTCCTTATGGAGAGCACCAGTTAAGGTGTGTAGTGTTTTGTTTTGCCTTTTAGCCCACTACTCAGCATCTGCATATCACAAGGCATTATGGGAAAGGAGCTGGAAAGCTCACTGCGCCCTCTATAGGGTTTTAACAAATCCTCAATTTACTTCTGATTCAACTTTTAATCAGAAGTAAATTGAGGATTTGTTACACCTATAGAGGGCGCAGTGAGCTTTTCCCGCTCCTTTCCCATAATGCCTTGTGATATGCAGATGCTGATTAGTGGGCTAAAAGGCAAAACAAAAAACTACACACCTTAACTGGTGCTCTCCATAAGGAGAGATGTTCCCCTTTTTTTTTGTTGTAATTTTGCTATATGTTATTTCTTAAGTTCTACATCAGATATTACTGTAATTTTGAACAGTAATTGCTGATTTTTTTGTTTGCATACATTTAATTTTTCAACATGTGTCGATATAAAAATGTCGAAAAAAGAGGTTAGGTAAAGTGCTATGTGTCTTCTTATCATTATGGATTCATTATATGTTCATACAATAATAGTCTTGAATAGTGTTCATCTGTTGATTCCTTTTTACTTCCATAGTTAATTACATGTGGTTCTCTTTCTTTTTTATATCCGTTTTGCTATATGTTACCTCTATGAGTGCTAAAACATGCATTGCTGTGATTTTGAGCAGTAATTTGCAAATTTATATGTTTGCATACATTTAATTTTTCTACATATGTTGAAATAAAAATGTTAGAAAAAGGTACAGTAAAGTGCTGTGTGCCTTCTTATCGTTATGAATTCAGTGTGTATTGGTACACTGGTCCTCTTGAAATATGGGTATAGTCAAATGTGTGCATATATATATATTCTTATAAACCTAATTAAAGTGCTGTGCAAATGTGGTTGGTTTAAAATCTTTATCTATATTAGTTTAGTAGAAAAGAAGCAATTATGCTAAAAACCCTGAAATCTTCCTGCTCTATTATTAGACATGCTATAAGAAATATACATAAATACAGTCTCAAACAATAGTTTAGTCACCTCCTGTCAAATTACATGTTCTGGTGATTTAGTAAAGTAAAGGCATGTTCACACGGCTTAAAATGGGCCGTATTTCGGTCCGTAATTACGCGCCGAAGTGCGCCAATTACGGGCCTAAAACGGCCCATTCATTACTGTAATTCACAGTTCTCATAGAGAACTATGGATTACGTCTCTTCTCCCTGCCCGGCGAAGCCGCCGGGCGGGGAGATAATTGACATGTGAATTTCTAGCCGCAAATACGCGCCGCTAGCAATGACTGTCTATGGGCCGGCGAAGTGCCGGCCCCCTGCTCAGTCCCCCGCTCCCGCCCCGCCCCTGGTCACACGGCGTAATTGCGGGGCGTAATTACGCCCTGCAAATACACCGTGTGAACATAGCCTTATTTGGATGAGGTTTTTGACGATGTTTTCGGAGCGTTTCCTCGCCCAAAACGTCCAGAACGCCCCCAGTTCATTTCATTGATTCCTATGTAAAACCTCGTTGTAGTTCAAACACGACGAGGTTTTTACACGCTTCTTTGGAAGCGCTGAAAAAGAAGTGTCATGTCAATTCTTGAAGCGTGTTTTCGGCACGTTTTCGGCACGTTTTGGGCGCGGTTTTTGACATGATTTTGGTGCGTTTTGGGCGCGTTTTTTTCCTGGCTATTAATTAGTATGGGTGAAAACTTCGTTGAGAACCTTATCCAAAACTTGATCCAAAACCTCGCCGAGAAACGCCTCTAAAACCTCTTCTGAAGAAGCGTGTTGCAGGTGAGGTTTTGGGCGAGGTTTTGGGAGTAGAAATGCTCTGAAAACCTCGCCCAAAACCACATCCAAATAAGCCGTGTGAACATGGCCTTAGATACAGAAGTTTCCATCAATAGTGAACAAAGGAAAGAGGGAAGGATTTTTTTGAGTCAATGACTTCAAGCAAAAGATGAACCTTCTAGAATGGCCTTCACAGACCCAAGATCTGAAACATGTTATGTATGAAAGACACCAGATTATTGTAAACCAAAATATTCTACAGAGGAGAGTGGGGAGAGCTGTTAGAACACCCAGGGCTTCTTATGCTAACACGGCATTTAGGACAACATGTCTGAAAAGAGGCGCCGCCACGCTAGTTTTAAGGCATATTAAATCAGTGTATAGTGCACCTGAATGAACAAATTTGTCAAAAATCTGGCATATTGTCTACCTTGCATTGTAGAATTGATGCGCCTATCTAGGCACATTGCATAATTTAGGCGCATAGCATATAATTGGTATCTTATTTAATGTGCCTACTTTAAGCACATTCAAATGTGTCGTGCCTGGCGTATAATGCGCACAGTATCATACTCCATCAAAACTGGGAAAATCCAAAGGAACAATTCTTCTGTTGACTAATAATGTACTATAGCCATAGCCATAAAACAGAGTAAATATCTATTTTTTTCCATCCTGAATTCAATGAGCAATTGAATTCAGGAAAAACTCATATTAATTAATTCAAGTTATTGTGAGCAAGATTGTGTAGCAGGAAATCCACTTAATGGAAAACATACAGAAAACCACATTTTAGTAATGTTGCTGTAGACAAATTGTTTGCAACTTCTGTCTTTCAGATGTTTGTAACATTCTCCTAACTTAAGTAGGTGACATAATCTCAAAATAGTACATGGCTATGGTTACTATTCAGAAGATGGAGGTGTGGAAGAACAACTAGGTCTCTTATATATTATTTCTTCTTCTATAGTCCTAGTTGGCTCATGAATTAAAGGGGTATTCTCACCACATCGATTGGCTTTAAACAGGATAAAGACTATTACCAAATACATTGCTGTTCTGATTTTGCTTCCTTTTCAGAGCTAGAGCAGTTCTTATCTCCTGTTTGTGTACATAGTCTTCCCTAGGTTGCCGACCACCTGTCTTTGCTCTTCTAGAGCCCTGGTTGAGAAGGCGACATCACTTACTGCTGTGTCTTACCAGCAGCAAAGGAGCATTTTATGTTTCTTACTGACAAACTTTAACCCTTTAGAGCTCTGTAGCCTTGTGCCCTGCTTTTAAACCTTCTCCATTAAAAAGGCCCTTCTACTGGCTCAGCTAGGAACAGCAGAACTGATATGCCAATTACTGTTGTAGAATCACCTTCAGCCTGAACAGGAAGTTCTCTGTGGCTGTGTGAAACAGCCTGATGAGAAAACTCCTTTAAAGCTACGTCTGTCCTAGAGAAGCATGACTACAAGCATTTTATAGTTCATACTGGGTGTCAAGGAAGCAAAACTGGAAAGACGTGTCTATGGTAGAAAGCTTTAGGCATCTAAGCATCAATGCTGGAAACCTGTTCAATGGGGCTATATGGTGGCAGTATAGTAACTATAGAGTTAATATATTATATGCTTGGAGGCTTGTAGTCTGAGGGGTCTTCTGGGCTTGTTTTCGGATGAGTCTTTGAATGGAAATGATTGGGGGTGACTTAGCGTAACACTTTGGAGCGCATGGGTGGAAAAGTTAGAAAAAGTTTTCAAATTAAATGTTTGTTCAAAATTATAGATCCCGCTGCTCAAGGCCAAAGGTTTTCAGTGACTCTTTATGAGTGTGAAAGCTGGAAAAGGATCAGGAAAATACTGATGCATTTTGTGAATTTATTGGACAACAAGGAAGCAAAATAGTGAATCCTCACTAATATCAAGTCAACTTATTCACTTAAAACACAACTAACCAGACTGAAGTTGTCTGTGTTGGACTTATTATTAGAGGATAAAATTGAATGGAAAATTATACTTTGAACAGTTAAAGGGATAACATTAACCAGCATCCATAATGATAGATACTATCCCACAAATCATAGGACCAAGACATTGGGGCGGCAGAGAAAAATCCTATGTGCCTAAAGTTTCCCCACTACCTCTTATCCAATGTCTCAGAGTCGCGTTTAGTGGGAAAGCGTTTAGATAACATAATAGAAAGTGGAATTAATTTGTAATATGTAATATTTGTTTCAGGGAAATTTAGATCCATTCCTCTTATGCTTCCTATGTTAAAGCGAAACCTCAAACGCGCCAGGAATAATTAATACATACAAACCTACAACACGTATTTTGCAATTTCAGATCAATTTACCGCATAGAATTATACTATCCAATTATAGATGAAAATAAAATCTGTGCTCGTTACCTGAAATTGGATTGGTACTGTGTTTGTTGGTTTCTGGAATATTATCAGCTACCGGTGTCCTACCTCCCTTCTCTTTATATACATCCGATCTGCCGACTCTGAGAATGGGAGGGGGATTCTGAATCCTATTAGTTGACGAATCCTATGAAGCAGTAGTAAGTGGTAATGGTAACTTAAAAATACTTTTCTGAAGAAGCTTAAGCTTCAGGGGATTACGGAACGAGGGGGGAGGAACACGACTTAGCCTCTAGGTCTAGACGTCAACATATTGGAATCAGCTATCAAGAATTATATGGTTACCCAAGCAGTGTTGGTGAGGTTAGTACATACAGAAAAATACTTGAATAATCTGTAAAACCCATTATATAATACAGGCAGTCCCCGGGTTACAAATGGGGTAGAGACCGTAGGTTTGTTCTTAAGTGGAATTTGTATGTAAGTTGGAACAAGTATATTTATTAAATGTAACCCCAAAAAATGTATTTTTTTTCCCATTTTGCATAGTGCAGGGAAGGGTTCTTACAATTGTTTTGCTGCCTGTGCCCCTGTTAAGAAGGTTTTACCTCATTTTCACCTCATGTGCTGCTGTGGCATGCTGGAGCTTGCAGTTCCATAGCTACTATCTGCTGTGGAATATGGAACTGCAAGTGGCAGCATGCCCTGTAAGCCTCCGTTTGTAACAAGGGGACAGATGTAAGTCGGAACGGTGTAACTTGGGGGACTGCTTGTAAATGATTGTGTCTTGTTGCAAGGTCATTATAGATCCTGTTCTCATTTCATCTATATATTTTTTCATAATTACCTTTATATTTGAATAAGACTACCATGTGTAATAACATAAAACACATAAAATACATCGGAGATATAATGAAACTAAGGATGCCCAAAAGTGTGGAGATTATGGGTCGGGGTTTTCTTCATTATTTCAGTTACTTCAGTAAAACTCTGGACTTGATCCTTTCAAAACATAATTTTGTTTTAAGATCCCCAAATAAACATTGACAAAATAAATTACTGTAACTTCCAGCAGAGAAGATTGAGATTACCAGAACAAACAATTTAGAGAGGTTAAAATCTAAACCTGATGACAAGTAAAGCTGTCAACCACTGAGTGAGACCACCCCCTGGATTAAGCTAAAAGTAAACAAGAGTTAAAAAAAAATCACAGATTATTAAGGATTATTAGAGATTATGCAGATTTTTAACACAAAGCTATATACATAGTTACAGAGTTTGTAAGGCCGAAAAAAGACAGGCCGTCCATCCAGTTCAGTCTATTTTGCTAAAGTGTTTATCTAGAGGAAGGCAAAAAACCCCCATGAGGTAGAAGCCAATTGTCCTCATTTTATGGAAAAAATTCCTTCCCGATTCTATTCTGGCAATCAGAATAATCCCTGGATCAACAACCCCTCTCCAGAATCCTGGTCACTATAACTTGTAATATTATTACATCAGGAAATGTATCCAGACCCTTCTCCAGAATCCTGGTCCCTATAACTTGTTCTATTATTACATCTAGAAATGTATCCAGACCCTTCTCCAGAATCCTGGTCACTATAACTTGTTATATTATTACATCTAGAAATGTATCCAGACCCTTCTCCAGAATCCCGGTCACTATAACTTGTTCTATTATTACATCTAGAAATGTATCCAGACCCTTCTCCAGAATCCTGGTCACTATAACTTGTTCTATTATTACATCTAGAAATGTATCCAGACCCTTCTCCAGAATCCTGGTCACTATAACTTGTTATATTATTACATCTAGAAATGTATCCAGACCCTTCTCCAGAATCCTGGTCACTATAACTTGTTAAATTATTACATCCAAAAATGCATCCAAACCCTTTATTGAATTTACCATGACAAGTTCCTCTGGCAGAGAGTTCCAGTCTCACTGCTCTAACAGTAAAGAATCTCTTTCTATGTTTATATAGAAACCTTCTTTCCTCTAGACATAGAGGACGCCCCCTTGTTCTGGATACAATCCTGGGTATAAATAGATCTTGGGAGAGATCTATATATTGACCTTTAATATATTTATACATGTTTATTATGTCCCCTCGAAGCCGTCTTTTCTCTAAACTAAATAACCCTAATCTTGCTAATCTTTCTGGGTATTGCAGTCCACCCAGTCCTTTTATTATTTTTGTTATGCAGGACATAAATAGGGCCGAATGTTCGACATAAAATTCTTATTGTTTGATTGTTCAGCAACATTTAATCATTTCAAAGGCTTTCTATGTGATGTACTATAAATACAGCTGTATCTGCCGATGAGTCAATTTCCTGGCAGAAATTACACAAGAACATTTCAAGTCACTGCGTATCTTTTGGAGAACAGTTATGTCAATTACTAAAAAATAGAAAGAATATAGCAAAACTATAAATCACTAAATCCTCAAAACTGTGTCAACGTAAATGGAGTTTCTGCGACTGAGAAGAGAAGCTTCAGTGCTTTACTAGCTGCAGATTTATGGGATAGTGTGAGAGACAAAGCCCCTGAGGAAACTCCACTACAGCAAAGGTTATGAGGACGATATAAGTATAACTTGGTGGTAAAGGTTCTATGCAATGTCGGACTGGGGTAGTAAGAGTACACCCACCGGTGGAATTTCATTGGGAGGCCCATCTTTGGAGATGTTTCTAGGGGCAAATCCTACAGCTACTTGTAGATGCCCCTTATATTCTGCCTCTTGATTTTTGCCTCTTTCTCTCTACCTTTCTGCCTCTCCCACGGATGTATATGGGCCTGGACAACTGTTATTTAGTATGCCCATTACCCATTAAAGGGGTTTTGCCACGATCTAATGTTGACGTGGGATCCTCCAAAACGGGTATTTAATCACTTTTCTAAATATAGGTCATTAAAAAAAGTGAAGCCTGTGACAGCTACAGCATTAATTACATGCCCTTACATGCCCTTAGTTTCCTGACAGTTTACATTAGACACGACCAGGACACTGACAGGAGCTGATCTGGCAGCGCGTGCGTGGTTTGAACTTCTTATCTGTTGGCAGGGAACATGAGCAGCTTTGTAGGGACTGGGGGAAAAAAGTCTCTGTCTCCTGTATAGAGAATCCACTGATTGTAATGTAATTATCAGAGTAAAGATTGCAGACACTCCCTGCTCAGCCCTTCGTCTTCCCAGCCCTGCAGCTTTTAAGGGACTGGGGAAAAATGTTCCTGTGTGTCCTGTATAGAGAATCCATGGGTTGTAATGCAATTATCTGAGTAAAAATGCAGACGCTCCCTTGGCTCACTGCTCAGTCCTTCTTCCTCCCCAAGTCCAGCAGTTTGTGAAGGAATGAAAGAAACCTGCCTGGAGCTAATCTTCTCTCCTGAGCAGATAAGTGGGAGAAAACAAAACCCATTAAGTTGTGCACAATAGTTATTCTCTGTGATTTAGCAAAACAATGTTTGCTCAACTAGAGAGACTGAGCCTCGGGAGCGTGCATGGGAGGTGGTAATATGACATCACAGAGGAGGCACTTGTTTTTTAAACACAGAAACACAACGCCCCTCTTTTCAAGGCTCAAGGCTCACGTTCAGCCTGTTAGCTGAGGAAATCACTTCTTGGCAAAACCCCTTTAAAACCATTAAACCATCACCCACCTTGAATGTTCCAATTAATCTCTTTAATAAACATGACACAATCACCATAAATTAGAATGGATTCTACGGCAGGGGTAGGCAATTTCCCTTATCTGCCTAGGGCATCAGAATACCTTATCAAGTTTCTAGAAGGAGGGGTTTAAAAAATGTGAAATTTGGGTTGACTACCCCTAGTTTGGTGGGGAGAAGAGTGGATTATTGGCTATTGTGAAAAAATTCTTACCTTATTCGACACAGTCTTCAGCCTGCGACTTGCTTAGACTGCAACTAAGAGTCACATAGGCTTGAAATTTGTATGCAATATGAGACTTTTTACCAAATAGATGGTGGTTTCAAATGGAATGAAATAAGGTTCTGGTCTGTACTAGACTACAGGTGTTGACAACATGTATAGTGTGAGTACACCCCTCACATTTTTGTAAATATTGTACTATACCTTTCCATGGGACAACTCTGAAGATATGACTCTTTAATACAATGTAAAGTAGTCAGTGTACAGCTTGTATTACAGTGTAAATTTGGTGTGTTCTCAAAATAACTCAACACACAGTCATTAATGTCTAAACCGCTGGCAACAAAGGTAAGTACACCCCTAAGTGACAATGGACAAATTGTGCCCAAAGTGTTGTGTGGCCACCATTATTTTCCAGCACTGCCTTAACTCTCTCGAGCAGAGGTTCCCAACCCTAGTCCTCAAGGCACACCAACAGGTCATGTTTTCTGGCTTTCCTTAGCATTGCACAGGTGAAGTCATTATTGTCAGTGCATTCTGTGGGAGATCCTGAAAACATGACCTGTTGGTGGGACTTGAGGACTGGAGTTGGGGAACACTGCACTAGAGCATGGAGGTCACTGGAGCTTTACAGGTTGCAGCCCCAGGAATCCTCTTCCATTCCTCCATGAGGGCATCACGGAGCTGGTGAATGTTAGAGCCCCTGTGCTCCTCCACCTTCCATTTGAGGATGCCCCACAGATGCTCAACAGAGTTTAGGTCTGGAGACATGCTTAGCCAGTCAAGCACCTTTAGGGCTCATCCCTACGGCACAGGACAAATACTGGTCAGTTTAACCGACCAGTATTTGTCCTGTTTTAGTGCCATCCTGTCGGCTGCCATGGGACAGCTTTTCTCCGCGATTAGCACTCCCTCTTCCCATTGACATGTTCATATTCCGTCCTAAAACCGGACGGAAGAATGAACATGTTCAATGTTTTTGGGGTGGCGGAAAACCCGTGCAGTAGGGACTGCTGTCATCAGCCAGCAGCACTCATGCAACTCCAAACCATTACACTCTCGCCACCATGCTTGACTGTAGGCAAGACTCACTTGTCTTTATACTCCTTACCTGTTTGCTGCCACACACTCTTGATACCATCTGAAACAAATAAGTTATTCTCATCAGACCACAAGATATGCTGCAAATTATCCATGTCCTTTGTCTGCTTGTCTTCAGCAAGCTGTTTGCGGGCTTTCTTGTGCATCAGGTTTAGAAGAGGCTTTCTTCTGGGATGACAGCCATGCAGACCAATTTGATGCAGTTTGTGGCTGAGCACTTACAGGCTGAACCCTTTAACCTTTGCAGCAATACTAGCAGTGCTTATACATCTATTTTGAAAATACAATCTCTGGATATGGCGCTGAGCAAGTGCACTCAACTTCTTTGGTTGACCATGGCGAGGCCTGTTCTGAGTGGAACCTGTCTTGATAAACTGCTGTATGGTCTTGGCCACCGGGCTGCACCTCAGTGTCAGGTTGTTGGCAATCTTCTTATAGCCTGGGCCATCTTTATGTAGAGCAACAGTTCTTTTTTCAGATCCTCAGACAGTTCTTTGACATGATGAACTTCCAGGGAACAGTTTGAGGGAGTGTGAGAGCAATAATACCAAATGTAACACAACTGCTCCTGAAACCTTGTAACACAAAGTCTAAGTTCATACGGCTAATTGCAGGGCGTACAGTACGCCACGCAATTACGGCGGGTGTTGCGGGAGGGCCCGCAGCCCGCCGGCCCCATAGACATGCATTGCTCGCCACGAATAAATGACATGTCACTTATCTCCCCGCATGTCGTATTGTACGCCCGGGGAGAGGAGGCGTAATCCATAGTTCTCTATGAGAACTGTGGATTACCATAATGACTGGGGCACATTTCGCTCGTATTAGAGCGCAGTACGCCGCGAAATACGCAGCGAAATGCGCCCCAATTTAAGCCGTGTGAACATAGACTAACAAGTCACATGACACTGTGGAGGGAAAATGACAAACTGAGCATGATTTGTCTAATTTCACCTGGGGTGTACTCACTTTAGTTGCCAGCGGATTAGACATTGATGGCTGTGTATTGAGTTATTTTGACCGTACACCAAATTTACACTGTTTACATTGTATCAAAGTGTCATATCTTCAGTGTAGTCCGATGAAAAGATATAATACAATATTTACAAAAACGTAAGGGGTGTACTCACTTTTGTGACGTATTGTCTATGTCTACCGTGAGTTAGGAGTTCCGCAAGCTGCTTGTGCACCATCTGCTGGAACTAGCTGAGGATTGCTACAATCTTATTAGATGTTAATGTTATCCATGCTTAGCATTTATACATATATACTTTCTGAAGGATGCCTATAGTATTGCTGCATCTTCACAATTTGTCTTTTGTGTTTGGTGTTAACCAGTTTAGTCTTCTATTGAGCGACTTTGCACTTATATAATTAAGTCAGTTATCTAAGAGCTATCTCAATGCATAGTCTTCATGCCTCAGCTAAAGCCACATGTCTGTGGGTTATGAGACGCCTTATGGCTTCCTTCCGACTCTAGCCTCCCTGATATGGTGCCTTTACTTCAACACAAGCAGTGGGGTGAGTACATCTTCTTTACAGCAGTAAACCAATACCACAGCAGGTGAGCACTTCTCTAAACTCCACAGCAATCAATTATCTGCAACCACGCATACTCTGCTAGCTCTTATATAGTTGTGGAATATTCTGTCTACATGTGTTCTAATATAAAACCTGTCTAGTATTCTCGCTCTTGATGTTACATTCATAGTTTAAGATAGATTACACACATTAGTATTGCTTATGTACATTTCAAATGCTGGGCTGCCATAAGTGTTATCCGATTCCTTGTGCACTTCATGTTTGTATAAGTCAGTATTATAACACCTGTCTATCTATCTATCTATCTATCTATCTATCTATCTATCTATCTATCTATCTATCTATCTATGGGAAAAGAAGAAAAACAGGGGGCGCACAATAGTGTAAAAACTTGGGTAAGTAGAGTAAAATAAATACTGGCGTGCTCACCTCGTGGGGTTGTACAAGGAAGGTACAACACTACTGATAGCTTGCAGGGCCGTTAAAGCCGTCGCCCGTATCACGGCTGCCGAAATCTTAATCCAAAAATGGACTCAAGTGTTGTAAAAGCACTTGGTATATTATATTGTAAAAAGCCTAGGCGAATAAGGGTGGTAAAAACCCATAGTGCTTTTATTAATAAAGGCAACTAATTCTTTATACCCGAAAGGGTCATTTGGACTTTTTGGCAAGTGCGCCGGATCTCAGCCTTATTCGCTTAGGCTTTTTTACAATATCTATCTATCTATCTATCTATCTATCTATCTATCTATCTATCTATCTATGTATCTATCTCATATCTATCTATCTATCTCATATCTATCTATCTCATATCTATCTATCCATATGTCTAATATATATATATATATATATATATACATATCTATCTACCTATCTCATATCTATCTATCTATCTATCTATCTATCTATCTATCTATGTACATATATATATATATATATATATATATATATATGTAATCATCTATCTATCTATCTATCTAATCATCTATCTATCTATGTAAACATCTATCTATCTACAGTATCTACAGCATCTATCTATCTAATCATCTATCTATCTATCTAATCATCTATCTATCTATCTATCTATCTATCTCGTATCTATCTATCCATCTGTCTAAATATATATATACATATCTATCTATCTAATCATCTATCTATCTAATCATCTATCTATCTAATCATCTATCTATCTATCTCATATCTATCTATCTATCTATCTATCTATCTATCTATCTATCTATCCATATATCTAGATAGGTAGATAGATATGTATATATATATCTACCTATCTCATATCTATCTATCTATCTATCTATCTATCTATCTATCTATCTATCTATCTATCTATCTATCTATCTAATCATCTATCCATCTACAGTATCTATCTATCTAATCATCTATCTATCTATCTATCTATCTATCTATCTATCTATCTATCTATCTATCTATCTCGTATCTATCTTATATCTATCTATCTCATATCTATCTGTCTATATATATATATATATACATAAATATATACATATCTGTATATCTATCTATCTATCTAATCAACTATCTATCTATCTATCTATCTATCTATCTATCTATCTATCTATCTAAACATCTCTCTATCTACAGTATCTATCTATCTATCTATCTAATCATCTATCTATCTATCTATCTCATATCTATCTATCTATCTTATATCTATCTATCTCATATCTATCTCTGTATCTCATATATATATATATATATATATATATATATATATATATATATATATATATATATATATATATATATACATATCTATCTATCTCATCATCTATCTATCTATCTATCTATCTATCTATCTATATATCTATCTATCTATGGTTTAACATACATGCACACTATATGTAGCTCAAAATTAGGACCATGGACTGGGAGGAGCATGTGTGAGATACACACATATATATGCATTTCTGAACAAATACATACACACACGCATATATAATATATATATATATATATATATATATATATATATATGTATATATATATATATATATATATATTCATATATTTATGCATGTAAATAGATTTATATATTTATTTAAAAATGCATATTAAGTTAAGCAAAGATATTTAATGGGCCAGGATGATATGCCTTGTTAACTGATAAAGTGATGAGCCAACGTCAGCTAAACAGCAATGGATGGGATCTGGACAAAAACAGCAATCCTTTGATACCTAAATGTATAGCTTTGATGGGGATTACCAGGTTTATAGAGGTGTTACTATTCTTACTTTCTTTAGACGGTAGCGAATTCCCAACATAGAAGAAAATTGCCCATAAAAGAACAAGACATAAGAAGTATAAGGCTATGGCTACACTGCAGTGGAGAAAAAAAAAACATGAAAACCAAATCCTAAAAACGTTCATAAAAGTTTTTTGTCTACTGCCTGTCAAAAGTTGCTTTAAAACATAAGTTTTGGCGCGTTTTGCATTTTTTGCCCTTTTTTTCACGTTTTTGCCGTGTTTTTTTTTGTAGCAGAAATGCTCAGAATTAGATTTGCTTTGTATTTCAGCAAAAAAAGTGCAACAAGTGCGCCAAATAAACTTCAAAAAACGTCCGCCGCTTTACATATACTCCAATAGCAAATTTTCTGACCTGCTCTGTCGTTTTTTGCAACATGTTTCAAAAAACGACCAGCAAATAAATCGAGCTGGAAAAAAAAACATTCTGTAGAGACAACAGGACGTTTTTTTACTATAGAAGTCTATGGGAGCTCCACTGGCATTTTTGTGTGCAGCGGAGACATAGCCTTAGATGGCAAGATTTCAATCATTTTAGGGTAAAATGGCAATACTATTAAAGAGGGCCAGCAGGTAGTAGCCTTAACTTGTCTGAAACATTGTACATGCACATGTTATCATGCTTCACAGTGGGGATATACCATTGAAAAACACATAAAAATAGTTGAAATTGCAATGACATTGATAATAATAATAACAATAATAATATATTATTATTATTATTATTAATAAATATTCCAAGACAATTATAATATAAGATATAATTAGTGTTATTTTGGAGAATGTGTGCTGCATTTTTTGTAATAGCTGTAAATAATAATGATCATATTAGTTATAAAGATAAATCTGAATGTGTCCCATAACACTGGATATCTGTTTATCATCTTTCATCTTAAGTAATATTATTCCGGCACAGATATACAGTATGTGTTCAGAGACCATAAACTAACCAGAGTCTCAATCTAAACATATATATTACACTTCTGTCCAATGGGAATTTCCATACATGCAGGCAGTGCCAAATATGTCCTTACATAAACTAAGCAGTGATGTAAACAATGTTATAATGAATGTGCAGTGTGTTATTATATATTTCTATATCTGTGTATATATATATATATATATATATATATATATATATATATATATATATATATATATATATATATATATCTATATATAGATGTGTGTGACACAAGTCCACAGGGACAGATACCAGAGCACTCAAGGATCCACCCCAGGGTCCCGTACTACATACCTTGTAGTCGATATACACAGATTGTCCATAAACTTTGTTGTTCGGACACCAGTGTTCCTCTCAGGCTGAGGACCTCATTTTTTCAGAAGGTAAATTAGAATGTTTCAATGTCTTAAATCAAGTCAGAGCAATTCTGTTATCTAGACTCTTTTCAATAGAATTATATATATAAACATAATAACTTTGCTGTTATTATTAGAAAGATCTTGAAAAAGTTATTAAAATGATATAGTATATTCATTATTTATTGTCTTTAATAGCAAAATATACTCGAAGATTATAACAATTTTGGTTGTTGTTAGAAATTCTCGCAATGTAGGTAGAATTTACCTTTATCTTTCAAGTTATTCTTGCAGTTTTAGGCTATGTTCACACAGCTTATTTTGGGACGCATTTGACCATTTATTGAGAGCGTACTGCGCTCTAATACGAGCGAGATGCGCCCCAATCATTACGGTAATCCACAGTTCTCATACAGAACTATGGATTACGCCTCCTCTCCCCGCTCATACAATACGATCATATTGTACGAGCAGGGAGATAATTGACATGTCATTTATTCACAGGACTTACGTCTATGGGCTGGCGGGCTGCCGGCCCCCCCACGCCGCGGGAGTACGCGCTGATCGGCGCGAGCTCCCGAACACCCGGGGTAATTGTACTGTACGCCCTGCAGTTAAGTCGTGTGAACATACCCTTAGTGTAGAATTTAGTAATACTATTGGCCTTCATATTTTGTTATAAACATATGCAGGTCAAGGTCTTGTGTGTTAGCAAATGCAGAGACTGGTCACCAATTTTTTCAATTGAAAATTTTTATTACAATATTTCAATATAGTACAAACAGTAAAAAATATGGCATGCAACCATACATCAGAAGTTAGTGTAGCTGTAAGATAAGATACAACAGAAAAAACCTTAAATCTCCGCAAATAATTCAAAGAATTAACAACTCACATGTAGGAGAAGAGTCAAAGTCGGAAAATATTATACCAGCACTACTCTTATCAACATTAACTTTGCTGTTAGATAAGGACAGATAAGACTGACTAAAACATAGAAGACAAGGACAAAAGACAGAAAATATTGGAAGAGGTGGGATGAAAAAAACAGTGTAAGGCATAGAAGTACTAACGAGTTAAGTTGGATTGAGTATCCATTATGTGTCCCATATCAACCTAAATTTTTACCGCGATTTTTGCCACAACTTTTGTGCAGCAATGTACAGCATGAATTGCTGTGCCTCCCTGCACAAAAAACGCATCAAAAACGCACCACAAATGCACCAAAAACGCACTGTGTGAAAGCCCCTTCAGAGTAGCTTTGGGATTAGAAAGATTATCCTCTGGACCATTAAGCAGAAAAAACTGAGGATCTAGTGCAAGCGTAAGAGCCAGGATTTTGCAGAGAAGATTCCGGACTTGCGACCAGAGCAGCAGCAAGATTCTGCACTAAAGATTCCACGTATGTAAAATGCCAGGTGTGTGATACCAGAACAGGAGGATTTTATACAGGTTCTCTTTGTAAGTTATACAGGTTAAAGATCTAGCTGCTGCCTTCCAGATACCCTGCAAAGTGGAGCAGGGGACAAGCTTACCAAGGTACCTTTCCCATTTGCTCATATATTTATGTGAAGGGGTTTCCTCTGGATGGGGGTCAAAAGGGATCGAATATATGGCAGATATAAGACCTTTTGTGGTCACCATTTTTTTTTGCTTTATAGCACATATATATATATATATATATATATATATATATATATATATATATATATATAGAAAAGGAAACAAAAAACGAAGACAGGCGCACAATAGTGAAGTTCGTCTATACACGGAATCAGGCAAATAGCATATTCACTTTACCTGATAAGGTTGTGCAACAACTAGGGGCACAACACCCAACTTCGCCAATGGTAAATGGTAGGAGTAATCCCTCCTCGTTGTCCAGCACGGCAGCCACTCGATCCAAACAATCCCGAACTACTCAAAAGCCAGGTACAAGAAATAGAAAAAAGCACCCTGAGGAAGCGCTGATTTAGGCGTGAAACACATTGAGCTATTTTGTACCTGGCGCCGATACGTCCTTTTGCTTTTTTCTATATATATATATATATATATATATATAGATATATATATATATATATATATATATATATATATATATATATATATATATATATATATATATATATATATTTTATTTATTTATTTTTCCATTTCCATATTTATGGAATTGGCAAAAACAACAAACCATGTACAAGAAAAATTGATGGAATCATGAACAATAACATAGGGCCACATGTATGAAAACTGTCTAGGTCTAAAATTCACTACGTTGCCCCTAGCAACCAATCAGAGCGCCCCTCTCATTTTTCCAGAGCACTATATGAAATGAAAGGGGCGCTCTGATTGGTTCTATGGGCTCTGATTGGTTCCTATGAGCTCTGATTGGTTGCTATGGGCAACAAAAAGAGTTTTGGACAGTTTTCATACATGTGGCCCATAGTGTCTGTACTCCACACTGCACAATTGCTCCTCTTTAGCCCACTATAACCTTGCCTTCTTCTCTAAGCTGTGAATGGTGGTTTTCTATATGTAAATCTTTTTTCATTTAGCCAATTTCTCACAGTTCTGTCAGAAACGTTGACTCCAGTTTCCATTCATTTAGTTTTCATTTGTTTTGTTGTGCATTTTTTTTTTTTTTTTTTAAGACATATATTGCTTTGACCCCTTCCTTGGTCTACATGTTTATAACCTTCACATTTTGTATATATTTGCACTAAATGATGCACAGCTGACTGGAAACAAGCAACATATTTAGCCACACTCCATGTTGGGTTTTCATCTCTAAAGAATTTTCTAGTACTCTCCACTATTTCACATGTTTTCTTGGGACCATGTTTTCTATCGATAGGCTAAATCCAACAGCTCAGTAACATCTAAGAGCACTTTCCTTTAACCCCTTAAGCCGAAGGACTGAAAAGTACTTAACGACCAGTTACATTTTGTAGTTTTTGCATCCTTCAGTTTCAACGGTCATAACTTTTTTATCTTTTAAGTAACACAGTTGTACGGGGGCTTGTTTTGTGTGAGAGTTGTGTTTTTGGGGGGTGTAATTTAAGTTTACAAATACATTTCTGCCGAATTTTTTTCAATTTTTTGTTGTTTTTTTTTTCAATTTTTTTTTTACACCATTCACATTTCACAGTTAATAACCTGTTAATTGTACAGGTTATTACGGTCATGTAGATACCCAATATGTGTAGTTTTTTTTTTATTTTTGTGTACTGTATGCACATTAACTTTTTATCAAATATTTGTTTTTATTTTACTATTTTTTGACTTTTTTCTACACTTTTTTATGATTTTACTTTTTTTATTACATTTAGTAAAGTATTAGCATATTCATATACGCTAATACATTATAATCTGTGACACAGGCAGCAGTCAGGGCAGCACACAGTCTGCCCTGATTGCCGGCCTCTTACACAGACAGCCCTGAAGCTACTCTAAGTCCCCAGGTCTGACTGTGCAGCCGTTCCCCGGGCTCTGTCGGGTCACTGATCACCCAAAAGAGCAGAGGAATCCCTTGTTGATTGTCAAGAGCAATCAAAGAGTTAAGCGCCGAGGAGCGGAGGTTTCCTCTGCTTCCCAGCACTCACAAAGGCTGCTCCACAAACAGAGCTGTGAAGTACATCTCTGTTTTTAGCGCAGCTGCGGCGCTGGAAGCAGCAAAACCCCTATGTCTGCAGCGACGCCAAAAGACGTTGCTGCAGAATAATGACGGCGGGTGGTTGTTTAGGGGTTAAAGTTTAGACTAATATGATTTTTAGACTTGTGTCAGCATCTGACATGCATATTACAAGGTGAGTTTTTATTTTGTCTTCTCAACATTGAGTGATTTCATATCGTTTTCTCTACTTGACCTTGATAAACGTATGGCAATGATTTAATTCATTTACTTCCATTTGTTTGAGGTATGTGTATGCAGAATATTCAGATGGGAGACAAACATTGGGGACATTTACTATTGCTGTCTAAAAGTTAGAAATTGCTATGTTATAAGGAGGTGCTTACCACATGCCTCTGCTATGCTGTGAGGGGGTGACTGCATATATGTCACCTCTTTAACCCCCAGTTAGGCACTTTATTATTTTCTTATTATTTATTTTAGAGTGCCATTGATTCCAGGGCACTGTACATTCAAGGGGAGTTACATACATAACAAATGTTGAACAAATACGATGGTGACTATAAATGACTAGCAACTGATACAGAGGGGGGAGAGGACCCTGCCCGCGAAGGCTTAGGCCATGTTCACACGGCTTAAAATGGGCCGTATTTCGGTCCGTAATTACGCGCCGAAGTGCGCCAATTACGGGCCGAAAACGGCCCATTCATTACGGTAATTCACAGTTCTCATAGAGAACTATGGATTACGTCTCCTCTCCCCGCCCGGCGAAGCCGCCGGGCGGGGAGATAATTGACATGTCACTTTCTAGCGGCGTATACGCGCCGCTAGCAGTGATAGTCAATGGGCCGGCAAAGTGCCGGCCCCCTGCTTACTCCCCCGCTCCCGCCCCGCCCCCGTCCACACGGCGTAATTGCGGGGCGAAATTACGTCCCGCAATTAAGCCGTGTGAACATAGCCTTAGGCTATGTTCACACGGCTTAATTGCGGGACATGATTACACCCCGCAATTATGCCGTGTGCCCAGGGGCGGGGCGGGAGCGGGGGAGGGAACGGGGGGCCGACACTTTGCCGGCCCATAGACTTTCATTACCAGCGGTGCGTATACGCCGCTAGTAATTCACATGTCCCTTATTTCCCCCCGCAGCAGATTCACCGAGCAGGGAGAGGAGACGTAATCCATAGTTCTCTATGAGAACTGGGGATTACCGTAATGACTGGGACGCATTCCAGCCGCAATTTGCGCACTCCGGCGCGTAATTACGGACTGAAATACGGCCCATTTTAAACCGTGTGAACATAGCCTTACAGTCTACAATGCTTACTTAGTTACTTACCCACAATAATTTGTTCGATTTTGCTATAGGTCATCTGACATTTAGCATCTTCTGATACTTTTGAGTCCACTAGTGAAGTTCAGGCAGTGGCACATGTCGGGAGATTAGAGAGTTTATGCTAGAGGTGTCAGAGTGTGCAGGGTACACTTTCCAGTTGGGGTAAACCTTATCAGGGCTGTGGCCTTGTGGGTAGGTGACTGGGGCATAACAGGTAAGTTAGGGCATATTAGGGCTACTTCCTCATTCAACTCTTGACCTCTCAGCTGCCCACTTTGTCCCTTTTTTCAAATTGAAAGCATCTTTGTTCCGGGTACCCCCGGCTCCTCTGATGCCTCTGCGAGTGGTACCACTACCAGCATGTCAGACACGTCACACTCACAGTTTGGGTCCCCCTCAGCTTCGTCACCGCTCCTTGCACCCGGTGCTGTCACTGTTGAATGACGTGCATGCCCCCACACCATAGGGCACGCGTGCTCCGGCTCTGTGAAATATAAAAGGGCCAGCGCGCCCTTAATTGGTTATTTGCCGTGCGCTGACCCTATATTACTCAGCATTTCCCTGACATCCCTGCTGGAATTTTAGTGCCCTTAGCCTATTGCAAAAATGTTTCCTAAGTGTACTTGCCTTTACCGTGTACCAGATTTCCTTGCTCCGTCCCTTGACTATGATTCTTGTCGCCGGCCCTGACCTTGCTGCCTGTCCCCGACTACGAGCCTTCTTTGCGATTCTGTACCGCGGCACACCCTGGCCACCATCTAAGTCAGGCTGCAGCTCTCAGAGGCTTCACTTTTTTTAATCACATATATTTGGAAAAGTGATTAAATACCCATTTTGGAGGGTCCCGCGTCAACATTAGATCGTGGCAAAACCCCTTTAAGCTTTATAATCTACAACCTTTTGGTATTGATTTGTATTGAATTTGGTTTAGCTTTAGATGGAAAGCTACTTTCCCCCCAGGTTTTCTATTTTTGTGATATTTTCTAAAAGTTAGAAAGTGTAAAATTAGACAGGCAGTGTAAACAGGCACCAAATTTATCACAGTTGTTCATGCGGTTTCATCATTTTGGTGCATTTTTAGATTACCTAACGCTTTATGGTATTATAGTATAACTATTAGTTGAACTACTTCGCACCAGAATTCTCTGCTAGAATTTTGATGGAATTCTGGCACAGAATGTTGTATAGAAGCCATTTCTTTTTGCTCATTAAAGGGGTTTTATCGTTACAAAGATCATGTCTCAGATTATGGGGACAGTAAAAATAAGCACTTTTGTAATTGGGTTGCATTACCTCAGTCACTTGGTTTAGCAGATATGAGCTTTTCTGTAAATCTGTTTTCTATTTCTGCTGTTGCTGGTCAGCCACGCCCCCTGGATGTTTCCCGCCCCTAGACACGCCCCCTGCACGGTGATTGGCTGGCTGAAATTTCATTCAGCCTGTTGGGATACACCCTTAGACAGGACACGCCATGGCCACGCCCCCTGCGCTGTGATTGGCTGCCTGCACACTCTGTGTTTACTCCCCTCTGAACTGTTAAAATCGATAGTGAAACCAAGGCCTGCTGGCTCTCTATACATCTCAGCTCTAGGGTGAAGGAGCTGGGCAATTACTGGCTGTTTAAGGGGCTTTTGCAAGAGGTTGATTCACCTCCTCACAGGTCCAGTCCTTAAACTGCTACTTTGAAAAGAGGGCGTTCTGTTCCTCAGATCGAATGCAAGCCCCGCCTCCTTATGAGATCATCATCTGTAGTATATAACATAAGGATTCAACACAGTATTTGTACAAGCTGTATGTGTAGTGGGGTGCTTAGCTGATCCGCTCTGCAAGGTTAGGGAGTTCAAGCCCCAACAGTAGTTTTTTTTTATGTTCTTTTATAAATTGTACACATATATAAAGATATGAAAATATATATGTAGACATCTATAATTTTATATATATACACACATAGCTCCCCTATATCCTCACAGTAGTCACACTAAGCACTTCCAACATATGTGATACATTGCATATACTGTGGGGGATGAGACAGGATATAGGGGAGCTATGTACATGTATATATATCATTATAGAGATTGACATATATATTTTAGGTCTCTCTACATATGTGTAGAATTTAGGGGGGGGGAATACTCGGGTGGGGGGGACTAGAACCCCAAAAAACCCCTTCATTGTAAGAGCAAAGCTCTACCGCTCCCACAACCAGCCCAAGTTAAGTTATGGGTTGTGGCAAGTTCTTCTCTCAAAGCTGATTGCTCTCCCCCAGTTGTTTTCATCACAATGTCACTGACAGCAAGCATGATCTTTACTTGAAAGCTGACATTTGTCCTTGTAGTTGAGAAAAGATCTTGCCTGTTGTCAGTAAAATTTTGGGGTGAACACCACTAGAACAAAGTAAAAAGCTGCTGGCTTTCAGTTGTAATTTGTGTGTAAAACTAAGAGATTATAACAGGTGCTTGCTGGAGCTTGTGGAGCCGGGAAGGCTGCAGACATAAGCATGCAGGAGGCTACAAAAGCTTTTATATTCCGGGACAACCTTCGGGCATACCTGCTTCATACAAAATGATTGATGTCACAGTTCTTCAGGAGGGGGGGAGACACGCCTCCTGGAGGAGAGACACGCCTGCTGAGAGGAGAGACACGCCCCTGGATTTCAAACTCAATCTGAGAGAATTAGCTGAACAGCACAAACAGTTCAAACGATAAAACTCCTTTAAGCAATGTCCACTTCAGGCCAAGTCACTCCTCTTTTTACTGAAATAGTTGCATGAAATGGCTACAAAACATAAAAAATGTGTCTGAGACAAAAATAAGTCAAAATATGCTACTTTCTGCTGCATTTTACAACACATTTTACCAGTTTAGCAAATGTGCCCATATGATTTGTGTCTGATTTTTCCAGGGGTTGTAGTATGGAGCTTAAACATCCCTCTACTCTTAATAATCTAAAGAGTTTACTTTGTTCATTAAAAATTTATTCCATTTGACTACCTTATTGACTTGAAAATATCATGCACTCATAATGGTTCACAATGATAAATGTTAATTTTCATGCAGGTGTATTTAATAGGTCACAATTAGTGAAAGCATGTAAATGATTATCTAGAATACGTCAAAGAAATGTACATATAATTATTTAACACATTGGTCTATAGGAAGAACTTAAAGGGGTTTTCTCACTACATTGATTAGCTTTTAACATGTAAGGAAAGGTAAATGAAGACTATTACCAAATGGATTGTTGCTTTGATTTTGCTTTGGTCAGGAGATAAAGAAGATTTTATCTCCTCTTACAGAACACAATTTTCACTCGTTACTGACAATCTCTCCCCACCTCTCTCTCCTCTGTCTTTTATCTGATTCATTCAAGTTGCTGTCAGTCAATCAGTTTGATCATGGTGAGTCACTCCCTGCAAAGCCTTATCTCTAGCAACAGTGTTTGTTCACCTAACTAAATGATAAGCTTTCACACTTTAGAGCTCTGTAGCCTTGTGTACTACAATGTATAAATCTCCTGCAGTCATTTCACTGTAACAGGAATAGGTAGGAACAGCAAAGCTGATATGTCAATCACTGTTATAGAACCACCCACAGCCTGACCAGGAAGTGTGAGTCTGAAGCTGACTGTGGCTCTGTGAAACTGCATGGCGAGAAAACCCCTTTAAAGAACTTGGAAGGGGGAAAAGAGCTAAGTCACAGCGTGTTATAGATATAGACAACAATATTTGGTTTTGCACATCCAAAAAACTTTTTTTTTTTAAAAAATGAGCATAGGTGCACACTGGTGTGGCAGCAATATACATACACATTCCAATAGCAGTAGCACACTATTAACTAAAAAACTGTCAAAAAGCACATAGGAAGTTTTGAAAAAGCATTTCTGCTACTTAGGAGACATGAAAATTTTTTGAGGTTCTTAGTTCACATTTTTGATCAAAACTACTTAAAGGGGTTGTCTCGCTACAAAGAATAGCTTTCAAATTGTAGGGAACACAAAATAAAGACATTTTCCAAATATATTGCATTGTTTCCTCTGTTTTCCCTAAAGAGATACAAGTGAATTTATTACCTCCCTGGCTATTTCAGTTCCCCCAGAAAACTGACTGTAAAAAATTTCCCCCCCCTGCTGTTTGTTCAATGAGGATAACAGTGGTGGGTCACCACACGGTTTTGGGCAGTGTCAGTCGTGCCCTGTCCCCGGAAAAAAATTAAAAAAGCTTGATTTATCTCATTTTAACAGCTCTGTAATTAGGGCTTTTTTTTTTTGGGGATCGAAAAGAAGCCTTCCAGTAGTTTGAGAAGTTTAATCTAATCAAAAATTAGAAATTTTAAAGCAAAAAGAAAGCTGTACAAGCACTGAGTTTTAGGGGCAAATTAGTATGAACCAAAGTGACAGAAAATTTTCTTTCATGCTTTTTTTTGAAACCCTGTGGGGAGCAACTCCTTTAAGCCCACCTCCCAACAGCAAGGGGGCCCTCAAATACAGGTGGGAAAAAAACAGACGTCACCTCTCTTTTGGGCCTGGTTTAGACCTCCATACTTCAGGGGGTTTTTAAGGGGTCCAGCACAAGGTACTCTGCATTGGGTTTAAAAAACCCGTGAAGGGGAAACACTTTTAACTTTGTTTACACAGATTAAATTCCTGCCCCTTTTTGTCCCTTTTTAATAGAGTTTTTTAGAGGAACCCAAAGATACTGCTATAGAACCATCCACAGCCTTACAAAGCAGTGTAAATTTGAAGCTGCCTGTGACTCTGTGGAACAGCACGGTGAGACAACACCTTTTTTTTTTTTTTTTTTTTTCCCAAAAAAAAGTACCACACCCGTTTTTACATGAAAAACAAAATTTGTCCCAAAAGGAAAACCCAAGTATTTAAAATGCATAAGCCCAAACCCTGAAACCTTACCCCCCAAAAAAAGTCCCTGAAAAAGCACTTTGATTATCCTTCATCATCTCCTGATTTGTTAAAGGTTTTGGGTTTTGTATACTATTTATGACTGGCACCTTTTTTTTACTAGACTCCTTTTGTTTGAACTGTGAATTTTACCCTGTATCCGTTGCACTTTCTGCACTTGCACTTTATTGTGTATCCATGTTATAATCATGTTCTTTATACTCCACTGTTAATTGCATCAATTAGCCCTGTATCTTTTCCACGTTGCTATGTTTTACTCCATCTATACATGTTTTTTATGTATTTGTACTACATATTTTAATCTGTATGTTGTAATACAGTTTAATCATGTCATTATATTAACTGTGTGTGTTCTATATGCATGTTTTAGGGTTTTATTATACTCTACTGTCAAGTGCACTGTTCATACATGTTCACTTTGTTCAGGTTTAGGTAGCAATGTTTTAGAAAACTTTTATACTTTATTTTTACATTTTAGATCTTATGAAAGTATTTAAAGCTCATAGAGAGCATGTGCGAATGTTGGTACCATGCTGAATTGAGTCAAGCATATGCAGAACAGCTATTGGTCCGAGATGGACGCGATGGAGCCTTTCTTGTCCGCCAGAGTGAATCTGTCAGTGGGGCATTTGCCATTTGTCTTCTGTGAGTGATCACTTACATTAATTGTAATTTTGTTTTAGATTTTGTCTCTATATTATAGCAATGAAAAAATGGGTCTCAGATCCTGGGGTTAACAAAAATAGAGCCCACATGATCGCTGTGTGAAACCAGCTGTACACTACAATGTGTCCTGCAGCACTGGCTGAGACCAGAGTTTACCACAGTTACGGCCGATTAACGCCTTAGGGCATGTCCCCACGGCAAGAGTTTTCGGCCGGTTTTTCAGCCGGTTTGCGGTTTTTCAGACCGCCTGAAAAACCGGCCGAAAATGAGCACAATGGTGCTCTATGCAAAACCTGTGCAGCACTCCCCACTGCACAGGTTTTGCCGTCGGACGGTTTTGCCGCCGGCGCGGTCCGGGCAAAACATTGTGTAGAAGCACAATTCCGTCCGGTTTCCCGACTGAAGATGTGCTTCTGAATGGGAGGGGGGAGGGCTGTTCTCTGCTCATCGCGGAGAAAAGCCCCACCCCCTCCCCTGCGGCCGTGGGGAAGGCCGCAAAACAGGACAAATACCGGCCGGCAAAGCGGCCGGTATTTGTCCTGTGCAGTGGGAACGCGCCCTTAGTGGCCGTGGTCAAATGCGACCGCAGCAACTAAGGGAAAGACAGATGGAGGGAGCTCCCTCTGTCTCCATCAGCAACCAGTAATGCGATGGCTGCCATGACAACCCAGAAGTCTAACAAAGGCTTGTCTCTGACATCACCACTCCTGAAAGTAAAAAAAAAAAAAAAAAAAGTAAAAACACAAACATAAATAAATGAAATAAAATACGTCCACTGCCCTTTCTCCATTAAAAATGCCAACTCGCCCCAAAAAAGAGAAAAAATGGATTGAGTACACATATTTGATGTCTACTTAGTCTACAAGTCTGTCCTGTTATTTGACCCCCACGATGAACCCCGTAAAAAAAAAGGCAAAATTGCGATTTTTGTTCATCCTCTGCACATAAATGGAATAAAAAGCATTAAAAAAAATCTTATAAATCCCTAAGTGGTACCATTGAAAACGTCAGCTCATCCTGGAAAAAAAAGCCCTTACACAGCTCCCTATATGAAAAAAAAAAGTTATGGCTATCAGAAGATAGCAATGCTTAAATATTGTTTTACACAATAGAAACACTTTTTTTTATAGTATTAAAACCTGAAAAACAGTATAAATTGGGTATCACCGTAATCGTATTGACCCACGGAGTGAAACTAACATATCATGCATGGTGCATGGTGAGCACTGTAAGGCTATGTTCACACGGTGTATTTGCAGGGCGTAATTACGCCCCGCAATTACGCCGTGTGACCGGAGGCGGGGCGGGAGCGGAGGACTGAGCAGGGGGCCGGCACTTCGCCGGCCCATAGACTTGAATTGCCAGCGGCGCGTATACGCCGCTAGTAATTCACATGAGAACTGGGAATTACCGTAATGAATGGGCCGTTTTCGGCCTGTAATTGGCGCACTTCGGCGCGTAATTACGGACCGAAATACGGCCCATTTTAAGCCGTGTGAACATGCCTTAAAAATGAAAATAAAAAACACTGCCAGAACAGCTGTATTTTTTTTTTCATCCTGGCCCTCAAAAAATGCATTAAAAGGAGATCAAAAAGTCCCTCCAAAAATGATTCCCAAAAAAACTCAACTCGCAAAAAACAAGCCATTATACAGCTCGGCACACAGAAAAATAAAAAAAAGTTATGGCTCTCAGACTATGGTGATGCAAAAACTTGTTTTCTGTATTGTTGTTGTAGTTGCATCGATCCGCATAGTAAAGTTATCCTGTCATTTATACTTGACGGCAAATGCTGTAAAAATGAAACCTGGAGGAATATTCTTCTTTTTTTTCCATTTGCACGGCCCTAAGCTAAAAAACTGTGGACCACCTGTGGGCCCGAAATACTCCCCTATATGAGTTCCTTGAGGCTATGTCTACACGGCACAGAGATACTGCCAGATTTTTGCCGGTTTCAGTATTTTGAATCTGCCAAAAATCCGATGGTACATTGTGCTGCATAGACAGTAATGAAAAACCATCGGGTTTAAAGAGAACCTGTCACATAGGTTATGCCTCCCTTGCTGAGGACAGCACAAACCAGTGTCAGACTTGCTGTTGCCAGCGCTGTGTCCCTTATTCTGTAAGATGCTGGAGTTTTAGAGTATTTAATGCTCAAATCTGCAGTTTTCAGCCAGAAAAGAGTCATATAAAGAGTCAGTTTTTTCCAAACCCCGCCTATCTGAGGCTAGCCCCGCCCACCGCAACTGATAAACCTATTACTTTGAATAGGTAGAAATGTGATTAACTGCCAGGTGGGCGGGGACTCGCCTTTGGTGGGCGGGGCTAACGCCTGCTCATGAATAAGATTTGAGTATTAAATGCTCTAAAACTATAGCATCTTACAGAATAAGGGACACAGCGCTGGAAACAGCAGTTCTGTCACTAGCTTGTGCTACCCTCAGTAAGGGGAGAATAATCTATGTGACGGGTTCCCTTTAAAATCTGGTGGAATATGCAACATGTTGCATATTTCACGGGATTCCGTTGGATTGCCGATGGCCCCATACCTTCAATTGCACATATCTTCGCCAAAAACTGCAGTCCTGCAAGTTTCAAAATGCCGTGGGAGTTTGGAAGGCATTTTGACACTTGCCATGTAGACTTAGCCTGAGGGGTATTGAATCCAAAATGGGGTGACTTCTGGAAGGTTTCACTTGTTCTAGTACTTTAAAAGCTTTGTAAATGTGACGTGGCACCCACTAAAACGTGCGTTCCAAAAGCCAAATAGTGCTCCATCCCTTGTACGCCCTGCCATGCACCCAAACAGCAGTTTATACCCACATATAGGGCATTGCCGAACTTGGAAGACTTTGTGTAACACATTTTGCTATGAGTAAGGCCAAAAAATGTTGGGTAAAGAAGATTTCAAGTCTCTTTTTGTACTTGGAATACCCGTTTTTAATGGAATTGAAATAAATAAAACTTTTTAATTTTACACCATTCTGTTGCACCTTCCTCTCTTATGTGCAGCTGGTTTCTTCCATTGTACATTTTGGGGTACTTCTTTTCCAGGATTTTTCGTAGCAATGAAACATTTTCAGCTAAAACTGCATATTACTGGAAAAAAGATTTCATTTTCTTAGCCTAACATTAAAAAAATCTGTGAAACACCTGTTGGATCAATATACTCACTGCACGCCTGGATATATTCTTTAAGGGGTGTAGTTTCCAATATGGGGTCTTTTTAGAGGAGTTTATTAAGTTTTAGCACCGTAGGGTGCCCGCAAACCTGGAATGGTGCCTAAAAAAAATCGGGATGAAACTGAGACCCCAAAATTCAGTAGGTGCTCCTCCTATTCGGAGGCTTGTGGTTAAGTCAAACAGCGCCCTAGGGCCACATACAGGATCTCTAAAAACAGCCGAATCAGTAGAATAAATATTGTATTGTGTTTCCCTATTGTCATCCACTGTGTTCCAGTAAATAATGGATACAATTTGAAAATCTGCAAAAAAACAGGGAAATTTTAAAATTTAACCTCCACTTTGCTTTAAAGGGGTTGTTTCACTACATTGATTCATGTTACCTCAGTCCTGTTTTCTTTGAATTCAGGGGCGTGTTTACTGGCTTGTACTAGCCAGATCTGTAGCTATAGCAACCAGTGCCAGCAGCCTATCAGGAGAGATTGAACAGGTCTGGAGCTATAGCGACCTGTGGAGCTGATGCAGTCCATACAAGAGGGGAGAACTAGGAATATGTAGGACACTGTTAATGGACATATATTGCAAAGTGACTTGTTATTGCAAGATCTTTAACATAAAAAGCAATCCTTGTAGTGAGACAACCCCTTTAATTCCTGTGAAACACCTAAATGGTTATTAAACTTACTAAGTGCTGTTTTCAATACATTAGGGGTGCAATTGTTTTAGATGGAGTAATTCATGGGTGTCTCTAACATACAGATACCTCAAAGTCACGTCAGAACTGGACTGGCCCCTAAAAAATTTTGTGTTGCAAATTTTCTGGAAAATGTGAAAAATTGGTATTACATTTGTAAGTCGCCTAATAGTATAATGTTGTACCGTGTTAGCCATAGAAAGTAGTAGAAGAGTGAAGAAATCAGGCGATACCTTTTAGAGGCTAACTGAGTATATTTGATGGTGAGCTTTCGAGAGAACTAGCTCCCTTCTTCAGACATGATGATATACAAGAAATTGAAAATTCACAGGCTTTTTATACACACAAGACATGGACCTTCAAAGGATCTTAGAATTCTTAAACATAACAAAATGCAATATAAGCAAACAAGTCATTTACAACAGGTCAAACAATTAACTATCTGGAAACTTGTGAGGCATGACAGAGGGGTCAGTAAATCTGCCGTCTTATCTCACAGCCATCACGTGTAATTTGTGGCCATCACAGTTCACATATAGTTTTGACATAAAACTAGCATGGATATTAACCCATTTTGCAGAGTCTGAAATTTTTGCATTAATTTAATTCCCATTCCTTCCTCTCCCTCTGCGTCTTAAAATGTCCCATTAAAACCACAATCTTCAGATCTTCAATACAGTGGTCCTCTCTGGAGAAGTGTTGTGCCACTGGAAGATCAGTTCTATTGTTATTAATAGTGAATCTGTGGGAGTTCATGCGCTGGCTGAGTCTTTGCCCTGTTTCCCCCACATAAAGGCCTGTGGTCGGGCATTGCGCACACATAATCAGATACACCACATTGCTAGACCTGCAGGAAAATGTCCCCCTAATTCTGTGCACCTGCTGGGACTGTGGGACAGGTACACTGTCAGCAGTGTGGATGTGCCTGCAGGTCTTGCACCTGTTTTGCAGGCAGGGTGAGGTGCCATTTTCAGTTGGGGCCTTCAGGGCGCTCCGGACAATAATACGCCGCAGGTTTGGTGGTTGCCGAAAGGAAAGGAGAGGGGGGACTGGGAATATTTCTTTGAGTCTATTGTCTCTATGTAGCACAGGTTGAAGTTCCTTGGCAAACTTTCGTAGGATCTCCAGCTGTGGGTTGTAGGTTACAACTAGGGGCACTCGTTCTTCCTTCTGGGTCTCTTTGTACGTGAGCAGACTGTCTCTGTGATGGCGGCCGCTTTGCTGATTTGATTGCCCCGTCACTTTTGGTTTGTATCCAATTGGAGAAATTTGTCCTCAGATCCAGGAGGTTTTGGGCCAGGTCTGTCTTGTTGGAGCAAATACGATTGTACCGTATAGCCTGGCTGTAGATAATGGATTGCTTTGTGTGCTTGGGGTGGAAGCTGTCATTCCTGAGGTAGGCCGTTCTGTCTGTGGGTTTGTGGTACACTGATGTGAGTAGCCGGTGTTCTTTGATGTGTATTGTAGAATCCAGAAAGTGGATTTTGGTCTCTGAATAGGTAAGCTTGAGGTTGATGGTGGGGTGGAAGTTATTGAAGTCTTTTATGGAATTGAAATTAGGGCCTCCTCGCCCGCAGTCCAGATGACAATGATATCATCGATGTAACGGAGGTACATCATGGGTTTGGTGGTGCATGTGGATAGATACGCTCCTTCCAGTTCAGCCATAAAGAGGTTTGCATACTGGGGCGCACATCTGGACCCCATTGAAGTTCCCATTCGCTGTAGATATAGGTCCTCTCCAAATTTAAAATAGTTGTGGCTGAGTATGAAACATGTATGAGCTGTGTTATTGGTTTTGTTGGGGGGTTTTTAGTTTCTCCAGTGTGTCCGACATGCTGCAACTCATCCTTGTGGGGAATGTTTGTATACAACGATTCTACATCCATGGTTGCCAAAATGGTGCCCTCAGGAAGTGGACCGAGGGCATTGAGTTTGTTAAGAAGATCCGTGGTGTCCTGGATGTAGCTTGGAGTATCTCTGACCAGGGGTTTTAGGAGATTTTCCACCCAACCTGAGATATTCTCTGTCAGAGTCCCAATACCAGAAATGATAGGCCTCCCAGGGTTGCCTTCTTTGTGGATCTTGGGGAGCATGTAGAAGCAGCCCGGCCTGGGATCCGCTGGGATGAGCCCCTCTACCTGGCTCTGGACCTGAGTTGGAAACTTCTTGATCATATTCTTTAGCTGTTTTATAAAGTCCTCTGTGGGATCACTGTTAAGTTTGGAGTAATGGGCAGGGTTGGAAAGCTGCCTGTTTGCTTCCTGGATATAGTCAGAGGTGTTCATCATGACTATTGCGCCCCCTTTGTCAGGCCGGGCTGCTTCTACATGCTCCCCAAGATCCACAAAGAAGGCAACCCTGGGAGGCCTATCATTTCTGGTATTGGGACTCTGACAGAGAATATCTCAGGTTGGGTGGAAAATCTCCTAAAACCCCTGGTCAGAGATACTCCAAGCTACATCCAGGACACCACGGATCTTCTTAACAAACTCAATGCCCTCGGTCCACTTCCTGAGGGCACCATTTTGGCAACCATGGATGTAGAATCGTTGTATACAAACATTCCCCACAAGGATGGAGTTGCAGCATGTCGGACACACCTGGAGAAACTAAACCTCCCAACAAAACCAATAACACAGCTCATACAGTTCATACTCAGCCACAACTATTTTAAATTTGGAGAGGACCTATATCTACAGCGAATGGGAACTTCAATGGGGTCCAGATGTGCGCCCCAGTATGCAAACCTCTTTATGGCTGAACTGGAAGGAGCGTATCTATCCACATGCACCACAAAACCCATGATGTACCTCCGTTTTCATCGATGATATCATTGTCATCTGGACTGCGGGCGAGGAGGCCCTAATTCAATTCCATAATGACTTCAATAACTTCCACTCCACCATCAACCTCAAGCTTACCTATTCAGAGAGCAAAATCCACTTTCTGGATGCTACAATACACATCAAAGAACACCGGCTACTCACATCAGTGTACCACAAACCCACAGACAGAACGGCCTACCTCAGGAATGACAGCTTCCACCCCAAGCACACAAAGCAATCCATTATCTACAGCCAGGCTATACGGTACAATCGTATTTGCTCCAACAAGACAGACCTGGACAAACACCTCCTGGATCTGAGGACAAAATTTCTCCAATTGGGATACAAACCAAAAGTGACGGACAATCAAATCAGCAAAGCGGCCGCAATCAACAGAGAGACAGTCTGCTCACGTACAAAGAGACCCAGAAGGAAAGAAAAGAGTGCCCCTAGTTGTAACCTACAACCCACAGCTGGAGATCCTACGAAAGTTTGCCAAGGAACTTCAACCTGTGCTACATAGAGACAATAGACTCAAAGAAATATTCCCAGTCCCCCCTCTCCTTTCCTTTCGGCAACCACCAAACCTGCGGCGTATTATTGTCCGGAGCGCCCTGAAGGCCCCAACTGAAAATGGCACCTCACCCTGCCTGCAAAACAGGTGCAAGACCTGCAGGCACATCCACACTGCTGACAGTGTACCTGTCCCACAGTCCCAGCAGGTGCACAGAATTAGGGGGACATTTTCCTGCAGGTCTAGCAATGTGGTGTATCTGATTATGTGTGCGCAATGCCCGACCACAGGCCTTTATGTGGGGGAAACAGGGCAAAGACTCAGCCAGCGCATGAACTCCCACAGATTCACTATTAATAACAATAGAACTGATCTTCCAGTGGCACAACACTTCTCCAGAGAGGACCACTGTATTGAAGATCTGAAGATTGTGGTTTTAATGGGACATTTTAAGACGCAGAGGGAGAGGAAGGAATGGGAATTTAAATTAATGCAAAAATTTCAGACTCTGCAAAATGGGTTAAATATCCATGCTAGTTTTATGTCAAACTATATGTGAACTGTGATGGCCACAAATTACACGTGATGGCTGTGAGATAAGACGGCAGATTTACTGACCCCTCTGTCATGCCTCACAAGTTTCCAGATAGTTAATTGTTTGACCTGTTGTAAATGACTTGTTTGCTTATATTGCATTTTGTTATGTTTAAGAATTCTAAGATCCTTTGAAGGTCCATGTCTTGTGTGTATAAAAAGCCTGTGAATTTTCAATTTCTTGTATATCATCATGTCTGAAGAAGGGAGCTAGTTCTCTCGAAAGCTCACCATCAAATATACTCAGTTAGCCTCTAAAAGGTATCGCCTGATTTCTTCACTCTTCTACTAAGTCGCCTAATGTCATAAAAAGATATTTAAAAAATGATACCATATGGTAGATGCTAGTTATAAACTATTTTGGGTGGTTTGACTATCTGTCTTACACGCTGACATTTTTTGGTAAGGGGTTTCACAGGTAGTACAGTGCGACTTACATTTAAGCATATTTCTGCATACTTTAATTTTAGTAGTTTGTGGTTTCTGCAATTATGAGAAGAGATTGTGCAGGTTGTGTGAAGGATAATGATCAAAGAGTCAACAGTTTCATTTGATATATTTCTGTCTTGATACTTCAGAAATGTATGGTGGTGGTCAAATAAAATTCCTACTTATGTTTTGCAATAAATGCAAAATAGCAAGGCAGATAGGTGGACTTCCTTTTATGTAGCTAGACCCCAATTAGACAGGTAGGCCACCTCGTTCAGTCCTTAGGTAGGTTTCTCTCTCATTTCATAGGTATATAAGCCTTTATTAGATAGGTAGGTATATAGCCCCCCACTAGGTAGGTAGATATATAGACCCCCCTATTGGATAGGTATCTATGTCCTCCATTATGTAGGTATCTAGGTTTCCCATTAGTTAGGTATGTACGGTAGATCCCCCATTAACTAGGTGGGTATATAGGCTCTTCATTAATTAAGTAGATAGGTTCCCTCCACTGGATAGTTATACAGGCTCACTTTAGTTTAATATGTATATAGCCCTCTCATTAGGTAAGTAAGTATATAGGCCCACATTAGGTAGGGAGGTATATAGACATGCATTATGACTCTCATTATGTAGGTCAGGGCTGCCATCAGTCATCTCTTAACTGTTTTAGGGCCCCATACAGCCAAATCAAATGGGGCCCCCATCCATTACTACTTCCTATTTTTTAACATATCAGTGAGCCCCATTTTGTTTAGGGCCCTTGACAGGAGTACTGCCCGTACTGCTCTATTGGCACCCCTGATGTAGGTACATAGGCCAACTCCAATCCCTGCTTTTTAACCATTTAGAAGCCACGGCATTCCTTACCTTGATCACTCCCCACCCGCAACAAAACCCTGCAACAAAATCCTGGGGTGCCAAGCTGGTTGGCATGACTCTCTGCGTCTGACTCTGGTCGCCGGCCACGGCCGCTGAGACCAAAGCTGCGGCTTCGGCCATGATACCGTTTCCAATGTGAACTCTGTCTTCTAGCTCTGTATGCGTAATTGATTCCTGTCCAACGCCCGTGGCCAGGAATCTTCCAGTTCTTGTTGGGTTACCTGTTCCTTTTTTGATGGACATTTCTATTCACCTATCACCTCTGCTCTACCTGCTCCTATTCCCTATATAAGGACTCAGCTTCCTCTCTTCCATGCCTGCTATACGGTTTCACCTCTGCCTATAGTTCGCCTGTTTTCTGCTTGGATTCTTCTGTGATTTTTTGACCTTGGCTTGCTCCTGTTTCTCTTCCATTACCTGATTCTGTACTGTGTTACAGTTTGTTGCCGACCTTGCCTGTCTGACTCTCCCTGTTTGTTCCATGTTTGTTTGCCTGCGTCTTGTGTCTCACTTTGCTCAGAGTAGTGCTCAGTCTTCTGATTGAGGCCGACCTAGTAAGGAGTCGGGTACCCCAAGAGACAGGGACAGAGGTTGGGACCAGCATCGGGGCTTCCATCTGTGTCTTCTCATGTGCCCCTGACTGTCCCTAACACTGGTACTATGGCAGCCAGAAGCCTAATGAAGGCTTTCATAGCTGCTATCTTACTGATCCTATGACTTCCTGTCATAGGGCCATCTTTATACACCTATATCCTGCATTAAATACACGCAATTATGCCCCTAGCGGTCAAGTATCCTAGGAGGAATAAATGTATAAATAAAATAAAAAAGTTTTCAAAATATAACAAATAATTTTTTTGTCATTTTACAAATTAAAAAAATAAAAGTCCGATCTAATAAAAAAAATTCCCTGCAGCAAAATTGCGTTTTTTAGGTCATTTTATGTCATGAAGGAATTGGAATAAAAAGCGATCAAAAAGTCGGATGTATCCCAAAATGGTAGCAATAAAAAATGCACTCTCCCTCTGATCTGTAGGTGGAAAAACAAAAAAAGTTATTGGTCGCAGAATATGGTGCTGCAGAATACAGATAATACATCATTTGTACCAACGAGTGTACTCCATAAAAACAAAACCCCCCGCAAACATGGCTCAATTTCACCCCACTTAGAATTTTTTGGGTGATTTTCCAGTACATATGGAACCAGTACCAGATACATATGGTGTGGTCAAAAGAACAATTAAAAAGAATAAAAAAACAAGCTTTTATATGTGTGTACAGATGGAAAAATTAAAAAGTTATGACTTTTGGAAGGTGGGAAGGGAAAAACAAATGTGATGGAAAAAAAAACCTGGGCCTTAAAGGGGTTGTCTCACTACAAGGATTGCTTTTTATGTTACAGATCTTGTAAAAACAAGTCACTTTGCAATATGTATCCATTAACATTGTCCTACCTATTCCTAGATATCCCCTCTTGTATGGGCTGCATCAGCTCCTCAGATCGCTATAGCTACAGATCTGTTTGATCTTTTCTGATAGGCTGCCGGCACTGGTTGCTATAGCTACAGAACTGGCTTCTACTGCAGCCTAGTAGAAGCCAGTAAACACGCCCCTGAATTCAAAATGAAACCAAGACAACAGGACTGAGGTAACATGAGTCAATGTAGTGAGACAACCCCTTTAAGAGGTTACTTAGTTACATAGCTTGTAAGGCCGAAAAAAGCCAGACGTCCATCCAGTTCAGCCTATTGTGCTATAATGTTGATCCAGAAGAAGTCAAAACCCCCAAAATTTTAACAGTTTGTTTTTTAAATTGTATCTGCTATTTATTGCACCCTGTGGTTCACATGTTACTTAAATATAGTTCGATTCCTCAGTTCTTTTTTATTATATTAACTTACTAAGTTTTTTTTACTGCTTCCCCCAAGGTACCTTCAGCAGGTGCACACATATCGTATCTTACCAGACGAGAATGGATTACTTTCAGTCCAGGTATGTTCAGAGAAAATAAGCCATATGTAAATGTGGAATATAACGTGTATATCTGCTTTCTACTCTTCTAGATCTTATTTTCGGATGTACCGTATTTTTCGGACTAGAAGATGCACCTAGGTTTTAGAGGAGGAAATAGAAAAAAAGAATTTGAAGCAAAAAGTGCAGAATGAAGTGTAGTCTTTATTGCTACCATCTTGGCTACCATTTTGGGATAGATGCAACTTTTGAACACTTTTAATTCCAATTTTTTGGGGATATGAAATGATTGGACTTTTACTGCCGCAGCGATACCAATTATGTGTAACTTTTTTTTTCTAAAATGGCGAAAAGGGTGGATTTAAACTTTTAATACTTATTTTTTGAAAACTTTTTTTTTTTAAATTTAATAATTAGTCCACTACGGTACCTGACCACTTTGGGGCATAATCCCTTGTCCCATATAGAGCAGTACTACTGTAGTGCTGTATATAGGATTTTCACTTATTACTTATTGTACCCTGCCTATATCAGTGCATCATATCAAGGGGGTATAGTAGAAAATAGTAATGTTATCTGTAGGATAAATTAATGACTTAATTCTGTGGAATCAGATCACATAAATACATATAGCAATATACTAATATAAAACATAATCACTATGACACGTAAATAGAACAAAGTGCTTAGTGTATATTCTCAATAAATAAACCACTAAATAAGTAATAGAGGTACCATAGGCATTTATATATAATTAATGCATGGCTGATATATAGTAACATAAGCATAAGCATAATTGCAGGTGATAAGGCATAATTATAGAAACATTATTAAAATAGCAGTACCCAAATGGTTACCCCTCAATGGATGATGGCTTTTTTCAGGGAATAAACTTTATCCACATTAAGATGGTAACTTACTAAAGCAGCAAGTGACAAGAGTATAGATAAAATGACCTAAAATGGACCATATCATTAGCCAAGCCAGCGCCCTCCTCAGGCATATTGGGAGACAGAGAAGAGAGCTAGTTTAAAGGGGTTGTATCAATACATTAAATGGTCTTCAGAATAACAAGCAATTGGATGTCACTTGCAAAGCTGTCTTGTTTTCACAGTCTCCCTTATCTTCGCTTTCTGTAAACACTGTTTCTTAGTGTCGGTCGGATTCCACCTCCTTTTATTTCATTGGCTGACGGCTCTACTAATTTACATTCCGTCTGGCCTCCGGTCGTATTCACGGGAGCGGGCATTCCTGCCTCTCTCATTCAAAATAAGGGGCCGGCATTTCACTCTGCACAGCCAGCAGCTACACAGTAACACTGCAGCTGCTTCTACAATCAGAAAACAGTAGAATTGTGCCTCAGTGCCGAAGCTGCTGTGTGTAAACATAGAAAGGAGACAGATCTGTGCTGCTCTGGATGAGTTCATAGAAGACTGGATTCAACTGTAACAAACCTCCAGCTGTGAGAGGAGAAGAGATCAGTGCTCTGAGTTCATAGATGACTGTCTAGACTGAATGTATGGCTTTGGTATGTAAACAAACAGCTCTTACAAAATAAGACTGCATAGGGAGAGGAACGACACAGTGACATGTAGACTCAGACAGAGAGGGGGGATGTGCTATCCCCTCCCACTGATCTCAAACAAACACACTGACTCGGGAGCGAGCATGAACAGTGAAGAGGGGGGTGATGTCATCCCCCTTCAATTAAGAAACACCCAGCTGGGAGGGGAAGAAACGCCCCTGGATTTGAAGAGCTGAGACAATGAAGCTACAAGAAAATAGCCGAACTGATGTACCAATACATCTCCTTTAATTAAAGAACTGAGCCACGCAGTCAAGCTTTCCTTCACATCATTAACACATGGGGGGACACTCTTCTTGTGTTAGCTCATCTACGCTTACATAGCAGAGCACTACCCCAGGACCTTGCAACAAGGTCTGCAATCAGATTATCTATACAATTTTAGTATTCTAGTAAGAAACCTTTTATATGGGATGATTATCATTGGAAGCAAGATTGTCTGGTGCCTATTTAAAGGCCAATGCATTCTGCACGAGGAAGGAATGATCATCAGTTCAACCATTTATCCCCTAAACAGCTTGCATTGTGTTGATACAGAGAGATGTGCTGACAACGAGCATTTTAATTCCTTCCGAAATTATTCAATCAACCCAAAAACGAGCACTTGTTTATTTTTTGGGTGTTTGGGGATGGGCAGGGCTGGGATAAAGTATTCTGGTGCCCTAGGCAAACAAGGCAGGAAGCGCCCCCAGATGGAAAATTCAGCCCACTCCATGCCACCTTGTGCCCCCTTTTCTGTCTGGGATGAAGTACCTTTGCCTACCCATCGTTCTGGCCATGGGGGCAAGGGTATATTTACACCAGCCAGTTATTGGGTGATTGAGCAGCCACTAGTCTTATGGAATACCCAGAACCTTTTACTAAGAAAGTGTCTCTTAAACACATTATTACCACTGATTCCTATTTTAAATGCTGAAACTTTAGAACACAAGCCGGTGGTGGTGGCAGCTTTATAGACTGGAGAATGTTCTCTGGGCCACTCATCCATGTGGAAGACGCTCTCAAACAATTTGGGTATGAATCCATCCTTGCTGCAGGTCACGCACACCCATACATGCTGATTTTTTTTTACTGCGGTGGATGGGATCTTCCTGTAAGACAATGCAATATGTCACACAGCTAGAAATGTCCAACATTGTTGGGAAGAGCAGGACCAAGACTTTCAAGTACAATCCTGACTCCCTAATTCCGCAGACTTGAATCCAATTGAGCTTCTGTGGGAGCACCTCGATGGTTGTGTTCACTCTATGGATCCTCCAGCAGCTGTAGGATGCAGTCGGCTCCTGATACCTGTGACAACTGACCAGGACCTCATTAAGTCACTCCCAGCCCGTCTAGCTGCTGTCCCTGCTGCACACAGGGGTTACTCTGGATACTAGCTGGCGGTGATAATAATGTGACTTGATTGTGTATCTCAAGTTATGAGATCAACAATGAGACTACTGTCCAGTTGCCTATTTTAACACCTTACCGACCTATGACGTATGAGTACATCATAGCGCCGGTAAGCGGCTTTGAAACGGGATCGCAGCACGATTGGGACATCAGCGGTGAGATTGCCGAGTCCCGATGGGCTAACATGGCAGCGGGAAGCCTTGTGAAGGCTTTCAGTGCTGCCATGTTTTGAATTTCCCCACTTCCGGCCCCATGCCTATGCAATGAATTAGGCTGTATTAACGATCGCGCCCCCTAGTGGTGATGCATCCTAGGGGGACTCAATGTTAAAGTAATAAAAGATAAATAAAGTTTTAAAGTGTTAAAAAAAAGTATTAAAAGTTCAAATCACCCCCCTTTCACCATTTTACAAATAAAAAAGATAAAGTAATAAAAAATTTACACATATTTGGTATCGCCGCGTCCGAAAAAGTCCGATCTATAAAAATATAACATCATTTATCCTGTATGCTGAACACCGTAGAAGAAAAAAAATTGCGTTTTTTTGGTCATTTCACGTCCCATAAAAATTGGAATAAAAGTGATCAAAAAAGTCGCATGCGTTCCAAACTTCTAACATTAAAAAGTACGCTTCAGCTTGCAAAAAATGCCCCTCACTGACATCTGTAGGTGTTAGTACAAAAAAGTTATTTATCGCACAAAATGCCGTTGCAGCGCAAATTTCAAAAATAGAAAATGTTTGGAATTTTTTTACGGGACCAAAACATAACGGAAACTCTCCATGTTTGGTATTGGCGGATTCACATCAACCTGTAGAATACAGATAACACATCATTTTTACCGAAGAATAAACTCCGTCAAAAAACCTCCTGCAAACACGGCGAAAGTACTTTTTTTTCACATTTTGCCCCACTTAGAATTTTTTTGCCGTTCCCCAGTATATTCTATAGTAATATGAATAACACCATTAGAAATGTTATATTTTCCCGCAAAATAAAAGCCCTTATGTGTCTATTTAGGTGGAAAAATAAAAAAGTTATGACTTTCAGAAGGCAAGGAGGAAAAAAATTTAGAGCCATATTATTATGACTGTCCGTCATGAAGGGTTTAATAAAAGAAAAAATTCTAGAGTAAGATAATCCATTATATGTTATTAATTGACATTAAGATCAAATTTAGGTGGGTTTGAACCTGTCCAAGTGAATTCATGACACTAAAACCATGATTTATGTAACCTTTATGATAAACGGCAAATACAAACCATTTAGTAATCTAAGCACTATACACATAAAGGGGGACATGTATGAAAACTGTCTTGGTCTAAGGGCATGTTCACACGGCTTATTTGGACGAGGTTTTCAGAGCGTTTCCTCGCTCAAAACCTCGTCCAAAACGCCCCCAGTTCATTTAATTGATTCCTATGTAAAACCTCCTTGTTGTTCACACACGACGAGGTTTTTACACGCTTCTTTGGAAGCAATGAAAAAGAAGTGTCATGTCAATTTTTGAAGCGTGTTTTAGGCGTGGTTTAGGCGCGGTTTTCAGCGTATTTTTTTGCCACGTTTTCAGCGCGGTTTTTGTCCTGGCTATTCATTTGTATGGGTGAAGACCTCATCCAAAACCTCGCCCAAAACCTTGCCGAGAAACGCCTCTAGAACCTCTTCTGAAGAAATGTGCTTTTCGGGCGAGGTTTTAATGAGGTTTTGGGCGAGGAAACGCTCTGAAAACCTCATCCAAAACCTTGTCCAAATAAGCCGTGTGAACATGCCCTAAGACTTTCTTTGTTGCCCATAGCAACCAATCAGAGCTCACAGCAACCAATCAGAGCGCCCGTTTAATTTTTTCAGCGCACTAGATGAAATGTAAGGGGAACTCTGATTGGTTGCTATGGGCAACAAAGAAAGTCTTAGACCAAGACAGTTTTCGTACATGTGGCTTAAAGTCTTCCAATTGATTTTTTTAGTAATCAATGTGTGACATCAATGTAATAAACCCTTTTGCCCAGAATAAATGCTTGACCATATGACCCCAATTATCTGTGGGTGCCAACATTAGGGGCGACATGTATGTACAGGGCTGCGCCAGAAGTCTGGCACCTTTTCAGCCCACAAACTGGCGCAGCCCCATTCACTATATGTTTAATCTGGCTCACTCCAGTATCGGGCACATTACAGAGCACTCGTGACACTTTATAATGCGCCTGAGATCGGGGGGCGTTCTGGAGGCGTCGCACTACAACCGTACAAAGCTGCACATTTATAGCTTCAGTACGGCAAATCCAGGCGCATTACTGCTGGAACAGGTAGAGCACTTTAAAAGTGGTTTACCTGAGCCTGAGTTGTCGCTTTGTAGCTAGAAAGCGCTAAATCTATGACCCGCAGTAGAACAGGTTCATAGATTCAGGCACATCCTATGCTACTAATGCGTGCAAAAAAATGGCGCCTGGGCACCAAATATCATACATGTCGCCCTAGGTGTATTCCTACAACTGTATATAATATAAAAGAGTCTATCTCTCTGAGCCTCTGATTGAAACCACCCCTTCTCTTTTTTATCTCTATATGACATTTATTTCTGCATACTTTTCATAATTTGGTTTCCTCTCATAGCCACAGAAATGAGAGGTGTTACAGCTTTGAGCTAAGTGTATCACCCAACCACACGTGTTAACCAATTCATATGTGTCAAAACTGAATAGTGCTTATTTAATATCTACAGAATAAGATCTGGGTATAAATAAGTCAGTATGTGGTTCTCTGTTCCCGTCTAGAGTTTGTAAGATGTTTTTCATAATGTCAAAGTCATTTCACAATCAGGGATGACAAATCTCAATAAATTGTTCTCAGGATAGTGTATTATTAGCTCCAAATCAAAGTGCTGATCACTACTACATAGGGCCACATGTATGAAAAGTGTCTAGGTCTAAAACTCACTTTGTTGCCCATAGAAACAAATCAGAGCCCATAGCAACCAATCAGAGCTCATAGCAACCAATCAGAACTCATAGCAACCAAACAGAGCCCATAGTGACCAATCAGAGCTCATAGTAAACAATCAGAGCCCATAGTGACCAATCAGATCCCATAGTGACCAATCAGAGTTCATAACAACCAATCAGAGCTCATATCAACTAATCAGAGCTCATAGCAACCAATCAGAGCTCATAGCAACCAGAGCTCATAACAACCAATCAGAGCTCATAGCAACTAATCAGAGCTCATAGTAACCAATCAAAGTTCATAACAACCAATCAGAGCTCATAGCAACTAATCAGAGCTCATAGTGACCACTCAGAGCTCATAGCAACCAATCAAAGCTCATAACAACCAATCAGAGCTCATAGCGACCTATCAGAGCTCATAGTGACCAATCAGAGCTCATAGCAACCAAACAGAGCTCATAGCAATCAATAAGAGCCCATAGTAACCAATCAGAGCCTATAGGGACCAATCAGAGTGCCCCTTTCATTTCATATAGTGCTCTGGAAAATGAGAGGGCCGCTATGATTGGTTGCTACGGGCAACAAAGTGAATTTTAGACCTAGACAGTTTTCATACATGTGGCCCTTATAATGTTAACATATTTTATAGACTATGGGCGACCTGTATGAACGGGGCTGCACCAGTTTTCTGACGTAAGGTTTGAGCCAACAGAAACCTGTCGTAGCTCAGATTCGTACGAGGCGCCACATTTATGAATGTGTCACGCCAAAATGTACCACCACTAGCAATTTCATAGTGGAGAGGCTGAGACAGATTTTAGCGAATACACCCTACGGGCCAATTTTTGGCACAGAATAGGGACACAATAATAAAGAGCTGTGAGACACTTTCATACTGCCGAATGCTTCACTAACTTGGTGAGAAGTATGATTATCGAGGTGGCGCCACTTCTCTTACATGTCCCCCTATGTGACTACATAACATAACCCCGTTGTTACATCTGTGATCTTGTAACTTAAATGCAACCTGTCACCATAAAAATGCCCTTAATGACCTCCTGCAGACTTTTGACGTCAGCTGTTGCAGGTCATTCGTCTGCAACAACTTCTTTTGGCGTCGCTGCAGACATCGGGAGGAATCCTCCGCACCCCAACGCTTAACCCTTTGATTGCCGTGGTTCGTGGGTCCAAGTAATGGCAGTCACAATGGTAAAATGTCCGTCAAACTTCAAATTAATCCATTTTGATAATTCTCATAGTTAGTACAATTGAAAAAAGACAAATGTCCATCAAGTTCATCCAAGGGAAAAAATGTGGATGAAAGGAGGGGTAGAGGGAATTTTTAACCTCTGTTTCTCACACTGATGCAGACTTTGGGAACCGTAGGGCAAGAACCAATCTGCTCTAAAGGAATATTTTATATCTGATCTCAAAATTGCCATCAGACTGGATCCAGACGTTTTATACATCTACATAAGTTAATAAAAAAATTATTATTATGATTATTAGCAATTGTTTATGGTCATTTAGGCAACTAATTGATAGGCCTGGTGCCGGGTAAAAGCTGAGTATAGAGGTACAGTTAATTTGGTTGATATAACCAATACAAAATATTCTTGTTCATGACCTCTGCATTTCTTGAGAGGTCATCTTGCACCATTATCAAGTACCAATTAATTTTCAATGGGCTCCAAATAGTATGAAGATAAATTTGCCAATTATATATTAATCAGTATAATGATATGTACACCTTCCTTAGATTTTACTGTGTTAAAGGGGTTGTCTCACTACATTGATTCATCTTACCTCAGTCCTGTTTTCTTGGTTTCATTTTGAATTCAGGGGCGTGTTTACTGGCTTCTACTAGGCTGCAGTAGAAGCCAGGTCTGTAGCTATAGCAACCAGTGCTGGCAGCCTATCAGGATAGATCAAACAGGTCTGTAGCTATAGCGACCTGAGGAGCTGATGCAGCCCATACAAGAGGGGATATCTAGGAATAGGTAGGACACTGTTAATGGACATATATTGCAAAGTGACTTGTTTTTGCAAGATCTTTAACATAAAAAGCAATCTTTATAGTGAGACAACCCCTTTAAGTAATGGCCGATATATTACTTAGTTTGCTCTGTTTTTCATTTTGTCATAACTATTAACCTTTTGTTATCCAGTCTGTGCAAGGTGTCGAGGTAAAAAAATTCTCCGGGCTTAGAGAACTAATTGCTGCCTATAGATGCAAGGAAAAGGGACTGGTGACTGCACTACAGTACCCGGTTGGACAGCAAGGAGTGGCTAAGAGTGGTAAGTACCCTAGTCTAGATTTACATATCGCTCAGTAATTTTACGAATTTACTGAGAATTTGCACAACAACAAAAATAGCAACGTATAGCAATCATGCTACTTGCACAGGTAATTGCGATTGCTTTGCTGGTATAGTTTGATTTTCCCTCTCTGTCTTCCAAGAGCCATAATTTTTTTTTATGTCTACATAGACGTACACGGGCTATAAACAACAAGCTATATATATATTGTGCAGGTGATACAAATAAAAACATTTTTATTTTGTAAACTTATGTTGTATTACCATTTTATGTGACCGATAACTTTTTTATTTTTTCATATATGATCCTAAGTGATGGCTTGCTTTTTGACGGCCGAGGCTTATATTGGTACCATTTTGGAATACATGCAACTTTTTGAATACCTGTTATTCCAATTCTTATGGGAACGCAAAATGAAATGAACAAAACCCCATAATTTTAGCGTTATGTTTTTTTTTCAAAAACACAACAAAGGCCATACCTACAGATCAATGGCTGGACCCAGTAGAAGGCAACACAAGCCCCTGTGCTACTTGGGAAAGATAAACAGGTGCAGGTAATTGCTGAGCAGTAGTTCACACACTCATCCACTAGGGTGACAATTAGATGATAAAAAAACTGCACATTGAATTGATAAATGTTCACACCAGTATGCAGTATGTACTTTTTCACCTACAGTGTTTACTGTATGGGATAAATAATGTTATATTTTAATATATCATACTTATATGGATGCAGCTATACCAATCATATGTAACTTTTCTATTTTCTTTATTATTTTATTAGTAAAGTGGCAAATGGGGGATGTTTTGAACTTTTTAGTTTTTTTTTCTTTTTTACTTGTACTTTTAGTTTCCCTAGGGTACTTGACCACACTGTTCTGCAATAGTAAAATATTTTACGCAAATTTTGCAAAAATAGCTCTCCTATTATGCACTGTAATAGGAGTAGTAAGATGGCAGCCATGGAGGCCTACATGAAGCTTCTGGCTGCCAAGACAATCTGCCTGCATCCCGAAATTTTGTCGTGGGAGGGCTGTTTGAGCAATGGAACGGTTACTTAATCCTTTACATGCCATAGTTGCATTGACTGAGGAGTTTATGGGGTTACAATGCCAGGATTGAAGCTATCTTCGATCCTGGTTGCTAGAAGGAGGTCCTAGCTGTAACTAACCCATTCCTTAACTTGTTACTACCATTATGATTTAACTGAATTATAAATGTCAGTAAGTGATTAATTTGTCAATATAAACTCTCCTTGAGTGAAAAAATAGCTGGCACCCAAATGGCTCTTAAGTCAGGATTTTGACTAGGCCACTTAAAAATTTTAATTATTTTAACCATTATTTGGAATTTTATTGTGTTTTGGATCATTTTAACTTTACTAACCCAATGCTACACTTTCTCAAATATGCTTCATTATGAAAATCAAAGCATTTCACCTGTATTTAATGTTTTTTTTTTTTTAAAACGCGGGCCCTTTAAGACAGCTCTGAAGTCGGGCCAAGTTGGCACATGACAGCTTGATGGATCACTGTGTTGACAGTTGTGTCAAAGTAAATGCTTCTGAGCTGGGAGAGTCCACTGTGCAGGGTGAGGGGGGGTGGAGCCTGTAAGTCTGCATCATGTGCACACTAGCAGCAGTGTACTATATATGCCTGTGTTTTATGAAGACTGAAGCAACAGGTAAACTCTGTCACACTATGTCCTCAGTGTTCTGTGCCTGTTGTACTGTATGTAGTGAGAGACTCGGATTACCCTGTACAAGCAGCCATGTCCTCAGCTCCCCCTGCATAGTTGGTATCTCTCACAGCATGATAAGGATCCCCTGAGTTACAAGATGAAAGTAAAACCTGTTCCCCTGTAATACTGAGGTAAATCCTCTGGATTGCTAATGACATGTATTTGAGAAAAGTCTTATAATTTCATCTACTATCAATTCTTGTGTGTTTGTGTGGAGGTGATAGGTATTCTTTAAGCTTTAGATTATGGACTGATGCCTCGACATTCTCCTTCAGGATTTTTTGGCAGAAAGCATGGCTTGTGGGCAAAGGCTCAGATCCCCACCACGTCGGCCCCACCACCATCTTGTTGGAGGTTGCTGTGTTATCTTTGTGTCAGATATAACGGGATGTGTGTCTTCCAAAAAATTTCACTTTTGACCTTTCGATCAATCCACTTTTGACCTTTGATGATTCCACGGAACACAGAACTAAACATCTTGGGAGTCATTAAGGTCATCAATCATCCTCTTGGTCTCTGTAGTTTATAAAATGAATCTACAATCCATAATCCTTATGTGTAAATGTAGTAGCCGAAAACCTGACACACTTTTATATCACCTTCCTACATGCTGACAAAAATTCCACTTCTTTTATTGTCACTAGAACTGTTCATTCTCAGTCTTCTCCGGGACCACTGCGTGAGAACAGGGATGTAATGGATTTCTCACGAAGACATAAATTACTTTTTGGCTTCATGTTCCCAAGCTCAAAACCAGTGTTGGACTGGGGTGTCTAGGGCTCACAGGTGGAGTTGATTCTAGAGGCCCACCAGTTGAACTGTTTCTGGGCCCACCGGTGGAGTTTATTTTATGGGCTACTGTAAATGACTGTACATGTCTCCTATACTCTGCCTCTTGCTTTTTGCTCTTGCTTTTTGAAGATTCAGTTAAAAAACAACTCCAGGTCTACCATGCTCAAGGACCCACCATTTCCCTGTGGGCCAGTCTGAGCCTGCTCAAAACAAACACTATATTCCAAAAGGTGAAGTTTTTAATGTCTCCAGATAAGACCCCGTCACATTTTACTCACCTCCAACACTTACCAGTACCATAGTTGTTAAATTTCTCATCCATACCATCCCTAGTTGGAACTAACATGTTTTATACTCTGTTAATCCAAGATTCAGACCTCCAGAAATCCTTGAATATCCAGAAATAGGGGGCACACTTTTGCATAATACTGTTCTTGTCAGGTTATGTGGGTATGACAAGTTATATATAATGTTGAACATGATATTGACCTGCAAGTGGTTCAAAACGACGTTCGTACAGCAATATAGATGGAGTCCTTTACAGTTAGAGTAGCCAAGCTATGGATTGCTCTACCGCAAAAGGTTGTAACGGCAGATGATAGCATTCAAATGCAGGCTGTATGCTTATCTATCGATAAATGACACTGAGCGTTGTAAATAATTCATCACTGATTTATGTATAATTGATCTAACAAAGATTAGACTTCATGGGCCGGAATATTTTTTCAACCTAAGCAACAATGTAATTTAATATGAAATTAAGTATTGTAAATGATGAAGCAGGTATATTAACATATAGGTGTTCTGGACCCTTCTAGATGGAATCTACTCCATAATATAAAGTTTCTGCTCCCTGTAAAAACCTATTTAATCCCTCCCTGGTAACTGAAGTACATTTATGCTAAAATGTCAGAGCAGGGAATATGGAGTGGGCTCAGGAGATGAGTCAGCTCTATGCAAAGTGAGTGCTGGCTGTTAAAGGGGTTGTCTCACTACAAGGATTGCTTTCTATGTTAAAGATCTTGCAAAAACAAGTCACTTTGCAAAATATATCCATTAACAGTGTCCTACCTATTCTGAGATATCCCCTCTTGTATGGGCTGCATAGCTACTCAGGTCACTATGACTACAGACCTGTTCAATCTCTCCTGATAGGCTGCCAGCACTCGTTGTTATAGCTACAGACCTGGCTTCTACTGCAGCCTAGTGGAAGCCAGTAAACATGCCCCTGAATCCAAAATGAAGCCAAGAAATCAGGACTGAGGTAAGATGAATCAACCTAGCGAGACAAACCCTTTAACTATGGCAGATGCCTCCTGTTAGTGCAACTATGGTGTTTAAGCCATTGGACAGGGTGGGGGACCAGGAATCATGTGGTGCATGACAGCCAAGGGACTAACAATGGCCTATATTTGTACTTCTAGTATACCCTCCCAGAGACAGGGTGTAACAGGAAACAGGTAAAATGACAAGATACTGCAATACATAAGATTTGCAGTATATTGTACAATTAAGCTAGGTGACTAAAAGTAAAGAAAAAAGTTTAATAAAGTTTTACATTTTTATAGAAATATATGTTTAAGTATTCAAAAAAACCTTTTTCGCTATTTACCATATAAAAAAATAAAAACAACATAACATAACATAACTGGTATTGTATTGTCTGTAAAAGTCTGAAACCTTAAAATATTATGTTATTTATCTCATATGGTGAACTCCATGAAAAAGGAAAAAATAAAAAAAAATGTCAAAGTAGCACGGATTAAAATGTCATAAAAATTTGTAAAAATGTCAAATATAATGGGTTGCAAAAGTCTTCCTACCCCTTAAACTGTTTCTCATTTTTAAATGTTACACCTATAAACTTAAATGTATTTTATTGATATTTTATGTGATAGAAAAACACAAAGTAGCAAGTATTTTTGAAGTGGAAAGAAAATGCTTTTCCAAATTTTTGCTAATTAAAAAACTGAAAAGTGTGGAGTGCATATGTATTCAGCCCCCTGAGTCAATAGTGTGTAGGATCACCTTTAGCAACAATGACAACTGCAGTCTCTTGGGGATGTCTCTACCAGCTTTGCACATCTAGAGGCTGGAATTTGTGCTCATTCTTCTTTGCAAAATAGCTCTAGCTCAGATAGTTTGGTAAACGTTTGTTTAAGTTGTTTCAAGTCTTATCACAGATTCTCAATTGGATTTAGGTCTGGACTGTGACTGGGCCATCTTAACACATGGATATGCTTTGATTTAAACTATTGCATTGTAGCTTGACTGTATGTTTAGGGTCGTTATTCTGCTGAAAGATAAACCTACACCCCAGTCTTTTCCTCCAGGATTGCCCCATATTCATCCATCTTTCCATCAACTCTAATTAGCTTCCCAATCCCTCCTGAAGGAAAGCCTCCCCCCCAGCCTAATGCTTCCATCACCATGCTCCACGCTGTGGCGGGTGTGTTCAGGGTGATGTGCAGTATTGACTTTCCTCCACATATAGCGTTTTGTATTTATCCAAAAAGTTCAATTTTGGTCTCATCTGAACAAAGCCCTTTCTTCCATATGATTGCTGGGTCGTCAACAGGACATCTTATGGCTTTCAAAAATGGCTTTCTTCTTGCTACTCTTCCATAAAGGCCAGATTTGTAGAGACATGACAAATAGTTGTCCTGTGGACAGATTCTCCCACCTGAGCTGTGGATCTCTGCAGCTCCTCCAGAATGACCCTGGGCCTCTTGGCTGCTTCTCTAATTAGTGCTCTCCTTGTCTGGATTGTCAGTTTAGGTGGGTAGCCATGTCTGGGTAGGTTAGCAGTTGTGTTATACTTCTTTCATTTATGAGTGATGGATTGAACAGTACTCTGACGTTCAGGGCTTGGGCTATTTTTTTTTTTAAATCCAACCCCGCAATACACTTTGACACAACTTTATCCCTGAGCTGTCTGGTCTGTTCCTTGTTTTATATGAAGATGTTTGTTCCCTAATGTTCTCTATCAAACCTCTGAGGCCTTTGTAAAACAACTGTAGTTATAGTTAGAAAATAGAGTACATCTGCATGTAATTTATTCTAATAGGTGACTTTTAAAGGCAGTTGGTCACACTGGATTTTATTTAGGGGTATTATTCTCTTTACACTTCACAAATACTTGCTCCGTTGTGTTGCTAAATCACATTAAATATGAATTAAATACATTTAAGTTTGTGGCTGTAACATTTAAAAAGGTGGAACAGTTAAACGGGTATGAATATTTTTGCAACCCACTATAATGTGTCAAAATAGTACCAATAAAAATTACAGCTCACCCCATAAAAACAAGCCCCCAGAGAAATTAAAAAAGTTCTGGGTCGTAGAAAATGGTGGGACAAAGCTGAGGGCTTTTCGTTTTTTTTTTAAAGTATGAAAACAAAACAAAAACTATATTCATTTGGTATAGTCATAATTGTACTGACCTTCAGAAAAAATAAACATATGCTGGGTCACAATTTGCTGAAATTTTATTCCATGTGTTTTATTGAAACTCAGACGCCCATCATTTAAGGATGTTCCACTTAATAATTTGCCTCTCATGTCTGTAGTGAATGTTTTGTTGTTATTATATTGTATTTGTGCTTTTTACACATCTTTGACACCTTTTTATTTTAGGGAACCATATTTGCAAATGTCAGTGCTGGGAAGACATTAGTTACACCGATTCAAGACATGGTTTATTCCAGTGTGATGAGACACGAAGAACCCGTAACACAACCTTACAAGAAAGACAGCAGGCTACAAAGAGGCAGGATCAGGGTCAATGTGCTATGATGGCAGAATTAGAGAAAGTGTGCAATAATCTTGACAGGTTGGTGGCATAAAAAAAGACAGCGGAAAAAGTCATGAGGACTATTCTTGCCCATATGTTAAAGGGGTTGTCTCACTACAAGGAATAACTTTCAAAATGTAGGGAACACTAAATGAAGACCTTTTCCAAATACATTGCTTTGTTCATATTTTTTTGTTAAGGAGCTACAAATGATTTTATCACCTTCCTAGCTCTATTTGGTTCCCCCAGTGACCGACCTGTGTACTCTTTTCTCCCCTGCTGTTTGTTCTATGTGATAGCAGGGAGTGACGTCATCACACAGGTCGTGGCAGCCAGAGTGAGAGTCTGTGTGTTATATAAATCTCCTGCTAGCAGTTTCAGAGAAGCTTCTAAGCTAATCTAAACTAATTAGCAGACTGAAAACACGGAGTTGAATACACAGAGTGAATGCATGGAGCTCCTATGCTCATTACAGACAGTCTGACCAGGAAGTGACAGGATGCATCTATGAAACTCTGAGGGGAGACAACCCCTTTAAAATATCATAATTCATATAAATTTAAATACAATTTTGGTATATAATATAAAATCAAAGACCAACACAAGTCTTTCCTGATAAGTTTTATGTTTGAGACATTCCACCAATTATTTAGGTCCCTTTTTTTTTTAGATCTACTCTGTCTTCTTGTAGATAAGGTCTCCAGAACTGAGCACAGTATTCCAGATGTGGTCTTATTAGATCACTATGTAGGGTATCACAGTCTCCCTGTTTTGCTGGTAATTCTTCTAGATATACAGGCAAGCATTCAACCTACTTTTCCTACTATCTGGTTGCACTAATCAGAACCTCTACATTTTTCTCTTCTGAATCCCTAAATAACTTGCAACCACCAGTAGGATTCTCAGAAGCTTACCCCTCCAGTGAAAATATTACACTTAAATTTCCATATTTTTCAAAGTTTCCTTGAAAAGATAAAAAATTCTCCATGTTATAATAACTTTAAAGAATATCAACTCTATTACACACATCTGTATCATCACCAAACATCCAGTTCTTTTGTGATGTAGTTGAAATTGACATGGTTTGCCTTTAGTAAAACTGTGCTGCTTTGGGCCCAACAAGTTGTTAGTGGGAAATTATCCTTTTTTTCCATAATTTTCCTGACTACAAATGTTAGACTAACTGGCCTGTAGATACCTTGTAGCTTCTTTTCTACAACCTTTCAACACCTGGACGAGTAGAACATTTGCTATTCTTCAATCGTCAGGAATATCATCTGTCAGAAGAGAGTGTTAAAACAGATCAGTTAAGGTGCAACAATCACATACTAGAATTTGTAAAGGAAATCTGTAATATTAAAATTTTTTAACTGATCTGCTGATAGCATGTTATAGAGCAGGAAGAGCTTAACAGATTGTATATTGTTATGTGTGGAAATGTTGAGTAGAACTTGCATTTTATTCATTAAATTCCTGGCTTATAAGGAGTCCAGTTGGCGGTGTTATCAGGGATTCACTGCCTTTCTTGTATTATTGTACATACAGAGATACAGTAGCTGTCAATCCCTGATAACACCGCCTACTGGACAAGAGAATCCAGAAAAAGCAGGGATTTAAATTAATAAAATACAAGTTCTATTGAATCTTTTCCCACAGAACAATATATCAGTCTGCTCAACTCGTCCTGCTCTATAACATGCAGATCTGGTAGCATTTTCAATGTGACAGGTTTCCTTTAAGTTCTTTGCGGTGAATGCCTTCCTGGCCCATTGCCTTATTTAAGTTTAAAGATAGGCATAGCTAGGAGTAAATCTTGTGCCCATGGCTCTTCCTATTTTTTGAGAATAGCAATAAGAAAAACAAATTGCCAAAATAAAGGATCTAAACTAAACAGTATATAAAGATATAGGTGATATAAATAAAAGAATTACAGTGGGTACGGAAAGTATTCAGACCCCTTTACATTTTTCACTTTCTTCATTGCAGCCATTTGGTAAGATCCAAAAAGTTCATTTTTTTGCTCATTAATGTACACACTGCCCCTGCCCCCATCTTGAAAGAAAAAAAAACAGAAATGTAGATATTTTTGCAACTTTATTAAACAAGAAAAACTGAAATATCACATGGTCTTAAAGTATTCAGACCATTTGCTCAGTATTGAGTATAAGCACCCTATTGAGCTAGTACAGCCATGAGTCTTCTTGGGATTGATGCAACGAGTTTTTCACACCTGGATTTGGGGATCCTCTGCCATTCTTCCTTGCAGGTCCTCTCCAGTTCCCTCAGGTTGGTTGGTGAACGTTGGTGGACAGCCATTTTCAAGTCTCTCCAGAGATGCTCAGTTGGGTTTAGATCAGGGCTCTGGCTGGGCCAGTCAAGAATGGGCATAGAGTTGTTCTGAAGCCTCTGCTTTGTTATTTTAGCTGTGTGCTTAGGGTCATTGTCTTGTTGGAAGAAGAACCTTCGGCCCAGTCTGAGGTCCAGAGCGTCTGAAAGAGGTTTTCATCAAGTATATCTCTGTACTTGGCCGCATTCAGCTTTCCTTCAATTGCAACCATTTGTCCTGTCCTTGCAGCTGAAAAACACCCCCATAGCATGATGCTGCCGCCACCATGTGTCACTGTTGGGATTGTATCGGGCAAGTGGTGAGCAGGGCCTGGTTTTCTCCACCACTTACAATTAACACCAAAAAGTTCAATCTTCATCTCATCAGAAAAGAGAATCTTATTTCTCATAGTCTGGGACCCTTCATGTGTTTTTTTGCAAACTGTATGTGGCTTTCATATGTCTTGCACTGAGGAGAGGCTTCCGTCGGCACACTCTGCCATAAAGCCCCGACTGGTGGAGGCTGCAGTGATAGTTGACTTTGTGGAACTTTTTCCCATCTCCCTACTGCATCTCTGGAGCTCAGCCACAGTGATCTTGGGGTTCTTCTTTACCTCTCTCACTAAGGCTCACTTCTCCCACGATTGCTTAGTTTGGCCGGATGGCCAGGTTGAGGAAGAGTTGTGGTCATCCCAGACTTCTTCCATTTCAGTATCATGGAGGCCACTGTGCTCCTAGGAACCTTGAATGCTGCAGAAATTCTTATATAATCTTGACTAGATCTGTGCCTTGCCACAATTCTGTCACTGAGCTCCTTGGGCAGTTCCTTAGACCTCGTGATTCCCATGTGCTCTGACATGCACTGTGAGCTGTTCGGTCTTATATAGACAGGTGTGTGCCTTTCCTAATAAAGTCCAATCAATTAATAAATCACATCTGGACTCCAAATGGAAGGAGTAGAATGCATTTCAAGATGATCAGGCGAGGCGATTGGACAGCATGTGAGTTAAATATGAATGTCAGCCGAAAAGGGTCTGAATACTATGATCATTTGAATATTTTAGTTTTGTCTTGTTTAAAACATTAGCAAAATATATAGCAAAATGTTCACTGTTTTTCTATGTCAAGATGGGGTGCAGAGTGTACATTAATGAGCAAAAAATGATTTTTTTGGGGATCTTACCAAATAGCTGCATGAAAGAAAGAGTGAAAAATTTAAAGGGGTCTGAATATTTTTCGTACCCACTGTATATAGTGACTTTGCAATGCGATTTCTTAATAAAGCTACACTACTGGTCATAAACCTTTACATATACAAACTTCCAGCTCACACTTTCTCATACTGTTAATACTAATAGTCTCTGACATCCACTAAGAGACATTTGTTCCCACTTCTACATTAAGAATATTTTCAGCCATGTAATGTGTCTTGTACATTAGAGCCCCCAGAAATTTAGCGATCGAAAATAGATTTATATCTGGGATTAACATTCTACTCCATGCATTTTAAATAACCCAGAAGTGATTGATTTCAGGATTCCTGTTGTTTGCTTAGATGTTCAGGGGCAATCTGATCAAACCACATTAAAATTATGTGGTTAAAAAAAGAACCACTAGTCCAAGATCCTGTCTAACCATGTTCTAATCATTTCCGCCTGATCTGATGGACCTGATTCTAATTGTAAGTCTTTAAGATAAAATATTTATTTACTCATATGAGGTTTCCTTAGATTCTTATTTATTCCAAATTATTATAGCGCGAGAGAGAGAGCGTATTTTTAAGTTAAGTTCTTTTTCTATACTGTTTTGAATTAAGATACAGAATTTTATATATGCACATATGTTACAAAATGTACCTGGTGTCCATACTTCACAAAACCATATTTCTATTGCTTTGCCTTATTCTAGAAACAAACATTTTACAATATGCATTCATTTTTTTTAATGTAATGTAAACAGGTAGCTGTAAACCCTATTTACTTTAAGGGAATGTCTTGGGAATTAAAATAAAACTCGGATGGCTTGCATGTTTATTCCTTTACCTACCTGTGATGTTTTCTTTGTAATTTGCGCTTTTTCTATGCTGTATGTGGCCTCCCTTCCTTCCAGTTGAAAAGCAGAATTTCCCATTTAAAAAGCTGTTTTCCGTTGCCCTGTACACCCTTAAGCCGAACGCCTGAAAAGTACTTAATGATCACCATTTTTTTTACGTTTTGCTCCTTTTGGTTTTTATCACCAGTCAATAACTTTTATTTTTTCATGAGACAGGTTCACATTAATAACAGATTATATTTGGACAGAATTTTTAATTTTTTACAAATTGTTTGTTGTTTGATTTTAAATGTTTTTACACATGCACATTTCACACTTATAACTTGTTAGATAAATTCAACAGTAGCGAGTACAAGTCATGTGGACATACCTAATAATTGGTAGTTTTTTTTCTATGTAATGTATGCACAATTTATTTTTTAATAAATATTTAAATTTAATTTATATTTATTCCTATTTATAGTTATTCGCCTTATACTTTTTTATGTTTTTTTTACCTTTTTTTTTATATCCCATGAAGGAGAACCTATTTTTTTTACATTTTTTGTTATTTACACTTAGTAAACGTATTATAAATTCATATATGTCGAATACATATAATCTGTGTCAGTTTCACACAGACAGCGATCAGAGCAGCACATAATCTGCCCTTATCACTGGCTCCTTACACAGACAGCCCTTGGCTACCACTAGGTCTCCAGGCTCTGTCGTTCACCCGAGTCACTATCAAATGACAGAGGAAGCCCTTTGATTACTCTGTGGTCCACGTAACTTCAGCAAAGCAAAGGTTAAACCCGGTTATCAGAAGTTTCCCCCACTCGTCCTGCTCTGCAAGGCTGCGCTGGAACAGGTCAGTGAAGATACAGATCTGTTGTCATCATCTGCTGTGTGCTCAAAAGCCTGCCAAACCCGATGTCTTGCAGGGAAGTCCAAATGGGGGGAGGGGGGGGGAAGACTTCGATGCAGACGAACGACCTGCACTGCTGGCGTCAAAAGTCGTCAGACGGTCGTTAAGGGGTTAAAACTACAAGCCCCTGGGTCCTTTACTGTTCTTTGTCAATTTTCCGCCCTTCCAGTCTCAGTCTAAGTACAGCCCCCTGTTTTCCCTGTTTTCTCCCTCATGTTTCCATGCCTCTGTAATGCACTCTCCCTATATATCCCCCTCTTCCGTATGGTCTCCTCCAGGTAAGGGTATGTTCACACAGCGCTTTACTGCAACTACGGTAATTCATTAAACCGGCCCAGCACCCCGCTCTCAATAGAGAGCTATGATTGAACTTATATTCCAGACTCTAATTATGAGTTCCTTCTTCTCCGGCGTCTATTGAAGAGAGCGGTCACTGTACGCAAATACGAGTCGAGTGTGAATTACCTATAACTCCTCTATCTCTTTTACACTCTCTGCAGCTGGGAGTCGAGCCAAATGGGTAAAAAGTATGTCCTGCTGGAGTAGCAGTGTCAGGTATGTGCTCTGGTCGATGTTACTGGTTGGAGCCATAGCCAAATGGGTGAGAAGGATTAATAAGAACCAACTCAGTGTAATAAAAGGGGTAACAGCAAATGCTGGGCAGAAGGAAGTCAAATCTCTCGACACATGTCTCGAGACGTTCTTTGAAAGAAGATGTGAGTGGTGGTGGGGAGTAAAAACTATATCAGTAATAATTGAACTTTAGGACTTCTGTTCTTTAATCCAATGACCCAGGAATACTGGAGGGCCTCCAATGATGTGTATTCTTTGTATTAGAAGCTTTAAAAAAAATGTATAATAAAAAATATTCACGCTGAGCTCTGCGGTCCACACACCTCCTGGCTCCTGGAGCCTCTCGTGCCTCAGCCGGGCTTCTGGCCACAAGCGCAGCCGTCCCAGCGCACACTACGCTGATGCTCACAGTACCCGGCCCCATCCTGCTTCCTCCTTGAGCGGCGCGCTGCTGTGACTTCTCCTGCCTCTGCCCGCACTATTCCGGCCGGCCACTAAGGGTCGGGAGTGAGCAGCTCTCCTAGATTTAAAGGGCAGTACACCAGCAGGTGTTATTGTTTTTATACCGTTTTACACCGAAGTTGTGTGTTTGGCACACGGTGCTTTATAGGGATTCCTCTTCCTGCCGTCGGTGCCCAGGTTTTTCGGTGACCGTTCACTAGTGACGGCCCGATAGGCGATCTCCACTTTGTCTCTCTGTATTGAGTACCTTTCTTACGTGCCATGTGTTGAGCGACTCTCAGAGCGAAAACACAGACAACACACCACTGAGTACACTCATCGCCAGCACTATCTTCATCGCTGCTGTAGATGTAGCTCCACGCACGAGCATGTAGAGACCTCGACGACTTTCACTCCTTCACATCATCAGCGAGTTGAGAGTGATACTCTCTATCGCTACTCCTGCTAGATGAGATCTACGGTCGGCGCACCGTGCTCACAGGGGAGCGCGTCTCCTAAACTAGATCTATATCTATCTCTCTATGCATAGATCACTGGACGGTCGCTAGAGCATCTACAAGCGTATAAGGAGCTCGTCGCTCTTACACAGGTCTACTTGCATACCACCGCATAGGACTAGACTCCTACGTATCAGACCAAAACCAAAGACACCAGCAGCGACAGGACTCACAGAAGCACCTACACTTCCGTGACACACACACATACTGCTTGCAAGCTACCTGTAAAAGTCTGATATGACTATACTGAGCGCCACCTCATCATACTACTATTACTACTCTCATTCTGACAAACATAAGTACAGACAATCTAGACTGCCAAGATATCTATTTCTTACCATCATCATTTGCTTTCATTTTTCCATGGAGATCTAGACTAATAACAGCACCCAAACATCAGGCACAGAGAGCCTCTATTGATATCTTCTCTCTCTATCTATATAGCACAATCTCTATCTCCGAGTGACCTAGCTATCGAGTTCTTCATTATAGTTTATATGATTACCACTCATAGTGGTCTCTAGTCGAATTTCTATAGATAGTAAACATAGAGCTATCTAATACAGAGTAATTCGCACACAGTCACCATTAGCGAGACAGAGTGTCTCACATCACACACACGCACGAATCTACAAACAACATACGGATCTGCCATCTCAATCATAGTAATTTATACGACTCACTGATCACATTTGCACCATCACACACAATATCCATGTTTATTGAATCATATTAAAAACATGCGCCCACTCTACACAAACAATACAAGATCTCATATAACAATGTCTCTATCTCTATAAGCACCACACCAGACCTACACAATACAACGCATAACACACAAAACCTAGCAACATGACGGGATACACCACACCTTCACCTATAAGAGACATTCTCATTGAACTTATATAGAAGAGTGGGGGGAGGGTTGCAGAAAGGTGGCGACCATAATGGCTTGTTGCATAACGACAAAGCTAATGTACTTACTAGTCAAATCACGAAACTAACAGACTACGACGATGTATCTCTATAAAGGGTCTCTACCTCACTCGCATCATCTCGCATTCACAGAATCTAGACAGGATCCAATATGATCACAACATGGATAGAGATGCCTTCGAGCTCTTTCTTATAGAGCGTCCGAGTGTCTGAGACGGAGACTCTATAGCTATGTAGAATCATCGAGTCTGGCTATATGTCTATAGGAGATATTGGAGACATTATTTCAATCGATTAGCAGATAGAGCTATTAGTGAGTCGTAACGAATGATGAGATTCACAGTGTTGCGTGAATATCTGTCACCTATGCTCTACAGACAGTAACTCACAACGACCTGACACACAACAAGATCAGGGAAATCAATGACATGAGTACACAAGTAGAGCATTGATAGTATCTCGAGAGCCAGCAGGTCTGTAACACAGCATCTTCACACCATCATCTACTTCGATACTACACACAAGAATGAATTGTCTCGTATAGAGCGAATAGGTTTCACATAGTTAAATTCTCGACACTAACACACACACACACACACAGTAGCACTCACTTATTTACTTCTATCTCACAGACACAATTTCAGAGAACTGGACGAGTGCCAATCATGTGTTCACGAGAGAAGCCATATGAGGATCTACCCTAGATCTCAATGTAATACACATCTCTCTCTGTGACTCGCGATGTTGACAATCACTGCCTGCATCAAACACTGATCACTTGAGCGATAACTGTTGTGGCTTAATTTAGTCCATCAACATCAATTTTAACTGAGAAACTGATCAATATGACTCGCTTGAGTTGTCACGAGCTACTTATACAACTGAATAGGAAGACACACAGGGTATTCGTGAGTGTGTGTCGTGCAACTTACGGATATCTAGAGTATTGGATGGGCACTAGTTTTTATACTACTGATGAGTAACATAAACCACAGTGTATACGCGAGATACATATCAAGCGGACACTGAGTTAGGAGTACACGCTATGATATTGGTGACACAATAGTCTGATGTGGGAATTTTGAGGATGGGTTAGGTATTAATTGTAGGATTTTTGAGGAGGTTAGGGGAGAATGGGTGGTAATGGGAGGGGGGTGGGAGACTATATATAGATATACAAGTGAGGGATGCGGGTAGAGTGGGGTATGTTGGGAGTTCTACTCACCCTTGATGGGCGGGGTGGTATTCTATATCATGTGGGGGGTGGGGAAGGAATAGTATATGGGTATTGGGTGGGGGTATGTGAAAAATAGATACGAGTGGTGACACGCTGAATGTGATTTACACATGAAGTATTAACACACGGGTTTGAAGTATGTCAGTATTATCTAGATATGTGAGAGACGATTGAGTGTGTCTCTTGGGTTATGAATATACACTATATCACTATGGGATATATGTATCATCTTATCTCTCTATTTAAGTGAGTAAGACTGACGCTGTGCGTACATGTTGAGTTGTAGAGGAACGGCGGAGGTTACAGGTCATGGTTTTGTAGGGAGAGTGAGAACATTGGACTGGTGTACGTCTGATGATGGATTTTTTAATTAAAAGTTGTTTTGTTAAATCAGATTTCTTGTGGCGTTCTGGTAGTAGATTAGATTTTTGGTATTTACTTATGTATGGTTGTTTTGAGATTTTGTCACTATGTAGTGTGAGATATTTTTGTTATTGGTTATAAGTGTTATTAGTGGTAATGGATTGGTATTGTAGGGGGGGGGGGAAGGGGGGTATATGGGGGAAGTTTTATAAGTTTATAAATTTTTTGTGATGTTGTTGTTATTTTTTTTACTGCGTTTTTATACAAAAATACACTTTTTATTCAAACAGGGAAAATAAGTTTTTTGCATCGCCATACGTATGAGAGACCTATAACTACATTTATTCTGTGCTTGTGAGGCTGACTGAGAGGGACTTGAGTTTTCGAGATGAGTTGAAGTCTTATCACAAGTATCATTTTTTGTGAGGTGACGAAGGCTTTTTGATCCGCTTTATAAATCCATTTTTGTGCAGTGCCATGTGAAGCAAAATACTGCGAGATCCTATAGGTGTTTTTTTTATTTTTATTTTTTAACAGTGGGCTCACCTTGCGCTGAATACCGAGATAATTAGCTTTACTCGAAATTGGTGTCCAAGCTACGCGAGAGCGTGGCGATACCCTATTTATATATTTTTTTTTTTATGTTTAAGCACTTTAAAAAAAATATAGAAAGTGTTTTTAGTGTGTAAAAAGAATAATTTATGCATCGCGAGCGTCTTCTGAGAGCCTATAACATTTTTTATTTTTTCCAGTATGTATACATGCGAGCGAGTATAGAGGCGAGTATTTTTTGTGCGTGTGTGATGAACTGACATTTTAATGGAGCGCGAACTTTGTGCATTTCTAAGGAGTTTTAGGATCCAGCTTTTTATTCATTTTTATGAGTGCAGTGTGCGTATTAACAATAATCTTACGAGAGACGAGTGATTGTGTTTTTTTTTGTTTTGTAACTGCTGAGAGCACCCGTACAAGTTAATTAACATGCGCGTCGCGGATTTATAGGTCATGAGCTGAGTACGCACGCCGGCGATACCAATATGGGGTACTGTTATTTATTTTTTGTGAAGGCGAGATTGTCGTTTTGTAAAAGGTGAAAAGGGCGTGTAACGTATTTTTTAATTTATTTTTCGTGTTTGTGTTTTTACTTGTTTTTTTACTTGTTTTTCACTTTTTTTCCCTCTTTTCACATTTTTTATTCTACTTTCCCCCATAGGGATTTGCATGTGAGATTCTTAGGCGCATCTCTCATTCAATAGAATCAGTACTAGCTGTTGATATGCTCGCGAGTGAGATCCTATGACAAATTCAGTCACGATATGCCGGTCATGCCCACAGGGCACGGCTGTGCGCGAGCAGGAACGTCACAGACAACCCGGAAGGCATTCTGTGCCCTCTGTGCTGTCTGTCCAGAAGACGAGGCACGTGCAGCGAGCAGCGGCCCGTCCGTGTGCTGCTGCCGCCGCCAGATGAACGCGAGTGCGTGCTCGGATCTCCTCCTGCTGCTCCCTTAGTTATTGCGACCCGAGCGTCGCGTATGAATTAAGGTGTGAGTAAGCGGTCGCCCCCCCCCCGGAGCGATCCTGGGATCGTGAGCCGACGCTTGCTATGGAAATGTCAGCTGTAATATAACAGCTGACACCCCCCACCGATGCGCGCGGGCGGGGCGGACACTCTCACTGCATTTTGCATTCATCCAAAGTCAGCAAAGAGACACCCCTTAATTCTTGCTGACACGTGCAGATACTCCAAGTTGCGCAGAGAAACATCTCAATATCCCGCACACAGTCTTACGCAGCGTGTCTGAACCGGGGCTCTCATCATAATCCCGCCTGCTCGCGAGTAGTCGACTGTTCGATGATGCGCTCTAGCAGAGCAACTATGAAGTAATCACGCCTCTAAAGTTGGTATGCGGTTATAGCGTGGATCTAAGACTACAACAACAACGCTTCGCGCCATTGCTCAGAGTCTTTCAACTATTCTGGTGACCCATTCAATATCAAACAGAACTTTACCTCTCTCAGCCATACAGATACACTCAGCAGAGTCTGCCAAAATAGTCACTGAGACAACGCATTGCAAAGCCTCATTGTGGAGTGACACACTCACTGTGAGCGAGTTCAATTAGCGCTGACACTTCCCTGACGATAACTATTTCAGACACAACGTGCGGAGGTCTGTTCTGATCACCAGTCCATCAAATCATGTGGCGCTAGAGGATGAATCTTGCCAGAGTCACTATTGATAGCATTCAGATCTCTGTATTGGTTCACAAATCAGTGGCGATCTTGGGAGGTCACCGTCACGGATAGCAGCTTAGAGGCAGAGTCACGAAGTACTCGTTTTTATGAGAGAGAGGCCAAGTCTAAACACGGCAAAGAACTGTGATAATTAGGAGAGATAACAAGTTACTAGTGCTCTATCTCGCTATTTGATGCCCGCCGGACGGCACGGGATAGTGAGCTTTACCTCACTTAGTCTGACCGATAACATTCTCTTGGTATGATAGCGAGCTCCGAGGTCTTAGTAGAATCTCGGTGCATTTTGGCGAGCAATATCGATCGCTGCTATAATTGGTGGAGATAATATAATGGATCAGGGGGGGGGGGGGGGTGTGAATGGATGTGCGGCACGACACTGGACACTGCGGTAGGGGTGGCGCAGCGATTTCGTTACGTGGGTGTGTGCTGGAATTGAGAAAGTCTCACACATGTGATGCATCTCAAATAGATGAATATTGTTATGAGCGGCTGGAGAGAGTTGATTCTGCGAGAGATGTTTGCACACAGTACAGTGGATAGTAATCATGACAATCACTTAGACATATTCTTATGTACTTAAGTATGCACTTTAGGCACTATACAGTGCGAGTCGTTCACAGTATAGGCGGGTGTACGGCATTGGGGTCACAGTACATATTTGTACACTTGAGAGTGACATAAACTAATGTGGTGGTTAGAGTGAGAGGAGGAGAGTGTGTGAGAGAGAGAGGTGAGATATAGAGAGGTGAGAGGGGGGAAGGGGAGGTTGTATATTTTTGTGTTGTGAATATTTTTGAGAGAAGAGAGATAGAGCGTTAGGTGTGAGCGAGGGGGGATCTAAGAAATATGAGGGTAGCGATCTATTTCACTCAGTGGGCAGAATGGTTACTCAATCTCTTTAGAGGTCACATTACAATTTAATAACAAGACAAGGAGTGTGAGGAACTATGACGAGCATAGAAGACACATAGAGTGAAATTTAAGAGGTTGAGTTTTATTTACATTGTTGTTTGTTGTCTTGAACTTGCTATAATGTTGATAGTCGTGGCTGTTCTACACATTATGATTAGGGACAAAGACACAGCTATTAGCACTAGATATGTTTGAGATGTATGGAGTATGGTGTGGTGTGGAGTGTGATAAACTTGACTGAACTAGTGGGTATATGAGGTGGTGATTGTTAGTGTCATTGTGTGTGTATGATATGATTTTAGCAGATGAGTGATTACTGTTAAGACAGTAGTATGGGACAAAGTCACGTAGCAGGTGGTTATTTTATAGTCAGGATGCTTCACATATTAGGATGAGATGAGAGTGACAGCGTAGGAATGACGTGGATATGCATGAGTCATGATGCATGGATTTTCAATATAGTTAGTGTGACAGGATGAGGAGAGACGCTTGAGGCGCGAAGAGTGTGAGTGCTGAGATTTAAAGAGAGTCGAGAGGCGCGTTGAGTGAGCGAGCTGGAGAGAGGAGGTGAGAGAGGAGTGAGTGGTAGGGGAGTGATAGTATGATGTTGAGTGGAGAAGGCGATATGAGGGCTAATTAGATGACAATTAGTACTGTACACACAATAGAACTTTTGTGGTATATAAAACACTCTTAATATAGAGACAGTGTCTTCTTATAGATTACATTTAGACTGGAATTTATTAAACATAGAGTACTTAATACAATATCATCTTTTTTTACGCTGTGGGTACTACAAGCGGGTTTTTTAGATGATGAGAAACGGCAGAAAGATGTCTTTGAACATCTAAACACTTGTTTCTTTATCGGGTGATAATCTATGTCTTCGGGTGTAGAGACACATAAAGGTTAAGTGAGTAGATTGGAGAAGATATAATAAAGCTGAGTGTGAGAGGGTGGAGGAGAGAGTGATTCAGCACAGAGGAGATAGACAGGGGAGAGTACAGATGCATAGATTGTCTATGGATTGAAGTTGGTGATAGAGATATGAACTGTGTGAGTTCAGGGAGTAACACATAGTACTTGCATTTGTTTAAAGACAGTAATTTTTGTTTTAATAGTACAGATGTTACACTGCAGTGCAGTATGTGATTCACGTAAAGGATATATTCAGATAGTATGTGATATACTCACACCATACATTTTGGCATACAGAGGTGGAGATCATATTATTATCAATGTTACACTATTTGTGTGGAACTGTGAGTACACAACATTAAGGGGGGAAGGATATGTGTCACATGGTTATCATTATGTATATGGTTGTTCTTCAGACACGACGGATCAACATTGGTACACTAGATCTATTGGAGATGTGTGGGTAGTGAGTTTGTATACATAGTTAGGTGGTACACGGGCTAGTATTCACATAGTTTTTGAGTTGGAGGTGTCATGTGGGTGTGTGATAGTTCAAATGGAGTGGTTAGTGAGAGGGAATATTGCAGTGACTGACTAGTGATGTGTGTTGAGTGTGATGGTGGATCTGTGATGTATGGTCACACAAGTAGAGATTCTGTGGTGACGAGTCTGGAACTGGTACATATGATTGTTTCTTATGGTATTAGTTGTTCGTACGCAGCAGTGGAGTATATTGAGTGGGTGGTTGGAGTGAGGGGGGTGGTGGATAGGTGTGTAGTAGTAGAGGTGTGAGTGACACACAGCATACGTTGTGATTAGACTGGAGTTGATTGTAGAGGTGTCTGCGTTTTACGTGACATAGTACAAAAAAGAGTAGTGTGGAGTGTGGAGAGACACAATGACGTATGTATAGGATGTCTTTAGAACGATTAGTTTCTGAGTCGATTATGATGGTGATAGTCTAGAAAGAACTACGACACTGATGACTGGCGTGTGAGTGAGTGCGGATATCTCTTGACGTAATGAGTGAGGATATGATTATATGACTTGATGTGTTTAATTGTATATACTACTGTATTGTATTGGCAATAGAGGATAGTATATGGATTGACACTAGTAGTTGGCGTGACATGTGGATAATATATAGGAAGCGAGTTTATGGGGAAAAATGGAACACTGTAGAGTTTGATAGAGGCACGACTCACAACACTTGGTATGTGAAATGGTACGTTGGTGTTCAGAGACACTTTAGTTGTGGGGCACATGAGACTGCGAGCACGGTATGAGAGGGTAGGGGTTTGTGAATTAGTGAGGTGGATGAGAGAGATATATAACATGTGTAAAATTTTAATAGGGTAGAGGAGTACAGGGATATGGACACGTGCGAGCACTAGTTCATGTTGAGTGTCATGTATGTGCACAATGCACATTGTTCGAGGATGTCATGTTAGTGCAGGCATGATTATGAGATTGAACTTTTGATACTTATCTCTTATTCAATGAGGGGGGGGTGGTATTGCTGTGACGATTATAACATCAGGTCTAATTTTCACGACATATATTTGTGTTATGGTTGGTGTGGATAGTTTATGATAATCTTGTGTTTTTGATGGAGGAACAGATGTGGGGATGATAGTACAGAAAGGAGTGTCTATGGGGTGTATTTCATTAGGAGGGGGTTGTGGGCACAATAATGTTGATAGGTTTGAGACGATGATATACTGGGTAGGATGTGGTGTCTCGGACATGGTGCGGATGAAGGTTGGAAGTGGTAGACAAGAGATATATGACTGTAGTTTCAGTGAGAGCGAACGTGAGAGTGTGATTGGTGTACATTTATTCAGTTAGATACGAGAAAATTGTGGAAGTGTTCTAGTGGATATGGAAGATGACAGTGTGGATGGGGGAGAGTGTGAGTTGACACGAGATAGATTGCGCATACAGACAGGGGAATATATTATGGGTAGTGAGTCATGTTCTTATGCGGACACAGTGATCACTATTGGGTTGAATTGTTGGAGTGACGGGACACAGCAGAACATGACTACAGATGAATGGTAAGTTGTGAGGTATGCGAGTGGATCTGGGACTCTCAGTCATTGTATTGGTTTTGAGATTTATAGAGATGGAGTTGTATTGTCACTGTGAATATGAATATTGGAGAGTGCATGGGTTTTTAATGATGTTGTCTTAGCATGGTGGGTATTTATATATTTAGGAATGTCTTGTGAGTGTTATAGGTATACAGTGGGTTCTGGTGTTGTATGTATTATCGGAGGGGTCTATATAGTGTGAGTAGGTGTATGTGTGACATGTAGATTTGTGGCTACAACATGGGGGGGTGGACTATTATTGCTATGATACATTTATTGTGGTATATGTACAGGGTCACAGAGATAGGAGGACAGTACTTGATATTGTTAGTTGAGGTCATCTCCGGTGTTATGTGGTATGGGTTGTTGGTATTCTGTGTGGTAGTTGGATGGAGTGTAGAACAAGCGAGATGGAGGTAGTAGATTCTACATTTTTTTTTGTATGGTTTTTTTTGTTGAATTTAGTATGATTATTTGGGGTGTATGATTGGTTTTTAATGGGTGGTTGTGTTTTTAGTTATGTAATTTACTGGTGACTAGTTTATTTGTTAGATTGCTGCGTGATTAGTGTTTTATTGTGTATAGGCATTGTAGTTGGATTCTTTGACAACATTGGAGATACTCTTGGTATAGATTCGTTAAGTAGGGTTTTGCGAGCTTGTTGGTTGGCAAAAGCATATGTTTGTGTATATTGTTAAGAGAGGAGATTGATTTTTTGGGAGATAGTATGCTGATGGACCTGTTAATGATGGTATAAGGAGAGTACTTGGGGTATTTTCAAGTTTATAAGAATGGGAGTCAATATTTATGGTGCAGGGATTGGGTTTTTTTTTTTGATACGTATTTGGTGGGGTTATGCAGGGTATGTAGGATTAATTATGAATATGTAAATAAAGGTTTGCGATAATATTTATTTCACAGTTGGTTGTCATTTACATTAATTTATACATGTGTATGTCGGATTTCTGAGTCAATATTGGATATATGCAGGAGTATTGTAATAGTAATGGACTGGCATGTTAATGAAAAGTTAATGGGGTTTATAAACTTTTTTGGTTTGTGATGGAGGTGTGTTTAGTTTTGGCGCGTGAGTACACGATGAGTTTTATTTATTTGCATGATTAGTGTGTTTGTTACTTAGTCATTAATTAATATGGTATACTTAATTGTATATGTATAATTTGTTGACAATCATTAGGATGCTCTGATGGCAGAGTGGGGTGATTTCGTTACTGGATAGTTTAGATTGGATTGTGGTGGGGAATGTGTTTGTGGTGTTGGGGTAGTGTGTTGGTCATGTTGTTGTCTAACTATAATGTACGACGTTTTGAGTATATAGATTGAAGCAAGTAACTAATGATTTGTATGTTTAAAGTAACAGAACATACGTGTGATTTACAGAATGATCTATCACAAATATAAAGGGATTTGATATACATGACAGGATTGGGAACAGAATAATGAACAAGCATAAACTAATTTAGACTCAAAAGAAAAGTGGATTATTTATTGTCACAGTGTATCTACGTATTGAGAGATACAGATTTTTAGTTACAGGTGTTTGAATAGGTTATTGGACAAGGTTCTTTATTTTTTATATCGAAGAGTGTGGTTCTTAATTGTTATTAGTGGTGTATGAGTTTTAGGACATATGATCTTTTTTTTAGACATACGATGGAGCATTGAGGTGGAAGATTCAGTGTGTTTAAGACATAGAGGTCTATTGATTGTCGCATGAAACAGAGGTATGGGACAGTATGGCTGGTTTAGACTTGCTAGGTGTATGGTGATGAGAATGCATATTGATGCGATATTTGGGAATTGTGTTTGAAGAAATTAGGTAACAGTATTCAACATGAGGAGTGGTAATCAAATATGTGATCAACTACAGTAGGGATATGATATGGTGGAGGGATAGACAATGTGGGAGGGTATGATAGCGCAGGTCACGATGGGGTGGGGGCAATGGATTACGAGACATCTTTGCACCACGGTGGGTGAGACACACAAGGTGTATGGTGAGTTGACAATAAGATGTCTTCATTATTTTGTGAGTTCAGGAATTTACTATTCTATAGGAACGTCTGTATGCGTGGGTGTGATGTTCTGCATGGAAGAGTACTAGGAGGCATGTGGTGTGTATGAGTTGTGGTATTAGTTAGTCACTGGAATGTTTTGGTAGTATACTATTATTCTGAACGTGGTATTATATATAGCTAGGGAACACATTATGATTGACAGCACTTTTTGTCACTTTTCGTGTTTAGGAGAGGAGCTATAGTGATTAGAGTAAAGGGGTTTTTCTACTTTGGGGTTTAGTTAAGTACTTTTGGTGTGTTATGTGGCGCGCAGTCGACAGTGGTGTAGCTGCAGAGAAGTGTAGGAATTTTAAATAGATGTGAGGAGTGTTATAAGGTGCATTATTATTATCATGCAGTAGCATCAACAATGGAGTTTGATTTAACACAACTATCATGCAAGAGATTGTGGGATGTGAGCGTGGCGAGTGATGGAATGAGGGGACTTTAAGGGTACTGATATACATCATTGTTTCTATTTTGTGTAGGGATATCATGAAGATGTGATGTGATTATAGCTTGTTATACTTATAGTTGTAGAGTGAGTCAACGTGTAGTATTCTTTATTTAGATTAGTAATTATAATCTCTGATCATTAGTTTTGTCTTGTATGATGTGCGTGACTATGATGTGATGCATGGATTTGTATTGATGGTTGTTGTGGGAAACAGCGAATCTGTTTGGCATGAGAAGTGTATTATAGTGCAACAGTTCACACTTCAGTTAGACAAATGACACGTTTTTGTTGAGACATCACATACATCTGATTAGAATCATGATATGATGTGGGTATAATGTGTCAGTTGTGCATAGGTAGTGTATGTCAACGTCTGATACTACTAGATTCTCTAAGGGGAGACCAGGACATGATAGAGAGTCAGTGGCAACTGGATATTGGGATTTATCTGTTGTAGTGTAGAGTTGAGATTTAGTATGATAGGTGCACTTAGCACGTGCGGGGGTGGAGTAGAGTATATATTCTTTGTACTAGCTTGATACTAGGACACTATTGTTGACACTATTATTTGGTATGTTACAGTTAGGTTATGGTATTGAGTCGAGTCAAGTAGGTGTGGGGGGAAATAAAGGGGAGAGGAGGAGATGGGGGCATGGAGGTTTGTACAGTTAGGTTTGTTGGCTTTCTCTTGAGACACAGTCTATTTGTGGTTTAAGGATGTTTTCATAGGGTGGGTAGAACTATAGAAAATTATTATAAAAGATGTTAGTGGTTGAGAAGAGTGGTTGTTGTGACAGTAACATGAGGGAGTGTACACAGACGTATAGAGTTATGATTAGAGGTACTTTGTATGTGAGAATTACGAGGTGTGTGTGAACTCTGGGGGATGTACACATATGGGGTTACATTCGTACATTCTTTAGTATATATTTGTATGAAGCGTTCTGAATGAATATGAGAGTGAGAAAGAGAGTTGTTTATGCTTGTCACAAAGGTGCAGATGACTGGTGACACAGCAATGATATTGATATGTCTGATGATTGAGAGTATTGTGGGACTATGGTGAGGACACACTTTTATCACAGGTGGGTATTTTAGTATGAAGTGTGACTCGCAAACATGTGAGACACTTATTGTGTGTCAGTTGAGTTGGCGTGTGGAGATAGGATAGTGTGGACGTAGTATCTTAGGACAGGCAGATTCACAAGGAGCGTTAGTTTGAACATAACTTGGGTGGTCGGACAGGAGTAACATTGGAAGTAGATATTATATTTTTGTATTAAAAATATGTGATAATGTGGAACACAGAATAAGGATAATGTGGATGTATGGGGGGTGTATAGGATTGTGTGAGGGGGTGGTAGTATTATTGTATTGTGTGGGTGGTAATCACAGTATTGTCTAGTGTGATAGTATAGACGAAGTGAATGTTGTGGATGTCTCTTTATATTGAGTGGGATCACGGAGATGAGGTGGGGGAGGTGTGTCTCTTGATATATTTGTATTGATGATGGATCTGTCTACAAATGCTACCAATAGATGGAACGTAGTGTTTTTGCGTTAAATTTTGTAAGATTAAGGCTACACGACATCATAGTTGATATATGAATGAATGAGGTATAATGTTTATTCATGTTGACAGATACATTATGAGATAATTTTGTTATTGATTGAGTGTCTCATTACGTAATATGTGCGTTCATTGGCGAGTAATTTGACATCAAGATCATTAGGTTAAATATGATATGTATTTAGGTACAATGTCACACATTTGTATATCAATTTTGTTTGTTATATACCTGATTGGGTTGACGGATATGATGTGCAAAGGGAATTTGTGGCGTACACTGTTTACATTCTTTTGTATAGATTATTTTTTTGTATTTCTGGATAGTCAATGATTGGTGGAGTGTGGTAGAGTACATATAGGTTTAGGGTGTTGTGTTATTATTTGTTGTTATCTTGGTAGTCTATGTTTATATGGGGATATTGTTAGTAGGATAGGTCAGGTATGTGCTTTGTATGGGGATGAGGTGATGGGGTTTCTGAGTTGACAATAAGTAACATGGCACGTGTAGTAATTGGATAATGGCTTTGGTAGTAGAGCTTGACGTGTTTTATTTTCATGGATGTTATGGATGTATAATTATAGTGTTTTGGGGGATTGTATAAGATGATTGTTATATTAGGAATTGATGTGGTATTGTTGTATTTGTGCTTGACTATGTTGGCGAGAATATAGGAATCTCTTTCTACACAATGAGGAATGACGGGAGTGGTTTTTTGATTTTGTATAAAGGGATGGGTCAGCGTGAATTACAGACTGTGTGGATGATGTCAGTGTGGCACAGAGTTTGTGTGTAAGGGAGAGGTGGGAATGTGTGGATTAGGGAGGGCAGGTGTAGACACACGTATAAGTGTACACACGTTGGAAGTGGGGTAGAGTCTATAGTGATGTCGCTATTATACAGTAGTAACATTGCAGCGTATAACGTTAGAAAAGTAAGGTGGTGGTGTAATATATAGCAATGTATCATGATGTGTTTTGTTTATGGTGAGTGTTGGTGTCTGGTGTATATATGGGTGAGGTGAATTTATTAGGTGTGTGGTACTAGATTTGTATGCTGATATGTTATTGTCGTCTATTTTTGGAATAGTGGTGTCTATACAACAGAGTTAGGATTGTTTGTGTGAGTATTATTAGTATAGTAGATTATTAGAGGAGAGTTTTAGTTATCAGTATTAGTGGTGGGGTGAAAGTTTGTTTGGTTTGATGTGTATAGCACGATTGGTTGGAGCATGTGAGAGTGATTAAAGGGTTGAAATAGTGGGGGGTGGGTAATGGCGTGTGTGTGTGTGTTAGTTCTTTTAGTTGTATGTGGATACACTTACAGATTGAGTGGGTGAGTATGTGGTATGGTGGTGATCAATTACTATTTAATTACATAATTTGTTGTATGAGTAGATGTGCGAGATTGTGAGGGATTGGATTATGTATGGTGGAGGTGAATTTTGGGTTTTTTTAGTTGGTTGGATTGTAATGTACATTGGATAATGATATTCTTTATATCAGTTGATGTACTATTGGTTATTGTTATGGGTGATAGTACTCTGTGAGGATTGGACGTGAATTGATAATGGAATACAATGTTGATAGGTTATGTGTATGATGTGTGAGTGTAGTTATGCGTGTAGATATGGTGTGGGTAACATGATCATGTGGAGATGTTATATATAGTCATAATGGTGGACGTGAGAGAGTTATACACGAGTGGTTTAATTTGTGTGGACGCGTTTATATACTAAAATTATTATTTGTTTGAATGTAGTAAAATAAATTTGAAGATGCATTTGATTATGTGTGAATTGTTGCCCAATGCCGTAACAAGTGCGCTCCCCTTGTGCGTACGGCCGAGGTGACCCTGTCCCCTATCACTCTGTTTGCGTTTGCTTTCGGTTACTACACGCTATTTATGTGTTGGAGGCGGTAAACGTTGCTTACAGCGTGCATCAATCTACTAGATAACACAGCTTCAGCAGGAAACAATAGAATCGCAGGGCACTGAAACATGTTTCAAAACACCGAATAAAAAGTTCAGCAGAGCACCTACTGGCATGAGGTTCCAAAGCAGTCATTATGGCGATGGAGATGGCACTTTGGCAACCATTGGTTTGAATCCATTCCTTGTTACCTCATTTTCACGCCATGACGAGTTCTGTTTGTCTTTCCATTGGACACCACCATGTCCTCTCTACAGCTCCTTCAAATGACACCAAGCTGAGGGCTAGGCGTAACAACGCTTGACCAGACGACGCTCCAAGTACTCACCCTGGCCACAGAAATCCCCAGACTGCTGAGCCTCTTCGCTGATCTACGGACCACCTTGATGGACGTATTCACTCGATCCACACAGCCTCCAGTTCAGAGCGTGGCCTACAAAACCTTAATGAGTAACTTGGCCATAGCCACAAGCACTTGCGAGTTCAACCTGTTCCCAAGTTACGCGGCAGTATTTAGGTCTCCTCTCTTTTTCCTTCTAGCTGCGTTCTCCTGCTGCATATATGGAGTATGAGCTCTCGTTATGTGAGTACATGTATGCTGATATGTATCTCTCCAATTGGAATTTTTTTACAGTCTACTCTACGGTTTAAATCTATTGATCACTTTGATCATGAGATTTATCTTCTGGATACCTCTTATTAGTCTCAGATGATTATAGTCTATTCTCTATATCTCATCTCAAGTGCATGTCTAGCTTTTATTCTAGCACTCTGTCTTCACTATAATGTACATGGGAGAGAGGGAAATGTGGTGGTTAATTAGCTTTCTGCTAACATGCTAACAACGAGACAATCCGAAGAGCAAAAGTGATTTATCTGGTTCTACATACTACTCTAATACTCACACGTAACAATTCCCTCTTGGTATACATACTCTGGCCACTGTAGGCAAGGTACAAAAGCACATCTCCACAAGCAGGATACCATTCTATGAACTGCTCAAAAGGCTGCTTTTGTGCAGTTGACATGTGGATGCGAGAGAGTGTGACTGACCCCTTAAATTTTCTCATTTCGCTGACACAAAACAAACACACACACATGGACTCCAAAAACTGCTCCCCAAAGCCCTTTCTAGTGTTTGTTGTGACCATGGAACATGGTAAGCAAGTGAGATATCTTGTGAGACTGAGGCCACATGATATCCAAGTATGCACATCGTGTTGCGATAGTTTTCATACATTATCTTGCATTTCTATGGACGAGTCCGCGCTGAGCAGTACGCTTATAAAGAACTGTTCATCTTCCTAACTATATGGTCTTTATATATAGTGCTTTAGCTTATTATTGCTCTATAATAGGAAATCACATGCAATTTATTGTAAGACACACTGATGTAATAGTAATAAATTCTGCTGCTGTCACTCTATTATAATACTTAACTAAGCACATTCATGCACTCTATCTAAAAATACAAAATAGTACAGTCCTTCATAGCCTGTCTAGACTGAAGACACTGATGCTCTGATGGAGTGTAACTGTGTTGTCCTTAAAGTCATGTGACCACCACACAGGTCATGGGGTGACCCTAGGTATCCAGGTAACAGTATAATTATGGAGGAGCAAGACTCTGTCTCCCTGTATTACTACCTCCAGCACATCTGTTATCTGTGTCATCCAACACACAGGACACGCGTAGTTACTGCCTGATTAACTAGCAGGGTAACATGTATGTATGGAGGAGCAGAACATCTCACGCTTATACCACCTCCACGAATCTAGACTTATCAAGCTGAACCACACTCACATAGTCATGAATGACCTCTGGTACGTCACAGTAACAAGATAAGTGTATGGAGCGACAGAACTTCTCCAGCTATATTACTACCTATCCAGCAGCATCGTCATCATGTGACCACGCCACTACATGTCCAATAGTACGGCCTGGTACTCCCAGGATAATCATTAGACTGAACTAGGACAGCGAAACTTCTACCAGTATTACTTCTCCTCGCTCGAGCTATCGTCTTATCATGTCGACCACCCACGCACAAGATCAAGTGAAGCCACCGAAAGCCCAGAGAGAACATATTGAATAGAGTGCGCAAGACAACTTCGCACCAGTATTCATACAACCTCCTGCTCATAGCATCTGTATCATGTACTCCATTCACACAGGATCATTGTGACCTGTATCCAGGTAACCAGTATACAGTGTAATGGGGAGCACAGAACTAAGATGCTCCAGTATTACTACGGCGTCCAGCCAGCGCGAGATTCTTTATGCGATGTCTGGTCAGTGTTTCCTGTGAAAGTTAGACGCATGCTTTAATATTTTACTCTTCACACCTCATGCTTTCATGATTTTTTTTTATTTTATCTGGTCATACTTTTTACATTGACACAACAACATGACAACACGCGTAAAGCAAGAATAAGTGTTAATACAACGTAAAGTATCTCACAGTAAGGAAGTTGCTGGAATACCTAAATTAATGACCGCATGATGTAATAACTGTCCACACCATTATGTACTCAATTCAGTTCATCCACTAAACGTCAACGATTAACCCTGTCGCTAATTGAATGTCAGATGATATGACTGGTGCCATGTTTACACCATAGAATTATTCCATTGGAGCAATTACTATGGACACTGGACATCGTGGGCTAGAACCGATTTCACTCTATATATTTCTCAGTAGTGTATTATCCAGGACAATTCACTGCATTTGGGTGATCGCAGAATGCAGGAGAGTTCTAAATTTGAATAATTATGTAGATATTAGAATAATTTGTAATGATATCTATCCTATTTCATTATAAAGACAAAGTACGAAAAATAGGATCATAGAAGCGGGCAGAGAATAAACAAACACTGTTAGAACTTAATTCTCACTGAGCGACACGACATTCGGCTTCCTGCCGACTTTCTTAGACTTCTGCTGTGCTGTGGGTCCTTCTTTTGCAAGCAGTGACGTCTTCTCACAAGAACTCTCGACTTGTAGACCGCTCCGGTAGTTTGCGGCGACCGCTCGGCCGCATTTGCTCGATGGGTGATCCAGGGGCTGTACACACACCCCGATCCCAGACGCATCCCCTCGCGATCACCGGATTTGTGCGGAGGAAACCTCCGCAACCCGGTGCTAGTAACCCTTTGATTGCGGCGGTGGCGTATCCGCAGCGCTATTCAAACGGAGGTATGCCTGCTCTTCACTGGGTAGATACAGTTTACTCAGGCTCCGTTCCTCCCTACTATCGAAGGCTCAGGGAAGCGTCTAGCGACCAAGACGTGAGCACCCAGACACTGCTGTGTACTGAAGCAGTGACGTAGGACGTCACTTCATTAGTGGCTTAGTCACATAATCACTGCCTGTGTCAGACGGACACAGACTTTAGAATGTATTCGACATATATGCAAACAACTCTAGATACATACCAAGTGGTAAAAAAATGTGAAACATGGTCTGAGTCTCTTCAGTACGGAGGTAAAAATAAAGAAACGATAAAACCTGTGTAAAAAAAAAAGTTAAAAAAATAATAAAAATAAGAAAAATAATGCTCATTAATACCGTTAAAATAAGCTGGCGCATAAATTTACAACACGCACAAAAAAACCTACAATATTAGGGTATCCATCGAAGCCGTGTAATTCAATCCTGTAGAATTAATGCTAACACAAGATGTCTCACTTGGAAATGTGCTGGTAGTACATCAGATAAGCGCAATAGAAAAAATAGAGAACTAACAGAACAAACGCGAAATACTTGCTATTTATTTATGCTAGTGAGAGCTGTAAACTATTCCCCCATTAAAAGTACAACTTGTCTCGAATAAAACGAGGCCTCAGACAACTAGCGTCACTGGGAAGAAAAAAAAAAAAGTTACAACATGTTGAAAACGCAAAGTGAGGGCAAAAACAAAAAAATGTTCAGGCTCAATATACTACTTTTCCAGGCGTTGCTGCATTAGAGGGGTTAAAGAAGACCGGTGACATCTCCTGACAGATCTATTTTAGTAAATATTTCTGTTCCCCGTGAAAAAAACAATACTGGTCAGCTAGTCTTCTCTGTCGTTGTGCTTTCCCTGTGTTTATTCTCTAAAGAACAAAAAAATGTATAGACTAAATGATAATCAGTGTGTTAATATTCTTAGGGTATGTACACACGTCGTACTGCGGCGCATATTGTACTTGCAGCAATACGCCGGGTGTTTTAGAAGTTTGCACTGGCCAGCGAGTACTTCTAAAGTGCAAGTGGTAGGAGGGAATGGCCCCATAGACTTCTATTATCCCCGTCAATAGCTCGTCGACGGGACACGACGACAGGTGTATTCATTACACACCTTAATTGCAGAGTGCGCCTTACTCTCGGCACGTATTTAAGGCGGCAATTACAACGACATGAAATTGCCGCCCCGCAGTTACGCTAGTGTGTGAACATACGTGAGCTGTCAAGAGGCGGTGTACTCTCATGAGCACTCTCAAGTGTGAGAATATTTAATCACAGATCTTCACAGTGATGGCGGAGAGCAGCCGATTACAGCCAAGATTGCACACACATCGATCAGCATACTCAAAACTCCCTGTTCATGCCTATTATCGAGCGAAGTCCTAACCACTGTTATACTCTCTGTTCAGAGTGTTTCTGATCTCGTTTAGGAGACAGGTCTGGCTTTATCCATGGTTGTACCCCAGGATTAAATGGGGATTTTTGGCCATCATCTTCGCGATTCATACGCTCCGCATAAACTCGCATTCTCTTCACAAATGGTGCGATCAGGGAACGGTGGGCTTATGTAGTAATAGTATGTTTGGGAAATTACGCACACCTATGTGATGCCAGCAGGAAATGACAACACCAAGGGTGCTCGTTCTCTCTGTGGTCACGCTGTCAAAGGTCTGTTTATGTAAAGCAATAGTGAGTAGCTGATGAGGTAAAGTTTTTGCCTTCAGTCACAATGGTTCCTAGGATCAAAACACCTGCAGGACCAAACTTGTTTTTTTTTTTATCTTATCACAGATTGCCAGACCTGATATTGATGTATCTTTTTTTTGTATCTAATTTGCAACTGTTAACTAGCGTTACAAAGGGAGAACAGGACTTAAATGACATCACCGTGGGGTTTGAACAGCTTAGGTAGCCTTGCTGAGAGTAGATGTGATTGCTGTACCTAGGACTGAGGATCACACGCCCAGTTCATGTGATCCCCTTGAGACTAGTCTACAAGGCACAATGGAAATCACTAAATTGAGCATCTAAAACAAAAACGGTGCGAGAATTTTAATAATAATGAATGGTGAAAATGGTTTCTGTTATTGAGCACACGCGGATTGCTAAGCTTCCCCATCTATCAATGTTTTACTATTGCGTGGCAAAACCCCCTTTACAAGGGTTATAAAGGTGTGAATGGTTCACATTAGGAAAGGCACCATAAAGGTAGAATCCCCTCTCTTTTTGTTGACATCAATAATTTTTAGTTTGTGTTTCCTAATCCACAGACTTGTAAAACACTGCAGGGTATGAAAGCTTAGTATTATGGCATCTCTTATGTTATTGACCATCCATTAAGAGATAAGGTGCAATTGAGTAATCTTGCTCCTCCCAGGTAGGCTGAGGGGAACAATTGAGGGGGGGGGGGAGGGGCGGATAACAAAAACACAACACACAAAATATATCTATATCATCAAAACAATGGATTGTAGGGGAATTAAAGACAACACTAAACCAAAACAACAAACACAAACACAAAACACAAACACACAACAAATCATATACACACAACACAAAACACAGTGAGATGGGGGATGGAGGATTAACACAGAGATGAGGGGGTGAAAAAAAAAATAACATAATATCATAAGATTTAACAAACATATAAAAAAAACAAGAGATGGGGGGGGGGGGGGGGGGGGGGGGGGGGGGGGGGGGGGGGTTATTGGTGATTATCATGTTGATTAGAAGATCTTAGGGTATGAGGTTTATTGGGTTTATGATTGATAGTTGGTTGGGAAATTGGTGTGTTATATTATGTGGTATTTCACATGACATTTACATGATTGGAACACAGGAGAATCCACAGGGAGACCGGGAATGGGCAGAGCTCCTTAGAACAACATTGATATCTCACACAATGAAACAATATAAACTGGTAAGTGCTAGTTATCAGAAGACCTGTGTCTGTTCCTGACATGTCTGCTTTAGTAAACACTTGTATTCTTCATGATATAACATTGCAGAGACAGTCTTGTATGTTATAATCCTGAGTTTCAGCTGTGATTCTCTTGTTATTCTGCAGAGGCTAGAAATGTATAACTGGAATCAGTCAAATGTGGTGTTTACCATATCCGCGACAGTCTGACGGATCATAATGTCTACTACTCAAGAGCCCCACCCACAGTTTACACCGCACCTGACACGAGATTCAACATATAGAATATTCTAGAAGGAACAGAAACAATCATAGCGCCACACAATACACTAGCACTATATAAGAGCAAATTCACCAGAAGTGTTTATCTCATGGTGGAACACAGCAGATCTTTACTACAACAGACGTTCAGGATGATAGTATCAACACTGCTCTATTAAAGACATTTTTTTCTTTGCAATTTGTTGGCAGACACAAATGTCTGAGGTGTGAAACAATACTATAAAAATTAGTGTGAAAATTTTCTGTGTGAACAGTGGATTTAGTATATAATTACTACTAATAAAATATGGTACCTTACACCACATTATATCAAACAAATGTCAGTATTGAATTGTTTAGTTGTCAGTGCACTAAGCATTGTCATGGAGCGCGCCTCGAGACCCGCCCAGGGCCGTGGCCGTGCTCTGCTCCGGCCACCGCAGCCCCTTACTCACTCAGCTTCGCTCCTGCTTGGCTGCCGAGTGCCCTAGGAAGTGGGTATGCGCGTGCCGGTAATTAGCCAATTGCCGGGCACTGACCCTATATCTTTTTGACTCCTACTACACTCTTTGGTGTCTTGGTGTTCTGCAGAGAGTTTTGTCTAATCTGTGTACCGAACTTTCCTCCTATCATTTCCTGACCACATTGCCTGCCACCCATCCTAACCTTATTGTCTGTTCCCGACTTCGCCTCTGCCCACAATTCTGTACCACGCTACACCTCGGCTGCCACCGCAAGCAAGTCACGTCAGGGGTAGTGACCTAGTAGTTCCCCACCCTAGCAAGCTCAACCCACCTTGTGGCGGGCTCTCATGAATACCAGGGGCTACTTAGATTCCACTCCTTGGCGTAACTTATACTATCACTAGCGGTGGTCCAGTGAATTGACCTACATCCATGACTGTGAAAGGTAATTAGAGTTTGTGACCATTGGCGTATCTGACTTTCATGGCTGTTGTCTGCAGCTCTGGCTTATAGACACCCCTAGTATCACTGAATAATGTGATCAGAATAGTTACAATGAAAACATTACTTCAAACGAGCTGACCCAGTATACCAGTCTCTGGTGGAGTGAAAGGAACACACTCCACCAGAGACTGGTGGAGTGTGTTCCTTTCACTGGTGGAGTGTGCTCCACAGCTCAAGCATTAAATTCCAATTTTATTTAGATCATTTTAAAACTCAAAAAAAAAAAAAACATTAAAGGGGTTTTGCCAAGAAGTGATTTCCTCAGATAAAAAAATTACAACCAGCAGATTATCCAAACAGCAGATGGGGTAGTGGTTGGCTGTGGCACAGAAGCAGAGCTAGTGCAGATGCCCAGTAATACTGCTTTTTTCTCCCACTCCCTTCAAAGCTCGTTCATGTTCCCTGCCATCAGATAAGAAGTGCAAACAATGCAAGCACGGCAAGGAGCTTGCCAGATCAGCTTCTGGTCGTAGCTAATGTAAACAGTCAGGAGGCTAAGGGCATCTAAATCAGGCTGCAGCTCTCAGAGGCTTCACTCTTTTTAATCACATGTATTTAGAAAAGTGATTAAATACCCATTTTGGAGGGTCCCACCTCAACATTGGCAAAACCCCTTTAAAGCGACTAAGAGAGGTTCTCCGCTTGAAACGCGTCAGTGTGTGCACATGTTTCTTTTTATTGGATTTCAAAATTATTTACTAAAACTGGAATTTTATGCTGGTGCTGGATACAATTTACCATCCTGATCAGAATAATTACTTAGGATTAATTTTGAATTGTTGTAGCCATAACTCTTTGGGAAATCGGTCATTGGTTCTGAGGCCTCAATATAATGCAAGGTGAAGATTAAAGATAATTAAGCTGAAAACGAATCCAGATAAAGCAAGTCCTTACATATAACAGCCAGAAAAGGCTGCTGAAAGCTTAAAATCACTTTCTATGATGAGAAAGGAGCTTCTTTGGGTCATTGAGGTAATACGCATTGTACCAGAAAAAAATGAAGTTAGGCCACCTTACCTGTTGCCCAAAGGAGCCACTTATCTTGGAACATGTAAAGAGCGTTATAAATGTAGTATGACACTGTACTATAGAAAGGCGCTACTAGACCACCAATTACTGCATGCATGGCACTAGTGTCTAGGACATTGTACACTCACCGGCCACTTTATTAGGTACACCATATAGAAAAGGGGTTGGCCCCCCTTTTCCCTTAAGAACTGCCTAAATTTTCTTCGTGGCATAATTCAACAAGGTGTTGAAACATGTAAATTTGGTCCCAAGGGGCCCCAAAGATGCAAGAAAATTTTCCCCACCCATGACACCACCACCCCCAGCCAAAAACCGTTGAACAAGAGGAGGGTTTTTCCCTTTTCATGTTGTTGACGCCAAATTCTGACCTACAACCCGAATGTCGCAGCAGAAATCGAGCTATCGCCCAGGAAACTTTTTTTTCCCAATCTTTACCCAAATTTCGATGACTTGGGCAAATTGGACCCTCGTTTCCTTTTTTCTTAGCTGAAAGAAGGGGCCCCCGGGTTGGTCTTCTGTGCGTACCCCACGCCTCAAAGTTCGCCCCAAATGGCGTTCAGAGTCTCTTTGCCTACTTTGGGTTTTAACGGGGGGCTATTTGAGCACTGTTGCCTTTTTTTATGCCGAACCAGTCTGCCCCTTCTCCCCTTTTAAACCCCTGGCCAACAAAGGCATTTCCCCCCACGGACGGCTACTGGATGTTTTTTTTTTTCGGACCTTCTCTGTAAAAACCCCAGAGATGGGGGTGCTGAAAACCCCGGAGATCGCAGTTTCGAAAAACTCAACCAGCCCCCCTGGGACCAACAACCATCCACGTTCAAAGGCACTCAAATCACCTTTTTTCCCCCTAGATCCGGGTTTTAACGCGGGGATTGTCTTACCAGTCACATGCTAAATGCACTGAGTTGCCCCCATGTGGATTGGCTGATTTGAAAAATTAAGTTTTAAAGAGCAGTTACAGGGTACCTAATAAGTGGCCGGTGAGTGTTGGTTTTAAACCTACTTAACACACAGTGTTGGAAGGGCAATGTAGGGTTTAAAAAAATTTTATTTCCTCAGGCCATTGTAACTTAAGGGACCATTGTAGTTCTTTGGCTGGGAGCTCACTGTTAAACATACATGCTTAGCCCCATCGGGCTGTATAGATTGTCTCTGTAGCATGTCTTTACAATATATGTTACTCAAACCTGATCCATTAAGAGGCAGGGCTTGGATAAAACCTGCCCAAAATGGGTGTTCCCATCGGTCAATTCGGGGACGTTCCCAGGTGGGTCTGGTTCCTACTTCCTGCTAATTTGTGCAGGTCTGCTCAATAGTATACAGAACATGCCTTGATATTTATTTTTTAATGTTGGTGTGGGCTTTTTGGGGTGTCAATGAATTGAGTAGATTCTTTGTGTTTTTTTGTTCTTATTCCACAGTCAATAAAACAATCTGCTTATTTCATTGCTCTCTCCAGTGTGATTTGAATTTTCCTTACTTAAAGGGGTTTTCTCACTGCAGGCTTTCGCAGGTATCTTGTGCTATCTTTCCCCGTTTAAAAAGCTTCAAAACCAGGGGGGGGGGGTCTCTCCTCAAAGGAGGGTGTGTCCCACCCTCACTGTTTCTGTTTCTTCCCCTCTTCTCCTGAGTCTTATTCTGTTTTTTGAGTGGCGGAGGAGGGTTTCCAGCTCTCGACCCAGCCTGGCAGTTCTTTTGCCCGGGAGCTGTTACCTCCCCCCCAAACTCCTTGTAACCATAACCCTGTTTGGGTAAATAGTTTTACATACAGCCTGAACTGATGAAACAAATGTGATAAATAAGTGTATATGGCTGCATTATTTGGGTGGGGGAGGGTACAGAGTGTATAAGGCTGTGGTATGTAAGTGGGGCTGCGGAGCAGAGTATATAAGGCTGTGTTATATGGAGGGGAGGGAGAGTGAATCTAACAGCTACAGACTCAGTAATTTTTTCCAGACCCTTTTCACATAGAGCTTTTCCGGGAGCGGAGCATAGTAAGCTAGGCACCCTTTTATTAAAAAAACTCGAGGGGAGTAAAAGACAATGAAAACACGGACAGCACCCAGTACAAAAAAGCTCAGGCAGCCCATTTTCATTTAATTTTTCACACAGCTCAGGGAAAAAGAGAGTGAAACACCCAATCACGGGACGGGGGGATGTCCCACACAGGGGGGTTTTCCCGACCAGGCTGAAATATATATCAGGAAACCCAAATTACTTTAAAAGGGATGAGTGGTCTGCCTGGGCTTCAGATTTAGCTCTAGACTTTACCAGATTAACTAAAAAATGTATACAAAATTTATTTAGGTAATACAAAAAAAAGTGAAAAAGTGTTTTTTTTTCCATCGCCATCATTACAGTTATGATCTTTGTAGAAAGAAAACCCCTTTAAGGAAAATTTGTTTAATAAAAAAAATCATGAAGTATGCGCTTTTATTACGTACAGGGGCCAGGGGTTTTAAGCACCCCAAAGGGGCCTGGTCCCCTAAGGAGCCCAAAAAGGGACCCTCTATTGCAAAAAAAAAGCAGAAATTATTTGGGTTTTGTTATTTTGGGAAAAAATTTAACTTTGGGGTTTTACAATCTTTTTTTCTGACTTACTCTACCAAGGTCTGTGTCCCACTTTTTTGGAGGGTTTAAAATTGCTTTAAATGGAAAGAGAAAAATAGAATATCTTACTCTTATGTACGGGACATAAAAACTGTAAGAACAGGAATCAGCAACACCTTGGGTATGTTTTTTCAAATGGGCTAATTTTAATTCTTTTTAATATGTACTTTTGAAAATTTAAAATTTAATGCGTTTATTTGGATTTACTATATGATAATTACTGCAGGTGTTAGAGGAGCAGTTGGTGTCTCCTTCAATTTCAACCGGGTATCATTGGGCTTTGTTACATGTCACCTTGTGTCTGGAACTGAGAAAGTCCAAAAGTGAGTAGATCCAAGTTTTTGCCTCTATTTGCACAGTATGTGATTGCCTTTACATTCTTGGCCTGATTCTCAGAGTTTGTGTTATATACTTATTGTTACAGTGCCTTGTCCTTATCAGATAACTTGTTACAGGAGGGAAACCCGAGGGTTTGGGGAGATTAAGAGGGGCAACACTTGGGATGAAAATTTTAAGGGAAACTTCCAGTTGCCCCTTTTAGACTGAAATACCTGGGTTTTTGGGCCCGGGGACTTGAACTTTAAAATTTGTATGCCTTTTCAGGTTTTAGCCAAAAAAACCCCTTTATCCCTTCTGAAAAGGGTTTAAAACACCCAAAACCCCGCATACCTGCTTCTTTTGGCTCCCTACACACAGCGAGTATTTCAAGTCGGAATCCAAGCGGATTCCGGGTTGAAATATGGGGGGCTACGAAAGGGAAACCATCCCATTGATTTGCAATAGAAAAATGATTTTTTTCCTTTCAAAGTGTCACGTTTTTTGCCAGATAGGCCCTCTGCATCTGGCTCTGATCGCCAGCCACGGCCGCTGCGACCATAACCGCGGCTTCGGCCTTTACATTTCTTCTAGTGTGAACGCTGTTTGCAAACTCTGTATGCCTAATTGATTTCTGGCCAACGCCCGTGGCCAGAAACCTTCCAGCACTATGGGGGTTAACTTCTTCTCTTGGTGATTGACAGTTCCTTCTTCCTATCACTTCTGCTCTCCTTCCTCCCCTTCCCTATTTATAGTCTCACCTTCCTGTCCTCTTTGCCTGCTATACGGTTCTCTTATCCTATAGTTCGCCTGTACTCTTATTTGACTTTCTGTGCTCTTTGACTCCTTCTTGGTTATCCTTTTGTCTCACGTTTTTGTACTGCACTGCCCGTTTGTTACTGACTTGGCCTGCCCGACTTCTCTTGTTTGTTTCGTGTTTGTTTGTCTTCGTCTGTGTTCCAGCTCAGAGCAGTCATCAGTCTTCTGGTTGGGGCCGACCTAGTAAAGAGTCCGGTTCCCCAAAAGGCAGGGACAGAGGTTGGGACCAGTGTCAGGGCCTCACTCGTCTGTGTCTCTGTGTGTGTCCCTGACACAATCCCTATTTTCTTGGTCGGTTTTTAAGAGCATTGCAACGGAAAATTTATGGTTAAAATACTTGCGTAAAACGCGCTGAAAAACACATGTCGATTTGATGTGGATCCGCTTCCAAACCCCTCACAGAAATGAATGGGATTTGTTTTATGACTAGAAATCCGCCAGAAAAAACTTAACAAAATCCACATTAAGGGCGACGTGTATGAAATTTGGCGTGTTAACGCTAAATTTCATGCGCCTAACATTAGTCTAAAATGCGCCTGATTTATGAACCCGCTCTACAGCGGGTCATAAATCAGGCGCATTCTAGCGCTCGGCGACATTTCTGGCTCAAGTAAACCACTTTGAAAATGCTCTACCTGTTCCAGCAGTAATGCGCCTAGAAATATAGTGGCGAAGCAATGAATCTATAGCTTCGCTATGGTTCTAGTGCGCCCTGCATTTTAAAATGTATGAACGGGGCTGCGTCTGATATCGGGCTGAAAAGTCGCCAGATATCTGGCGCAGCTCCGTTCATACATGTCGCCCTAAATGCTCATCCAATGCAGTTTTCAATCCATCAAGAATCCGCTAAGTAAAATTTACCTATCATGTGGATGTACTCTTACTTTGCACCTCAACAGGTTTTCCATCTTTACATTCATAGATTTTTTTCAGGATTGCACTACTGGCCCTTAAAGGATTTGGTTGCAACCTCAGCCAGGGTTTGGTGCTTAATGGGCTAAGCACTTGAGCTAATCCCTGCTGGAGCGAGAGTTTTAAACCTCCTCCCGTCTTCCAATCTCTGCTGGTGATTGCTTTTGTGTCCTAGCTGTCTGTTTTGCTCTGCTGTGTCATTTTGCTGGTTCTCGGATTTGGGCTATTCTTTCTGGTTACTCTCCCGTTCTGTCCTCTGGTACTTTGCATACTTCTGGTTTGACCTCGTCCCTTACGACTATTCTTTATTTGTTATCTGTGGCTTCTGTTCCTTGTTTGTTGTATGCTTGTCTTCTGTTTGGCACATGTTTTACTAGGTACAGCTTAGGAAGAGATTTGAGTGCGGGTTGCCCCTTTTCGGGGCGGTTGCCCTGCTTAGGCAGGGCAATCCAGGGCGAGACTTGGGCGTCCCTTACAGATTTTCAATAAATGCCTCCTTAGTGAGCAGTGTGTTCTTCGTACTATGTAGTGTCTTAGCATCCTTTTTGCTGCTTTCTGAAGTTCAGCTTAACCAGTGCTAATGATTTCGCAGATCTGACTCTTAACTTGAGATATGTCCTGTAGGAAGCGCACATACAGGCACGCACACACAAATGCATGAACACACCAGACGCCATCTATTCTATGTCCATGATTTGTACAGTTTTACCTGAGACAGATTTGTTTTCTGTTCCTTACATGCAGGATGTCCTACAGTGTATCTTCAGTGGCCAGCACCATCTGTTGCTTCCTGTAGATCAACTTAACCAGGAACGTGAGAAGAAGAAGATCTTCCTAGGATTCAGTGAGCAGTTTTATCATTCTTGTAGCACATACTAGTATATACAAGGCCCCATCTATATTACGTTTTAGAGTTGTGTTGCTGATGTGCCTTGAATGAAAGGTGTACAATGGTGGACACTATATGGCACATATACTGGGCCTTATGTTTGAAAACTGTCTAGCATTAATACTCTTTGCTGTCCATAGCAACCAATGAGAGCTTATACCAACCAATCAGAGCTCCCCTTTAATTTTTTCAGAGCACTATATGAAATAAAAGGGGAGCTCTGAATGACTGCTATGGACAACAAAGACAGTCTTAGACCTAGGCAGTATTCATACATAAGGCCCAGTCTCTTTTGTACTATGTTTGTGTTATAAAAAGTTAATATATGCTTTATATTACACAAAGTGGGGTCCAAAAACGTACATGCACAGTAGTTGAGTTATCACATGGGAATATGTAGTATTACATTGTCTTTAGAGATCTCAGTAGTTACATTATTGCTAAAGTCACGAAGAAGAGTCAACAATTTGGCAGAGACACTCTTGACTTTCAAGCAACGCAAGACCATTTTGTAGTGGTAATGGAAATTTTAGAATTTTTGTGAGGTACAATGACAATGGCAACATAAATTTGGAACAGAACCCCTATCACGCCTGAAAATCACATGTCATTCTGGCAAGTTTGGAACCTATGACCACATATGTGTATAAGCAAAGATCTGGGAGGCATGGCACAGTAATAAGTCCTTCTTGGCTATGGTGTTGGAACAGTTTATACACTTACCACAAAAGTCCATCAAACAATGTGCACGAGACAGGAGTTAGCAGATCAAGCCTACAATGCCTTCTTAGGAAAGCAAATCTGAAAGTTTATTTTCCAAGAGTTTTACATGCCAGGAATGAAGATGACCCTAGTCGAAGAACGCGGTACTGTGACTGGTTTAAACACTCGGTACATAAGGATAAAGATTTTGTGGAGTAAATGGTTTGGTCTGACAATGCACAATTTAAACTAATTGGTACAGTAACTCATCACAGTTGTGTTCATTGGGGTCCAGGAACTTATTACGCTCATTTGGACAAAGAAGTCAATTTACTAGGGCTTATTGTTGGGTATGGATTGTCATCCCCAGATTTAATTGGACCATTCATTTTTGAAGACACAGTCAGTGGTCCAGTCTGCCTCTGTATGTTTTCCATTTCCATTTTACTGGCTATTTAATTTTACTTCCAGCAAGATGATGCACCACCAAACTGCCCCCAAGATGTGAGAGCCTCTCGTGATGACATCTTGCCAAGACATTGTATAGGACAAAGAAGTGCAGTTGAATTCCCTCTTGGTTACCCTGACCTAACAACCTTCAACTTCTACCTGGGGAGAACCTTCAAGTTTGTGGAATTCTGTAGGAAACCAGCTACACTGACTGAACTAGGGCAAGAAATTGAAGCATCATCCAGACCAATCCCTGTAACCATTGTTGTTTGTGCAGTAGTTCACCGAAATCTGAAATTTCTGGATTTTAATGGTGAAGACTTTGAGCACCTAATGTAATTGCAGAGATCAAACATGACTTACAGCTAGCCTTTGATGTCTAGATCAATCTGGTAATAAAGCATTTATACAGATATTTTTCATGCTGAAATGTATACATTTTTGGGCCCCTTTGTATTTTACACAGACAGTTATCATATGTTCTGATTTCTTCATGACTTGCTATTGTTATTTATACATCTTTATAGAGGAACATCCAATTACTTTTCCACCAACGTGTCGCTATGAGAGAGGTTCTCGTGCATATGATTTGCAGAAAGCCAAGACAACTGGAGTAAGGCTAATTTCTAGATTTTATTCCTGGTACTTCATTGTCTGTTCCTCTTTTATCCATATGTAAAGCATGACGGGAAAAATATTTACTATCAGTGTAGAAAAAAAATAAGTTGTTCTTTTTCCTCTATTAGAAAATAAAAATACAAAATGACAACAGGGACGTATCACACATTATAAAATGTAGGTTTTAGGGGTATTGAGTGTTTGTGAAAATTTATAGGACATCATAGACATGCTAGAACAGTAAAGTTACATGCAGAGGACCTCATAGTAAGTAGCAACATTGATGTGTAGGAAGGGATGCGAACTTGATGGAATTTTGCTTATTTTTTAGCTGTGTGCTGGACACAACAACCAACTGTGTATATAATTCACTTAAGGTACAATCATCTTTGCTCGATCAATGGTGTATCGGATTTTTCCCTAATGATGGTTGATAGAGAAAAATGGCTGAGGTGCGCTATCCATTTCTTGTAACGACAGCAGGAGTTGATGATGGTAAATACCTTGTCTTGCACAAGTTGAGGGCATTCATGAATGATGTCCATAAATAGCCATGCATGACAGTTGGGTAACCTGCCAAAAGTCACATTAATCAAGTCCTTAGCTCTGATGAGCTTGTGGGTTGTCTTCGTTTCCAGTTGGTGCTCTCTAATAAACTTGGCAACATCATCATGAAACCAAGGGGTGTTCCAGTTACATAGTTTGTAAGGCTGAAAAAGACAAAATGTCCATCCAGTTCAGACTATTTTGCTAAAGTGTTGATCTAGAAAAAGGCAAAAAAAAACATGAGTCCTTCCTGACTCCAATCTGGCAATCGGAATAATCCCTGGATCAACGACTCTACTCCAGAATCCTAGTCACTATAACTGGTTATATTATTATGCCCCAGAAATGCATCCAAACACTTTTTGAGCTCTGTTAGTGAATTCACCATGACAAGTTCCTCTGGCAGAGAGTTCCACAGTCACACTGCTCTAACAGTAAAGAATCCCTTTCTATGTTTATGTAGAAACTTTCGTTCCTCAAGACGTAGAGGACGCCCTCTTGTTCTGGATACAGTCCTGGGTATAAATAAATCTTGAGAGAGATCTCTATATTGACCTTTAATATATTTAAACATATTTATTATGATCCCCCCCGAAGCCGTCTGTAACGAACGGAGGTAGTGGATCCACTGGGCCACCACAAGCGGTGGTATGGGCCACGACAGGGAGCGGAGTCTAAGTGGGTCCCGGTTTTCACCAGAGCCCGCTGCAAAGCGGGATGGACTTGCTGCGGTGGGATTCCACCAGGTCGCTACCCCTGAGGTGACTTGCTTGCAGTGGTAGCCGAGGTGCGGCGTAGAGCAGAATCGGCAGGCAAACTCGTAGTCGGGGACGGGCCAGAAGGTCATGACAGGCAGCAAAGGTTCGTGGTCGGAGAACGTAAGCCGGAGGGACTGGTAAATGGAAACGTCAACCGGAACACAGAGAAGGCTTCCTCGAATAGGTTTGGGCACTATGAATTCAGCAAAGTGCTTCCGGGAGGTGGAGCAATATATAGGGTCAGCGGCCGGCATCAGCCAATTACCAGCGCACTGGCCCTTTAAATCCAGGAGAGCCGGCGCACGCGTGCCCTAAGGAGCAGGGCCGTGCGCAGCAGCCGGCAGACAGGCACAGGGAGGCAGGAGCATGGCCGGGTAAGTGATTCGGCCTGAACGAGCGAGGGCAGCCGTGGACTGCGGCGCTGCTCGTTACAGGCACGAGGGGGGACCCCGGGAACCGAGTGCGCCCGCAGCCCGATCTGCGGGCGCAACTCGTGACACCGTCTTTTCTCTAAACTAAATAACCCTAATCTTGCTAATCTTTCTGGGTATTGTAGTCCACCCAGTCTTTCCATTATTTTTTTGTAACTGTATTTTTATTCAAAAATTTTGAATTTACATCAGTAAACAAGAAAACAAGTATACAGCAGTGGCAAGTATCGCGACAAAAGGGCATACAGAATTATCGCGTGTCCCGCGATTCCTTTCCATTATTTTTGTTGCCCACCTTTGAATCTGTTCAAACTCTACAATGTCTTTCCTGTGCACTGGTGCCCAAAACTGTACACAATATTCCATGTGTGGTCTAACCAGTGACTTGAAAATGGCAGAATAATGTTCTCATCATGTGCATCTATGCCAATTTTAATACATCCCATGATCCTATTTGCCTTGGCAGTTGCTGCCTGACACTGGCTGCTACAATTAAGTTTACTGTCCACCAGGATTCCCAAGTCCTTCTCCAATCACTTTTACCCAGCGTTTTTCCATTTAACATGTAGCCATGTAATGGATTTCTCCTCCCCATGTGCATAACCTTGCATTTATCTGTGTTAAACCTCATCTGCCATTTCTCTGCCCAGGCCCCCAACTTATCCAGATCCCTTTGTAATAACACATTATCCTCCATTGTGTTGATTACTTTACAGAGCTGAGTATCATCTGCAAAGATCGATATTCTACTGTGCAATCCTTGTGTAAGTAAGTGAGTAAAGCAGCTGTCACACTTTTCTAAGCCAACTAACCCACCAGAGGGGAAGAGGAATGAGTAAGACATGGACCTGCCTGAGAAGCCACTTTACTTCTTTTATTAAGAGTCCTGTGGGACCCTCAATACCCCAAGTTAACCACATAGGCAGTCACTCTAAATTATAATGAAAAAGGAATACAAAACCAGTCTGCTGTATACATTATCCCTTATTTCCCAGCTTAATGCTATTAAAACTAAATGGTCTTCCAATAACTGTCATTCTGTTCTATGTGTTTTCTTCCCAGACTCGAATATTTGCACCATCCTGGAGTGATCGTATCCTATGGACATCATATCCAGGCACTGAGATTAAGTGTACTTCATACGGTAAGAAGTAGAGATAAATACTCAATACAGACCTTTGTCTAACTAAACCTTCATAAGCAAAAACTATGCAGTACATGTTGTAGTTCAAGTAACCTTATTATAAATTGGAGGGATATTGTCTTTAAGCTTCTATATCTTTTTTGGTCTCGTAGGTTGTACAAATGATATTGTAACCAGTGATCATTCTCCTGTGTTTTCGGCATTTGAGATTCAGCTTAGTGCTTTGTCTCAGAGAGGTAAATACAAAGTATATTTCTAAGTAAGGATCACAAACATCTTCTGAATAAGACTGGTAATTTACACTTTTATACATTTCATTCTCTAGATTGCAGTTACAGCCTTAGATTCCTGAGTATTGAAGCCATTATTAAAACTCAAAGCCGGTCCCAAGGATATATTGAGTTCCGATCCTTGTGCCTGAAAGGTATAAAGACCATTATACTTTATTGATCCTATAGGAGATATTGAATTCTGATCCTGTTTATTATGTTTGTTCCACACACTCCAAATAAAAACCCTTTGGTCCGTTGGTGCCAATGGGGGCGCGCCCCCCCACGCGGGGACAAAAATGGCCGTTTATTCACGGTTTTTGTCCTTTTATCCGTCCCCACGGCCAGGGGGGGGACAGCTTTCCCCCGCGATAACCCTCTCCTTCACATTGCATCACATATTCCACTGAAACCCCCGGGACGGAAGAATGTGCATTTTTAATTTTTTTTTTAAAGACGGCCAGCGTTTGAAAAACCATCGGGCGGAAACCTTTTCGTGGGGACTGCTGAAAAGGGTTTTTCCATAGAGCCCCTTGTGCTCTTTGCAGCTTTTTAAACATTTAAAAACCCCAAAACCCCCTCTCAAAAACCGCCACAAACCCTTGCCGTGGGGAAAACCCCTAAGTCTCCATGTACAACAAAATTCCGTCATTTCCCAGAGCAAAGTTTATTTATTTCAAAAATTTTTCCAAGGAAAAAATCACCTAATCTCTTGGGCATAAATTAGTCTACGTTTAATATTCCACCAGATATTTTGGTTGAAAGAGCTTTATCACCAGTATACCCCGAAGTTTTAAAAGTTCAAGGGGATGTTTCTGATATATTGAAGGCCATAGCCCGATGATCGTCCTGCTTTTAGCTTGTGAAGATCTGTGTGATAAAGTATAACTTTGCATATTGGGAAGTCCCCATTGGACATGGGTAAAGTAGTACCGGTTCCATTATTTTTCCTTCTTCACGATATATTGCCACCAATCTTTTGCCTAAAAGTGTACGTCCAATATACTTTATTGTTCTTATAGAAGCCATATTGCAGTCTAATAAACTGTAGTGACCATAAGGTGAATATTTACCCTTGAATACAATTTTTTATCTAAACAAATCTAAAATATCTTAAATGCTGTGCTGAATAGTATACAGTATCTGTCATGATCTGCCAGACACTGTGCCACAACATGCCCTTTGACCCTGGCAGTTTGGGGCTGTAGTCTTAAAGTTTTTTTCCCGTGGTTCCAGCTGGGCAACAGTTTAAAGGGGGGTTTTTTATCTCAAAATTTCATAGGATGCATGAATAAAAATAATGCTGCTTTGCCCTTCACGGGCCACGACCTGTAAAAGACCACCCTGTACAATAGAAAAACGCAGGGGAAAAGTAACGGGTCGGTCACTTCGGAATCCAAGAGACCGGGGTGATAAATTCATTTGAGCAACTCCTTAAAAAGAAAAAGAACAAAGCAAAAATTTGGAAGATTTTCTTTTTGTGTTCCCAAAAATTTGAAATAATATTTTATGAACAACCCATTTAAAACTTGACTTTAAAAAACACAGCTTGTCCACACCCCCCCGGGAGGGAATTTTTTTTGCCCTACTTTGTTGCACCAGGGCCTTTTTTGGCAAGCGGGCGTTTTCCCTAATTGTTTTTTCTTGCCCCCTTTTTTCTGCCTGTCCATGATCCGCCTTTTGGATACTCATTTTCTCCAGGGGCCGCCTCGCAGTTTCCAGGTGTCCCTCATCCCCCTTTTTTACTTTTTTCTTGGACTGTTTGCATTTTCAATGTTTTTTTTTTTCCGAAATTTTAAAGTCTCATGAAAAAACGAAAATATCTTTGTACTGTTTCCCAACCCTTTTTTTTTTAAGAGCCCCCAAATTGTGCACAGCATAGTTTAAACAGCTACCAAAAAAAGGGGACTGGGATTTAAATTCATCTTTTATGGGTACCGGGTTTTAAAATTCCGATTTCCTAAAAAAAAGTCTTCTTTTTCATTGGGCCCTTTCAGGTTCACATTTTTGTTTCATATTTCAAATTTTGAAAGGCAAAAAAAAAGAAAATCTTCCCCTAGTTCGCCTTTTGCAAAGGTTTGACCAGAGGAAGGAAAAAAACCCCAAAAGGAAAGAAATGTCCCATTTTTGGGGAAAAATTTCCTTCCTGCTCCAATCTCAATCAAAAAAATCCCGGATCAATGACCCCCCCGAACCTTTTCACGAACTTGTTTTTTATACGCCCCAAAACACCAAACCCTTTTGAACTGGTTATAATTCACCATACAAGCCCTCGGGCAGAGACCTGTCTCACTCCCTTTTACGTAAAGCCCCCTTTCTATGTTTTTTAGAAACTTTCGTTCCCCAAAGACTAGAGATCCCCCCTTGTTCTGATAAAACCCTTTTATAAAAAATTTGGGGAGAGATTCTATATTGCCTTGAGAAAATTTTAAACATATTTTTTAGTCCCCCTTAAGCCTTCTTTTCTCTAAACAAAAATAACCCTAATCTTGCCAATCTTTCTGTGTACGAGCCACCCACCCTTTTTTATTATTTTTTTTTCCCGCCTTTGTACCTTTCAACCCCTTACAATGTCTTTCCTGTGCACGGTGCCCAAAACTGTACAAAATTTTCCATGTGTGTCTAACCAGTGACTTGTTTTAATGGGAGAATAATGCCCAGTGCATCTATCCCCTTTTTTTTCCCCCCAAATAAACCTATTTGCTTTGGCTGCTGCTCCTGACACTGCGCTAAAATTTAAATTTTTACGGTCCACCAGGTTTTCCCAAGTCCTTCTCCAGCACTTTTTTACCCAGTGGTTTTTTTTTTAACTGTAATCATGTAATGGATTTCTCTTCCCCTGTGCAAACCCTTGCATTTATCATTTTAAAAACCTCATCTGCCATTTCCCGCCCAGGCTTCCAACTTACCCAGACCCTTTTTTGTAATAAAATTATCCTCTATTTTGTTGATTTTTTTACGACTTAGTTCCTGCAAAGATCGATATTCACTGTTATTCCCTGTGTAAATTAATAAAAATTTTTAAAGAATAGGGCCCCAAAATATGACCCAGTGGGAACCCCCCACAGTAACAGCGACCCATCTGAGTAGTACCTTTAAATTTAAAACCCCTTTGTTTTCATCAGTGAGCCATTTGCTACCCCTTGCACCGTTTCCCCCCCAGTCCAAAAGCTTTCTCTTTTTACTTAAAACCTTTTAGGGGGCCCCTTCAAATGCTTAAAAAAATTCTGATAATGACATCCAGTGCCCCCACCCCCGACCGCTGCATGACTTCCCTAGAACTGATGAGATTTGTCTGAAGGACCTTCCTTCAAAAACCCCAAAGCGGGAAGGGGCGTTATACATTTATTTTTCAGTGAATACCCCGGGATAATCTGGAAAACCTTCAAACATTTTCCCTACAACAGGGGTTTAAACTTATGGCCTTTGTTTCTGGATCACTTTTTCCCCCTTTTTTGAAATTTTGGCACCACATTTGCAAAGGCCCAAACCCTTTTGGGACAAACCCTTTTTTAAACACCCAGAATAAAAAAAATGGGGGCCTACTAGACATCACTTAACTCTTTAGGACAGGGGGGTGTTTTTAAATCTGGACCTGGGGATTTGTCTATTTTAATCTTCCAAGGGCGGAGCTGCCTTTTCCCCGGGGTTCAGACAAGAAATTTTTAAAGTTGGAGTTTCCCAATTCTCGTTCAACGGGAAAGTCACCCCTCGGAAATACAGTGGAAAAAAAAGTTTTTTAATATGTTTTTTTTTTTCATCCCCCTTTTACTGTCTCTCTCTCATATTTTTCAAAGGGCCCAAAACTTTTCTGTTTTACCCTTTTTACTATTTATATAGTTAAAAAATTTTTTTGGGGTTTTTTTTTACTTTCTATACAATATTTTTTTTTCCGTCCTAGCTTGCTTCCTTTTTCTTTATTTTACACACTTTTTTTTTTCCCCCTAAGTTCTAGTGCCTCTTCACTCCCCCTTTTTTAGTGGGTTGAAACGTTTCTTTTGTTTTTTAATTTGCCTTTTTTTACATCCCTGTTGACCACATTGGTTTTTCCTGTTTCTAATTTTTTTTTTTTTATTAACTGTTTTTTATTAAAAAAACATGTAAAATTTTAAATAAACAAGGGGTAAGACTTTTTATGGGGTATAGCTTACATTCAAGTTCAATAAGGCCATTTGTTTTTATTTTTCAACAACATTAATTGCCTAAAAACAAAATCCACTCTGGGTATAGATCCCCAGCGTCTTGAAACTTTTTTGAAACTTGTCCAATAAATTTTAATATTTGCACTAAAGAATGTAAACAATAGAACAAAAACAAAGACAAACACAAAGGGGGGGGGGCAAGGGGAAAACAAAAAGTAAAGACCTGAATTGTCTTAGTAAACTCCTTGATTACTCAGGATCGTTTGCGGGCCCTTTTTGGTTCAAAGGCCTTTTTTTCGGTAACATATTTCCCAATTGGCCCCAGAATATAAAAAAATCCAATTTGTTTTAAGGAAGCTAAAGGTTTTCCTATGTCGAAATTTTTTTTAAAGCCTTGAACCAAGTTCGCTAGTAGAGTCTCGCCTTTCCAAATAGGGAATAGACATCGCCCCGCGGTGAGAATTTTTATTTTAAAAGACATTTTCATCCTGCACTGTGTATGGGGGGCCGATTTTAAATTTTTAGTAAGAAGAAAAGGGATCCTTGGGACCTTCTTTCCCTATTATTCTCTAAAAAAGGGGTTTTTTAGGATTTCCATATTCTCGAATTTGGGGCATTCCCAGAAGATAGGAAAAAATCCCATGTGCAAAGTTAAATCTCCACACAAATCCGGAAAAAGTTTGGGTTTATTTTGTGCAGACAGCTGGGTGAAATACCACAAAAAATTTTTTCTTTTTGATTTCCCTATAGAGTTGCGCGCGATGTTGACAGCCCTTTTGTCCTTTAATTATTCCCCCACTCCTCTCGTTTTTTTGGGTTTTGGACTTTTATGTCTCCCATTTAGCCCTATAACCAGGTTTATTAGGGCAATCTGGGGTTGGATTGGATAGGATTGCATAAATGTCCGAGATTAGACCTCTAGTGGAGCTACATGTTTTGCATAGCAGCTCAAATTTTGTGGGTTGCGACACTTTGTGAGATCCTAGAGCTTTGCGTAAAAAGTGTGTGATCTTTATAAGGAGAACCTACAAGCTTTTATGGAGTATTTTCATTTTTTATTTTAAATTGCATGAACTCCCTTTAAGAGTGCTCTACCAGACCGCGCAGAAACAATTTATTGTCAAACCGCTCTCATGAGTGTGTTTTGTTGACCCCTTGAAGGTGGATTAAATGAAATGAGGCAGGCCCGAAGGGGGGAGCTAAGTTAAAACCCAGCCTTTTCCCCCGATCCCCTTTGTTAATGCCATGGGTCCTAGTAGGGGCAATGTGGGTGAGGTTTGATGTATTCCAAAAAGAGAGTTTTGGATTGTGGGGGGAATCCAAGTTTTTTCCAGCCAAACCCTCTTGAATAGGGTAACAAAATGCCCCCTGGGGGTACGGGGCATGAGCTGCCCAATAGAATTCAATAGGTCTGGGAAACCCCAACCCACCCTCCCTTTTTTTCTAAGGAAAACCCTTTTTCTAATGCGATGTCTGCTGTATGCCCAGATAAATCTTAATAATGACGCTTGGAGGATTTTTGGGGTCATGGAGGGAAAGGGAAAAAGGGGAGTGTTTTCAAAAGGTTTAAAATAGTTGGGGTAGAAATTTCTTTAATGCGGGGTTTTCCAAACCACATAAGGGCAAGCCCTCCATTTCTGCAGGTTGGCGGATCTCCGCATAGATTCTAGGAAGTTCTGTCCAATAAAGGGGGGGTAAAATTTTTTAGCAGGTTAACTCCTAATTATTTTTAAAAAAGGAGGGCTTTTCCCATTGAAAAGGTAAAATTAGCCTTTAATAAATTTCCACTTCCCGTTGGTAGTTTTTAGGGGTGCTTCGTTTTTTTCTTTAATTTTTTTAGCCAAGATAGCCTTAAAGTCTGTAGGAGAGAGTGTAGGTTTGGGCAGAGTTAGTCAAGGGGGAGTGTAAGAGGGTATCGTCAGAAAAAAACAATTTAACACTATTTATTTAAAACTTTTAAATCCCCTTTTAATGTCGGGGTTTAAACGTATTGCCGAAGGGAAAAGGGTTTTACACCCCAAAACAAACAAAATGGAATAGGGGCAACCCTGCCTATGCCATTTTCCAGTTTAATCAGAGGGGAGGGCCGTATGCGGGGGTTTTTTATTTTGGGTGACGGGATGAATTATAGTGCCTTCAAGGGGCTTAATAAAGGGGGCCGGCGAAACCAAATCTTCTAAAAGTGCGCCCAAAAATGACCAAATTAAGGGCGGGCAAAACGCCCTTTTTTGGCGTCAAGGCAAGCATCAGACCAGAGGGGTTTCCATTTTATTGATGCATCAATTTGGCTAATCGCCTCCTGGTTGTCTCCCCCTTGTCGACCTAGGGCAAACCCATTGGTTCCCTTTTTACCAAGAGGGAACCAATGCCCAAACCGATCTGCTAAATCTTCGTGAATATTTTTAAATCTGTATTTAATAAGGCGATTTTTCTATATTGGCCGCCTCCACTGGATTCTGTTGGTTCGGTTTTTAGGGTTATGTAAAAAATAAGAAAACTGTCCGGAATGGGCTACCTGTCAAAAATTAAAGGGGTTGTAATTCATAAATGGAAGGGAGCAAATTGTTGAGTAAAGACCCGGGGAAGGTTTTGTGAGACCATCGGGGCCCCGGAGCCTTTCCCCCTTTTTTAAATTTTAAGCGCTTTTTCAATTCCTCGGCATAAAAGGGTCATTTTAAAACCTCATAGCTGCGGGGAAAGGGGGCTTGGGGGGCTACAATTGGCAAAGAATTTTTTTAAAACACCTTTCCCTTTCAGACTGGGAAGGGGGGGGGGTACTGGAGGAATATAATTTTTTAAAAATATGATAAAAACCCCGGGCCCCTTTTCTGGGGGCAGGTGAACTACCCATTTCAGTTTTCAGGGCAAAAGGTTGCGATGACCTATCCTCCCTTGTTGCTTTGCCAAAAGAGTTGCCTTTTTTGCCCCTCTTTAAAACTTTTTCTAAAAAGACCAAAAGCTTTCCTTTTTTCCCAAACGCCAAGGCTTTTAAATTGGGATTTTAAATTTAGTATTTTTCTTAATTTAGTTTTGGTGGATAGTAGCTAAAAAAAAATTTCCCTGGCGTTAATGGGGATGCCTGTTCTAGTTTTAATCTCGCAAACTTTTTAATTCTTACCAATTGCTATAAAAAGTGCCCCTTTTTAAAAAAAACCTTATGGGCTTCCCAGAGTGAGAATGGGGGTTAACAGCCCACGTTTTGGAAAAAAATTCCACCAAATTTTTTCCTAATTTTTTCTCGGTTTTGGTTTTTTAATTAAATTTTCGGTTTACCTCCAATGGGATTTACAATGGAGTTGAATTTTTCCCCAAAAGTCATGTTATGGGGGCATGGTTTCCCCCACCGGGGAGGTCCAATATCCCGTTCATACCTCAGTGCAATATTTTCCCTAGAAAGTATCAATCCAGAAGTAATTATTGGGGGAGAAAAAAGGTGGGGGTCCTTCGGGGGGTGTGCAATTTCCAAAGCAAATAGCCCAAAGCGCCCTTTTATTTTTTTAAATTCCTGGAAAAAAGGCCTGAGTGTGATCTGGTGGGTCTGGCGGCAGTGGAATTTATCCTTTCTGGGGAAGGTTTTAAAAATCAACCCCCTAAGAAACCCTAGAAGAGGCCCCAAATTTTGCAGCTTAAGAAGAATTCGTTTTAGGAATCTAAGTTGTGACTGATTTGGGGCATAAACATTACATAAGGTTATTGGCGCCCCCAAGTATGTTCCGGTCAGGATGATATATCTACCCTGGTCGTCCAGTATAGATCGAGTGATTTGGAGTGGACAAGATGCCGAAAGAAGAATGGCCACACCTGCCTTCTTTTTATCTTGGGATGCTATGTAGGAAACTGGATATTGAGTTTTAAAAAAGTTAAGGTTGCCTAGTTTGTTCAAGTGGGTTTCTTGAAGAAACACGATGTCGGCCTTAATGTTCTTAAGTTCAGTGAGAAGAAGGCTACGCTTCTGTACTGAATTGAGACCCTTGACATTATAAGAGACTAGTTTAACCATCGTAAAAGTGAGGTGACAATCTTGCTTCTGATACTCGATCTGTGAGACAACAAAAACATCTTTTGACTGAAAACATGGGGGGGAAGGACACAATAGGGAAGGGGTACACATAACAGTGCGAGCTCAATGGCTCGAGTAGAACCACCCAACTACGGTGTGTTCCAGAGATGTAGTTCTGGTGAGGGGAGAACCAGGCCTGTATTATGCACAAGCCTCTTTGTACGATGTATCTGTTATTTTCTAACACTATCCACACGTACATCCCCTATGTGGGGTATCAAGTTAACCTGGTATAAAACACCAACTAGTGGCCTAACGAGACCGTTGTCCAATCAGTAACAAGAGGAGAGTAAACAACTACTATCTTTAAAGTCCTGCTCGGGATCGGGTAGGCCCCGGAGGAGGAGAGACGAGGCGGGAAGCCCCCCCAGCCATCCCGGGCGTTTCCCCGTCTGGAAGGATCCCCACCCCATCCACCCACCCCCCACACAGGACATCATACACATCAATTCCTCCCATACGCATAGATTCTTTAAACGGGGCTGCGTATAAGCAAATTAAACTAAATATGCAATTATTCTGGCTAAGTAAGGGTAGCTTATAGCCTGTGAAAGGCATGTTTGAATTAGTAAGTACCAAATAAATGTGTGTATATCATCTTATCAGGTACAAAGTCTGTGAAGACAGCTTAGACCGTCTTTACTATTAAATTTTCAAAGGATATTAGTAAGTAGTGACTAGTGACTTCCAGCAGGATTTGTCATGTCTCTCAGGTTGAGGAATGCCGGTCTAGGCGAGAGGAGAACCTTCTAAAGTCCTTCTGTACAACGTTTTTCTTGGCTTTTCCTGGAGTGTTCCAAATAGCCGGTAGAGCCGGAGGAGGGGATTCCAGCTCCCAATCCGGCAAATCCGGAGCAGATACCTCTAGCGTCGAGCAGAATTGTTGCAAGACACTATGAGATCTCAGGGTGGCAGATTTGCCATTTTTGGAGGCAATCAGCATGAAAGGGTAACCCCATTTATATTTGATGTTATTCTGATTCAGGGTTTCCAGCAAGGTTTTTAAGCATCTTCTTTTATGTAGAGTTATCCATGAAAGATCCTGATAGATCTGCAGTTGGGCCCCCTCATATTCGATCATCTTCTGAGCCCTAGCTGATGTCATTATGCGCTCCTTTAGCTGGAAGTCATGGAGGCAGCATATCACATCTCTAGGGGTGGTAGTAGAGGCTCTGGGTCGAAGAGCACGATGGGCTCGATCCAATTTAATCACATGAGATTCAGGTTCTCCAATTATTGAATTGAATATGGTGGAAATAACCGCTGGAAGGTCCTCTGCCTCTTTGGGTTCCAGCAGGCCTCTGATTCTTATGTTACATCTTCTTCCTCTATTATCTAGGTCTTCCAGGTGTCTAGTTGTATCTCTAAGTGCCGTGGTTTGCATATGGACATGAGCTTGCAAATCTGTCACGTAGTGCCTGGTTGCATCATGGGCTACTTCAATATCATCCACCCTCCCGGCGACCATTTTTAAGTCTGACCTGATTGCTGCAATTTCTGTTTTACACGCATCTCTAACCTCTGCGACTAAAGACTTAAAATCTTGTTTGGTGGGAAAATTGCGTAGATATTCTCGAACCTCTGGTGGTAAAGCGGTTCTTGTTTGTGGTCCGTCTAACGGTTCTAATAGAGATTCCGATGATGATGCCCAGTCAGCCGTCCTTAGACCATGAGAGCGAGGCGGGGAATCAGGGTCCATTGTGTCCTCTCTGGGGTCTGGCCAGGAGGAGGATTTAGAGTTCCCAGGGCCTATAGTCTTTTTTGAGTTTCCAGGGGTACGATTTTTAGAAGAACTGTTAGATCTTGGCATGACCCTGTCTATGGGCAGAGGATTAATCACAGGGGGACACCGAGAGCTCAAGGATACAGTGTCTTCAGATTTTCCACCTGTATTACTGGGTGTGGAAGAGGCCCAGTCAGGAGAAAGGGATATGTGTAGTGATGGAAGCTGTTGATGTGAGAGGGGAGAAATGGATCCTCTTAGCAGGGGTTTCTTCGCTCCGGTGTATATCTGGTTCACTTTAGCTGGACAACCCAGAGTTGTAGGTTTTCTAGGTCCCAAGATTGGCCCCTTACCTGGAGAGTTCTGCCTGATAATGTAGTGCTGGAGGGATATGTCTCCTGCTGTAGGCTTTTTAGCTTTGTACCGCCGTGTCTGGGGTCTCTGGGGCTTGGGATTAGCCAGATTTAGAGAGGTTTGGGTTAAGCCAGTAGGGATTGCAGCTGCAGCCTTATGTAAACTGTCCCGTAGTGTGTCACTCAGGGCCCTGTGTTTGCCACTGCTGACTGATTGCAGAGTATCCCGTCGGTGGATAATGGTGTGACACGGGGCGCCCTCCTTCACAGCCCGCCGCTCTACACTCCTACCTTGTTTGCAGTAAGTTAGCAAGTGCCCGTGAACTTCCTCGTCTCGTCCTGTGTCTCGGCTCGGCACCCCGTGTCTCGTCCGCAAACACCACTTGATGCGGGCTCCTTCCCCCTTGCCGCATTAGCGCCCGCACTCCGTCCTCCGCAGCACACCCCCCCCTTTTTTCTCTTTTTCCCCCCCGGGAATTCTTGCGGGGTTGTATAACTCTGCTGTCGGTTCTGCTTATATGCTGAAACTTCTCCGGTGCGTGCCCCTCACCGTAGCCTTCCTCATCCGCAACTTTATGAGCAGTTATAAGCCAGAATGTGCTGATGCAGCCCCGTAATAGCGCGACAGGTCTCTGGAGACAGAAAGCTAAGCGCGCATCAAAGACGGTGCCAGGACACGCCCCCCGTTTCTAATTTTTTTATTACCATAAGGTATGTACCCCTCACAGTGGTAGCCTAGGATGTTTTTAAAAATATCCCATTTATTATTATTTTCTGCCAAAAATTTAAACACATTGTCCCAGTCAATACGGTTTAGGGCCTCCCTAAGCAGAAAAAAAATTAGCCTTCCTAAAATTCATTGTTTTTGTGGCTCCTTGACAAAAAACTCTATTGAAGGTAAACGGAAATTTATTATATTATGGTCACTATTCCCTAGGTTGCCCCTCAACCGAACCTTTGTTACTTTTGTCAGGTCTATTAGTTAATATTTAGGTCTAAAAGGGGCCCTTTTTCCCCTAGTCGGTTCCTTCACCATTTGGCAAAGGTAATTATCATTAGTTTTTGGGACAAAAAACCTGTTTCCTTATGAGAGCTACAAGCTTCAGATTCCCAATTGATGTCTGGATAGTTAAAGTCGCCCATAATAATAACCTCATTCTGATTAGCCCCCTCATCTATTTGTCTGAGGAGTACATCTTCCATGGGTTCTTTATATTTGGGGGCCTATAGCAGACCCCTATTAGAAATTATATTGTTATTGTTACCCCCATGTATATTTACCATAATGATTCCACATGTTCATTACCTGTACCTATATCTTCCCCGCAGTGTTGGCTTCAGACAGGATTTACATAGAGACAGACACCACCCCCCCTTCCGGACTTTACGTTTCCCTTCTAAATAGACTGAAAACCCTGAAAGTTAACCGCCCAGTCGTAGCTCTCTTCCAGCCATGTCTTTGTTATCCCCACTATGTCATATTTTTCTTCAGCTATTAATACTTCTAGTTCATTAATTTTGTTGGTCAGACTCCTGGAATTGGTCAGCATGCAATTTATAGATTTTTCAGTTTTTATTCCTTTCTCCCTATTCTTTTTATCTATTGCTACACCCCCTCCCTCCACTCCACCCCCTGTTTTATTCCTAATTCCCAGCTCTCTATCTTCACTATCTTGCATGCTATATGTGTAGTTACCCTCCCCCCCCAGTCCCTAGTTTAAATATTCCTCCAACTTCCTGGCCATTTTGTCCCCCAATAAAGCTGCACCCTCCCCATTTAGGTGAAGCCCATCCCGAGCATAGAGTCTGTACCCAAAGGGACAGAAGTCCAGCCCAGTTTCTCCAAAAACCCAAATACCCTCTTTCCTACACCAATTTTTTGAGCCACTTATTCACTTCTCTACTCTCCCGCGCCTCTCTGGTGTGGCTCGTGGAACAGGTAATATTTCTGAAAATATTACCTTGGAGGTCCTTGCCCTGAGCTTTTTGCCTAAGTCCCTGAAATCGTTTTTAAGGACACTCCACCTACCTCTAACTTTGTCATTGGTGCCAATGTGGACCATGACAGCTGGATTCTCCCACCCACCCTGCCCAAACATGTCAACCCGATCCGCGATATGTCAACCCGGGCCCCAAAACAAAAAACCTGTTTGACGATCCCGTTCTTTGTGGCAGATTGCCCTCTGTGCCTAATAATTGGGTCCCCAACTAAGCACCTGTCAGCAAACCTGCACTCCTATTCCCCAACTTACTGAGCAGACAAGGGGGTATTGACTTGCTGCAGCAATGCTATTTCTGAACCGAATCCCCCTTATCCGCCAAACTTGCAAATTGTTGGGTGTTTCCAGTTTAGGAATGGGCCCCCCTGAACACTCTTCCTCTAACCCTTCTTCCCTTTCGGTTACCCTCAGCTGCCTTATGTTCTGCACCTCCATGCTACCACCCCCCCAGTATCAAAACCTGCGAGTGATTTTTCTCATGGGCAAACGCTCGCTTCCAAGTTTGGGGGAAGGTCTCAGTGTTGCACTTGCTCATTTAGAACAGGATCCGGCTTCTAAATGTGCAGGTGTGCACGCATCATGCACAGCAGATGCCCCCTTTGAACTGTTGCTCAAGGGTGGCAAAACATTGGGACAGGTTGTGCACTGGACAGCATTGTCAAACATGGAACTCATGGGGAGTTACCAAAAAAAATATATGAATAAATTAAATAATTAAATACAATTTCTGTCCCTCTAAACTCTCCAAAACTAAAGTCTCTCAACTCAAGTCTCCCACACTTAAAGAAAAACACACTTTAAAAAAACACTCGCAAGACTGTTCAATGGCTCAAAATACATTAAACCTTTACCCACACTGTTTGGCTTTGTCTGCAAATCTCCTTCAGAGTCAAACTCTCTTCCATGAAACATCTTTTTTTAGTTTTAAAAAAAGTCTTTATGCACCACTGGATCACAATAAGAATCAGTTCCCCTTCACACCCAAATTGCATCCCCAGGCATCTCTTTGTGTTCTGCCCCATATTGACAATAACCTTGAAACAGCTGCCTACAGATGGGTGCCTCAACCTTCTGACAGAGACTCCTATTTGGTTGAAATAAGACAGTTTTCTCCTTTTTGGCGACGACCCATATTCCAAGCATAATTTATCTAATTATGCATTGAATTTATAGATACCACAGTGCAGGAAGCTTCCATGCTTTCTTTAATTATAGCCAGCATGTTGTTTACATGGCAATGGACAAATACCGGTCGGTTTATCCAACTGTATTTGCCGGTTTGTTTGCTGTGCACAACGGCCGCTGGGGGACGGTTTTTTTCTCCACATGAGCGGAGAAAAGCCCTCCCCCTACATAACACTTGCACATATTCCTCCCAAAAACCGGACAAGAATTTGTGCATGTGAACTTATTCGGGGCGGAAAAACCGCCAGGCGGAGAACCCGTGCAGCAGCCCCCCTAGGATCCTGTTGTGCTAGTTTTCGGCCTGTTTTTCACACGGTCTGCAAAACCGCAAACCGTCTGAAAAACCGGCCAAAAACCCGTGCCGTGGGGACATGCCCTTCCTAACTGCAACAGTATGTAAATTTTTCTACCAAAATAGCCGTGTGAAGGCTCCTTTTCTTCCAGGAAAACATATATTTAAATTATTTTAAAAATATGGGAAACTAAGACAAATAAGAGTTTTTCTATAACACATTATATTACTTCTTATTAGTGTCAGCATCTAAATCCTGCACCCATCTTAACTGGCAAGCAGTGGGGGCATGCATGCGTCATCCATTCTGCATCAATGCTGCCCAGACCTATGCCATTCTTCTATTAGCCACATAAGAAGGAGGTATTTGTGCACAGTAGAGCAAGAAGATACAGATGCATGCCTTGTTGGAAAAAGTTGACAAAGGATTTGGACGTTTTAAAGAAATTAGTGTTCGCTGCCAATAACACCAATGTAATTTATCTTATCAAATAAATGTTCTCTTTAAATGCATTTATATTGAAAATAAACTTAATTTCACATGTACTTTTACTTAAAATGAAATAACCCCTTTTAATCTATATTCCTTCAGGAGATTGTGACCTTTGTATCAGAAAAATGGGTCTCCAGTGACTACAATGATAAAGTATTTTTAAAATGTAATTAGTACATAGATATTAGTATAACGAGTTGCCCTGCAACCCGCATGTTGGGCCGCGGGTGCACTCATGTCCCCTCTCTTGGAACGCTGCCAGGGATGAGTGGCGCCACGGTCCACATGCTGGGCTGCAGGCACGCTCGTATTGCCGGCAGGAACTTACCTAGCTGCACTCCTGCTCTTCCGCACTCCTCTGCCGGCCGGTAGAGAGCGGGAACGCGCGCATCGGTAATTAGTTACTGCTGGGTGCTGACCCTATATATCCGGGACACCTCCCTTAGTTCCTTGCCAGATCTTTAGTGCCTATTGAGAAAGCGTTCCTGAGCTGTTCCATTACTGTACCGTGTACCATACCCGTTGCCTCTGTCCCTTGACCACGACCCTTTGCTGCCTATCCCCGACTAAGAGTTTGCCTGACAATTCTGCACCTCACTACACCTCGTCAGGGGTAGCGACCTGGTAGGACTCCCGCCACAGCAAGACCAGCTTGCCTTGCCGCAGGCTCTGGTGAATACCAGGACCTACTTAGATTCAGCTCCCTGGCGTAGCTTGTACCACCACTTGAGGTGGTCTAGAGGATCCACTACTCCTGCCGCTACAATTAGTAAATGGTTTTAGAAGGTACAAGATGACCTTTCTAAACTTACATTAAATGGGTCGACCAGTGAAGCATTCAAATAATAAAAATCTTGAACGTCATACCTTAATCTTAATTAATTTCTTTCTAGTATGTTCTGTCCTAATTTATGTATTCCCTGTGCTGCTTGTGGCCTCTGTTCTCTGAGCCAAGCAGCAGCATTTCCTGTTGTAAAGCTGTTTCCATTTGCTCTGTATAACTACAAGCCTCAAGATCCTTTGCTGGGCTTTGTTTATCTTCCTCCTTTGCAACCTATTTCTCCATGCATGCTGCAATTTCATGAAACAAAAGGGAAGGAAGGACAAAAGAGTCGTGGTATCAAAGGCTGGCCTGAAAAAAGCCAAACATCTTTGGTTACCTGGTCACCAGGACTTAAAGGGAATGTGTCATCAAAAGTGACTTATTGCTTAAGTCACTTTTTTATGTTAAACACATTTTTAAAGAATTTTTGGTTATTTTTTTTAAATTTTCCAGATCACTTTCAATATTTTTTGATAATTCTAAAGTCCTGCAGTTTTCACTTTGGCCACTAAGCCTAATAATAGTCTGACACGTCCTGTTTTGTAGAGAAAGATTTTCAGTTGTCTACTCATTATCAGCACAAAGAGGGTCAAACTGAAAGGAGACACCAATGTGAATAGATAACACAGAATCCATGAATCACAAGAGGAGATAGTCACACTTCACCCTTTCACCTCCCTGCACAGTGACTTCTTCCCAGGTCACAGAGCAGCACTAGAAAACTCTCCTATGGAAATCAATGGGACTGAGTCAGTCTTAAGACTCCTATGTACATGAAGCTACTGTAAAGCATCTCCCTGACTGCTGTTAAAGCAGTGCAAACAAGGCCTAGTGGCCAAAGTGAAAACTGCAGGACTTAAGAATTATTAAAATATATTGAAAGTGATATGAAAAATAAAAAAAATAAAAAATTCCTAAAAAATGTGTTTAAAATGAAAACGGGACTTAAAAAATGACTAATTTTTGATGACACATTCCCTTTAACACATAGTTAACCCTGTGCTTGGAAACACAGAACTGCTGAGATTCCAGACATCAAGTAGCTAATGTAGAACTGCAGGAAGCCCACAGACAATTTAATGAACATACACTGAATAGGAGAGATGTTTAGACATTTTTTGTCCACTAGACAAGTCCTTTAAATCAATGAAATCAGGTGACCAACGGATTTGAGCTTTTTTTTTTTTTTTTTTTTAAGGACAAGCCTTTAAAATCAAACCTCTTTGGTCTTCCAAAGGCTTACAACTACAACATGAGGGAGGTAACAGGAGGTGCACTGAAACTGAGTTTGGAAAGGGAGGAAGTCAGGCAAAGTAGATTAAAGGATCCTGCGGCTTGAAGATTTACAGAGCCTTAACGCTGCGTGCTGTGGTCCGACTCCCTCCGGCTGCAGGCATGCTAGATCCTGGTGCTCGCTCCGGCCCTGTCCTGCTTCCATCTCGATTGGTGCGCTGCTCTGTCTTCTCCTGCTTCTGGATGCACTTTCTCTGTCGGCCACTAGGGGCATGCATGCACCAGTCTCCTGGATTTAAAGGGCTAGTGCACAGCAGATAACACTCTCCACCTATGGCCTTTGGGCAGGGGCATTTTAGGGATTCCTCTTCTGCTGTCTGCACCCAGTTGTTGGTCTCCATTCCCTAGTGACAACCTGCTGTGTGCTCTCTAGTGAATACTATTTATGGTACCGTCTGCATCCCTGGTTCTGTCTACGTCTAACCTGTCTGCCCATCGTCTGCTACGTGCGGTTCCTGCCGAGTCTGTCCATCCTAGCTTCTGCTCCATGTTCCGGCTGGCTCCGTGTCTACGCCTCCTGCTTTGGCTGTCACCACTAGGACCTGAGTCGGGGGTAACGACCTGAGGGATTCCCTGCGGAAAACTCGCTATGCTTTGCGGCGAGCTCCGGTGAAGACAAGGGGCCCCTTAGACTCCTCTCTCCAACATAGGTAACGCCAACTCCAGCGACGATCCACCTTCCATTCCTAGTGCCATCGTGACAAGAGCAAAAAGAAACAGGTTTCAAACAGGAAATGCTGCAGCTCGGCTTCAGAGAATGGGGACTACACACAGCCCAGGAAAAGCACAAATTAGTTTACAAAACATGACACTGTGATGAAGCCCAGAAATTTGGGAATTATTATGACTTTTTGGTGGAGGGCCAATTGCTATAAGGTGAATTTACACTGTACAAACAAAACTGGTTTGACCATAGATGGGTAACTGGCTTGGCTTTAAAATCTAGTGATGTTTCAAGGCTTGGTAGCTCAGATGTGTCTTTGAGGAACACTATTTCCAACAGGTGGGGCTGGAGTCCCAGCTATCTTCCCTTGAGCTTATTTAAGTATATTTAAATTGTAGTGGAGAATTCGTGGCTTGTAAATCTGTACATGTCCTAATGGTGCCTCTCCCTATTTAGAACATTACCCCTTTTGAGGTAGGTTTAAAGCCTCTCAACCAGCCATTCAGAACCCTGCTCTACACTGTAAAGTACTTGGCTTTGAAATCTTAGTCATGTTTCAAGGCTTGATGGGTTGGATTTGATGTTAAGGGGGTTGTCTCACTACAGGGATTGGATTTTATGTTAAAGATCTTGCAAAAACAAGTCACTTTCCATTATGTGTCCATTAACAGTGTCCTTTCTATTCCTAGATATCCCCTCTTGTATGGGCGGCATCAGCTCCTCAGGTCGCTATAGCTACAGACCTGTTTGATTTCTCCTAATAGGCTGCCAGTGTTGGTCGCTATAGCTACAAACCTGTTCAATCTCTCATGATAGGCTGCCAGTGTTGGTCGCTATAGCTAGAGACCTGTTCAATCTCTCCTGATAGGCTGCCAGCACTGGTCCCTATAGCTACAGACCTGGTGTCCTCAGCAGCTCATCACTGCAGATCAGTAGTAGCCAGTAAACACTGAATTAAAAAATGAAACCGAGAAAACAGGACTGAGGTAAGATGAATCTTTGTAGTGAGACAACCGCTTTAAGGAATGTTACTTCCATCAGGATTAGCTCTCTTTCCTCCTTTAAAGTCACAAGATTCAGCTATAAGTCCTATTTTATTAGCATTTATGAGACGCATTATAAATCCTTTTCCTATAATTATTACAAAAAAACCCATTTTATCACTGCTTGGTAACTTTTGTTTCTTTTCTACCAGGGACCCCACAAAGTAGTGTGAACAGTGTGCACAGTTCAGAAGGGGCAGCATTTTTAAAGCTTGGTTGGTCAGATCAAGACTTGCCAGAGGTGAGAAGCAAGGATATGTTGAAACATAAGTAAGCTGTGTATTACATAGTAGAAATCCGTATAGAAGTCTATGTTTAAATTTCTGCTCCACGTACCACTCTTTTTAAGTGGATTTTGATGCATTTTAAAAAGTGGATTAACATAAAGGGTGACATGTATGAAGGAAGGCGCGTCGAAGTGAATAGTCGAGTCTCATTTTCAGTGTATAATGCGCCTGATGTATGAATTGATGGTTTTGTATATTCATAAATGGTGTGCAAAGTCCGACGCACCTCGCCTGTGTGTTTGGCGCAATACAGAACTTAGGCGCATAAGTAATGCACCAAACATGTATAAAGGCTATAGATAGACTGGAAATAAAAGAAGTCATTAGAATAGCAAGTCAGTGAATAGAAACTAGAAACTATGGTACTGATCCTGCTTGGAGGACCACAGGTCCCAGCAATATCTGTGCTGTGCTGGCTCTTACTTTATGTAGAATAAAGGGTGAGAGCAGCAAAAATACTTTAAAAATTTAATGTAGTAAAAATTTTAAATATAAAAATCTGAATAACATCATCAATGAGTTTTTTAATGTCAAATTAGTTTTTAGATTCTATTAATTTTAAATACATTTTATAGGAGATATTTTTTGAGATATTTTATATTTTTATATTCATTTATATGATCATGTTTTTCATTAAATTTAAGTAATTAAAGTTTACAAAGTTTGATAATTATAATAAATTACTTTTTATTATTGTACTGGAGTAAGTTGAGAAATATTGGACATTTTTGCCCCTTACAGCAAATCTATTTCCACTTCGACTCATCAGGCTCAGGCAGATCATTGAAATAGGTCTGTCTGTCCGAGCAGTAATGCACCTAGTTTTGCTGAACCACATTCATATATTATTATTATTATTATTTATTTTATAGCGCCATTGATTCCAGGGCGCTGTACGTTCGGGGGGTTACATACATTACATAAGTCAAACAATTACAATGTGTCTAATATTACGAGTGTGGTGTGACGCGCCTCCATAACGCCCCCAGAACGCCTCCAAAACTCCCCCTCATGTTAGGCACATTAGAAAGTTTCGAGTCTTACGAACAATGCGCCTAACACATACGTTTGGCGCATTAGACATCATAGCCGGCTCAGTTAGGTGCTTTGCACACCAGAAAAAGGGTGAAAAACCCAATCATATGTGTCGCCCAAAATTACAAGTCACTGATTATTTTTACACTGTGTGGATTTGAAGACTGCACTAATAAAGGCGTGCCAATGTGCACCATGAGAACTACAGAGCATATTCTCTTTGAAATAAGAGGCTTAACAAACATGATTTCTAAGATATATTGCAACCAATTGTCTTTGGAATAAACAGTAAAATTACAACGTGGGAGTGTACCCTATTAGTAAATACCCTATAACAAAAAATAATTCTTTGTTACAAAGTCTTTAACGGGGCTTATCTTCATAGCTCACTCTGGTTGAAGATCTCACCCATTCTACATGTGCAGGACACTTGCTCCTGAGTATCCGTCCAACAGATGGTGGTGATTCCTATGGTAAGTGGAACTATTAAGCAGTAGATGTATTGACAATGAAGCACCCCTGAATATATTGGACGACATGTATGAATGGGGCTGCGGCAATTTTCTGGCGTGCTTTGAGCCCAAAAAAACCTGTCATAGCCCTGTTCTATACATGTACGAACAGTCGTACACCAAAACTTGGCGCACTGCAAACACAACACTTTTGAATGCGGCAAAAATACTCTATGCAAGGCATACCAGACACCAGATGTATGAACCCATTGTCACGGATGTCCCTGCGACCCTCACCCCGGGTCGCAGGCGCCTCTGTGCCCCGCTGGCGAGCAGCGCTCTAACCCGCATGTCGGGTCGCGGACGTGCTTGCTCCGCTGCCCAGTCCCCGGCTTACTCACCTAGCCGCGCTCCTGCCGATGCCTCTGTCTCCCGGCGCGCGTCCTCGCTCTCTAGGGCCCGCGCACGCCAGCAGTGTTAGATTTTAAGGGCCAGCGCACTGGTAATTTCCTGTTGCTCTACGCTGTCCCTATTTAAGCCTGCTCCTTCCTGATCCCCTAGCTGGATCTTTAGTGCCTTACCGCCTACTGAGAAAGCGTGCCTAGTGTCCTGTCTGATATATGGTGTACCGTACTCTTTTGCCTCCGTCCCTCGACCACGAACCAAAGCCGCCTGTCCTGACCTTCCTGCCTGTCCACGACTCCGAGTTTGTCTACAGTTTAGTCCCATGCTACACCTCGGCTGCTGCCGCAAGCAGGTCACGTCAAGGGTAGTGACCTGGTAGACTCGCTTGCGGTGGTCCAGAGGATCCACTACTGCTGACCGTTACACCCATATCCAACAGTTTTATACATTTGGGCGCCTACTAAACTAAGTAAAAGCCACTTGGAACTGGCGAGCCAGAGCCAATTTTATATATGTTGTCCATTATTCTTATTTTTTCAGCTTTTGTTTGTCTTCTAGGTGAATGTTGTGTGTCTCTTCAGACAGAGTACATTAATACCGAGCATCATTTCCAAGTATTTCTCTCCCAGCGAGGGGAGGAAACAGGCTCTTTGAGGGGCCGAATGAGAGTGAGTCTTCTCCCAAAAATTAATCCAGAGAAAAGCCCTAAGATTCCAGGAAAAGAAACTGAAAAAGGCAAGGAAATATATTTTGGCCTCCTTGTACTTTGTTATTTATGAGTATTTGATGGTTTCTAATTAATCTTATACTCCATTTACATCTGCCCCAAGTGTCTGAATTTAAATTTGAGCAAACAGGACATAGCAGACATGAATCTTATGGACCCTTTAGTAAATTTTTGATCTGGGTGCTCACCATCTATCACTAGTAGTAAACTAGTAGTTGAACATGTGAAAGCTTGTAGTATATATTGATGTACTGTAGTATCTAGTGATTACACATATCTTCTATTACACCCTGCCTATGGAAGAGTGTAATAGGAGCGCAAACATGGCAGCCATGGAGGCTTTCATTAGGCCCCCGGCTGACATGACAACCAAACCGTGTCGCCGGAGCTGGTCAGGGGCGTGACAGACCAAGGTTCAATTGTCTAATAATTTTTCCTTTTGCACTATGTCAAACTAATTAAGCTATATTGGGCTTGTTGGACTACATCGGACCAGTGTTAGATTTTTTTGATCAAATGATCAATGAAGGATGTTGTCAAGAGTGTTTATTTAAACAAAGTGTTTTTTGTTCTATTCGTGCTTTCTTTTGTATGATTTTATTCTAGCGTTAGTGATAATAGTGTCTGGCGCCTCTTCATTGCTCACTCCCTCTCACAACTACCCCAGTATCCAATGCACCACGAGTACTGGGAAAGGCCAGATTAGCATCAGAAGTTGAACATCTAACATGATGATCTGCTTTTAGGGCGGGCTGGTATTTTTAGGTTGGGAAGAGACAAATATTCATGCACCTTCCGATCCTGATAGTATCAGCCTGCAGCTGCCGGTTTTTCCTTACCTGCTTATACAGAATGGAGTGGTCCGCACATCCTTTTCTTTTTCTTTGTTTGATCATTGAGAATCTAAAAAGAGGCAATCGTTTAAAAAAATGCTATGGGTTCTCCTCATTTTATCTATGGTCTGTGGATATTGGTTGTTCCCCACCCTAAAAATACAGTGTCACATTAGATGGTCTACTGTTGATGGTAACCTAGCTCTTCACAGTATCCCTAGTAAATTAGGTACTGGGTTAATAGTGAGAGCTGAAAAATGTTGGTCTTAGGGTGACAAAAAACACCATTTTCTGACACCAAACCCCAGTGAAAGTAATGGAGAGACATCTTTAAGACACCTCCATTAGCTGCACTGGAATAAAATGGTAAAAAAAAAGTGCCAATATAACAAAAATTTAATAAACACTCCCTAACTACGTCTCTTGTTGACCATGTTATTCAAGAAATGAATTCAATGCTTGTCCAACATAGTCCAACGGATTTGACGTAGTCCAGAAGAGAAACCTGTAAAAAAAAAAAAAACTCTACACACATATAGGCTGGTATGGCTATCCAATGTCCAGGAAAGATGGGTGACATCACATCATCCACAACAGTCACCCAACTTTTCTGTGATAGGAAAGATAAGTGCCTACTGAGTGGCTGGTCATGAGGGGGCAGGGAGGGAGGAGCACTTACCATCCTAAACACATGTGGAGGGTAAGCCTGTGTGCTTGTCTGCAGTTAGACTATAGTCTGGTTGTTGGATGGAACCTCATACACCCAGTCAGATCAGGGCAATGTCTCATGATGCTTCATTGTGCCATTACTAATTAAATAACAGCAAGGAGCCAAAAGCAAGACTTACTGGCTCTCCTGGGAGTACGGGAGATCTCCCATATTTGAAGAGGTCTCCTGGAGAGTTGGCAAGTATCCTTAAGTTACAGGCATTTATAAGATGCCTCTATGTAATTAGGTTTGGGTTGGTTTAAGCTACTTCTTCAATCCACTGAAAAAGACAGAGCACTTCAGATGACTCCTGTTATTTTCCTCCATTCCTAGGCATGAGGCTTTTCTAGCAACTGTACTGATTAAAGGAGAGTCATTAATTGGCAGAACTTTCCTGTAAATTGTTTTAACAATAGTAAGGGGCAAGCAGCCTACAAAACCCTCAAACTCAGGAAATCCCTGTGTACCATTCTAGCTCCTCTTAGGCATCCTATGGATGTCTGTCTGTAAAGTGGTATAAAAGATGTCGCATTGCTGCTACTGGAGACTTATCTTCTGCTCCACTAGAGGTGGCATTATTTTACATATGGCAAGTACAATGTAGTGTTATTTATAATCCAATATAATGCATTTTGTGCACCACAGGTCTAGCTTAAAACACTATGCCGGATTAGGCTTTTTATATGGTTTTCTACCATTTCCCTTTTTCACAGTCAGAGAAAATGCTGTCAAAGTCCCATGTGCTGTTGACAGTCTCTGTGGTCGTTCACGAACATTAGCTCGTTGTACCAGGTATGTATTGTACATATGTCTAATTAAGTTATCACTCGATTGTGACAAGCACTTGGTGCATTAAAGGGGTGTTCACATACCAATCATCTTTGGGACCCACACCTATCTCAGGAACAGGGCACTGAAAGTCTCAGATTCAGATGGAGGGGAGGTTGCGCAACTCTCCATTCTTTTCTTTGAGTGTGCCACATACAGCTGAACCCATTGCTAAGGTGTGCTTAAAACTCCCATACAACAGAATGGAGAGTAGTCCTCAAGTATGACCTACTCTCCGTTCTGAACGTAAACTTTTGTGGGCCTGTTCCCAAGATAGGTGTGGGTACCAAAGTTGCACCTATCACACATTGATGGCATATCCTATCAATATGCCATCAATATGTAAGATGAGAACATCCCTTTAAAACACTCTGTGTAAGGGACCGGTCAGTGCGCACAAGCAGACACAGAGGGAGGCCGTGACGCTGGTCCCAACCCCTGTCCTTGCCCTTTTGGGGTGCCCGACTCCTTAATAGGTCGGCCCCAACCAGAAGACTGAGAGCTGCACTAAACTACGTGAAACACAAGATGCAGACAAACAAACAGGAACACAATAAGGGAGAGTCAGGCAAGCAATGTTGGCAACAATCAGGAGACGCAGTACCAAATCGGGAGACAGAAGAAACGGAAGACAAGCAAAGTCGGTAACTGTCGAGAAAAGTAGTACAAAATCAGGAGGCAGAAGAATAGTCAGAAACCAGACAAAGTCAGGAAACACATAGATCTAGCAAGAAAATGGGCTAGCTACAGGTAAGGTAAGAACCCAATATAGCAGGCAACGGTGACTGGTAAAGGAATCTTTTTATAGGGAACCAGAGAACGGAGGTGATAGGTGGAACAAAACATAATACCAAAAGGAACAATGAACTGTCAATCACCCAGACCAGCAAGGAGCACAATTAACCCATGGAGTGCTGGAGGAATCCTGGTCATGGTCGTTGGCCAGGAATCAATTAAAGGGGATGTATCGCTTCCTTAGTTCGGCTGATTCACACTGCTCTCGGCTTCTCAACTCTGGAAATGCAGGGGCGTTTCTTCCCCTCCCAGCTGGGTGACATCATCCCCCCCTTCACTGTGCATGCTGGCTCCCGAGACTCCCCCACCCTCCCTCTTTGAGTCTACATGTCACTGTGTCTTTCCCTATCAGTCTTATTTTGTAAGAGTTGCATACATACCACAGGCTGCATTCAATCTAGACTGAGCACTCTTCTCCTCCACAGCTGGAGATGTGTTACAGCTCTATGAACGGCACAGATCTCCCTTCTATGCAGGAGAGTTAGGCACCGGGACAAAACTGTTATGTTTTCTCATTGTAGAATCTGTTGCAATCTGTTTCTGCTGGGTGTGGAGAGAGAAAATGCTACGGCCCCTAACTCTGAGTCGGGCAGGGATCGACACAAATTGTGCTGTTTCCTGATTGTGTAAGCCCTTCAGTGTAATTCTGTTTCTTCTGGCTGAATAAAGTGAAAATGTGACGGTCCCTTACTCTGAGTGAGAGACACAGCTCTGTGAATATGACCGGGGGCTGTACAGAATGTAAATGAGCTCTCAGCTGGTGAAATGCAAGGAGGAGGGATTCGGAGGGATCCGACCAGGACTGGATATCAGTGTAAACAAAAACACAAGATAAGGAATACTGTGAATACAAGACAGCTTTGCTAATGACATCTAATTGCAAAGTTGCTTGTTATCACTGTCCCCTTATTCTGAAGGCCATTTAATGAAACGATAAAACCCCTTTAAGCATGCAAGAAGAAAGACCAAGTTCACACTAGGGAATACAGATGCAAGGCATTATGCAAGAAAGCATGGTTTTTGTTGCAACGGCCATGGCCGGCGACCAGCGCTCAAAACTGGGGGTCTCTCGGGCACGATCATGACACTCTGCATTTTGTTTTTTCCACAGATTTGACGTAACCTCTCACATAAGGGCCTATCAAATTAAAAATGTGTTCTTTGTAGCCTGAAATGCAGAATTTTCAACTGAGAAAAATACCCAGATTTAGATATAATATATGAATACAAAATTTTTACTTTGATAGCAGAAAATCAGCAGTAAAGAAATAAGTTGCTTAAGGCAAATATCCACCCCTGAGAAAAAATACCATTCTGTCTACATCTAAACATTGCTATGATTAATGAAGCCATAAATAAATACATCATTGTCCTACAACAATAAAAAAAAAATTACCCTAAAATACACAGGAATAACCTTTAAACAGCTGGAGCAAAGTAAGGATCCGAAGATGCACATGTGTTTTTCCTTTGCTTCATCCAGGATAGTGTTGTGCTTCAGACTTGGGTATGGGCCGGTTTGGCTGGACCTAAATTTTGCAATTGACCACCGGAGAAATTGAGCAACCAATCACCAACCTTTTTACAGGCAAGAAAAAGGAAGTGTATGTGATTAAAGAACGATACACTTCTTTTTTCCTGTCCTGTCTTGGTTACACGATTTTCATGTGATCTCCAGCAAAATTCAGATCTGACCAAACCGGCTCTATCTAAATCCGAAGTGCGACATTGGGAAAAACAAAAATTTGACCTAACAAAAGGAATTTAGCTGTTTTCTACACATGTAATAGTTTATTTATGCTAAAGATGTTCTCTGGTTTTCACAAATAAGGCCTGGTTAAGATTTGCAGCTGAGATTCTGTAAGAAACCTTTGTAGGAGATTCCGTAAAATTTTGGAAAAAATAACATAGCACTTATTTTTCCTTCCAAATGATTTTGCGTAATGGACCCAGAATCGATGTAATTTTCATTTTTCTGTTCCTGTGATGGAATAGAAAAAGGGAGATAACAATACAGATGAGAACAAGGCCTACATTTTTTTCTTTGAAATTGAAAAATGATGCAATTTGGTATAGAATCACCTCCTCCTGGCATTTATGATCTCTGCTTGCTGTCACTGACTAGGGATCTTCATTATTTACTTCCAGTAGATATAAATCTGTTCTGGTCATGTAATGGACTTATAAAAGTTAGGGGCCGTTTAGACAGCAATGGACAAATACCGGTCGGTTAATCCGATCGGTATTTGTCCGGTTTGTGTGCCGTTCCCACGGCCGCGATGAGCAGAGAAAAGCCCTCCCCCTCCCCCTTCCCATATTCCATCTGAAAACCGGAAGAATGTGCATGTAGAATGTTTTTCGGCTGGCCAACAGTTTGAAAAACCGCCGGGCGGAAAACCCGCGGAAATTGTTATTGTTTGTATGTACCAACTAAAAGTGGAAAGTATGCTAGAAGAAAAATGGTGACCTGTCTTTTTAAGCATTAAAGTGATGATGTAGGTGGGAAAAATATTTTTGGTATAGTTATACATCGAAAAGAGTGGGGATTATTTTGTGGCATAAATTTGGTAACATTTACCATTTTAAACGACAAAAGGGAAAAGGTATTTTTTTCGCTCCATAAAAATGAAAAGTTCCTGCTTTTGCCTTTGAACAACAGTAAGGATCCAAAATTTTAAGTTCACTTTTAGGCTATGTCTACACAGCAATGTTAAAATGCCGTCCAAAATCCAAGGGCATTTTAAAGGGGTTTTGCCACGAAGTCAAATTGACCTGGGAAGCTTGCAAATTAAATAATAAACATTTTCACCATTCATTATTATTAAAAATTCTGCACCGTGTTTGTTTTAGCTGCTCCTTTAGTGATCGATTGTTTACAGCTCGTCTCCAGGGTATACGACCAAGGCTCAGTCCTGGTCAGCTCTTCAGTCCTGGTCAGACATCACTTCTCCTCTCAGGCAACTACTGACTGTTCAGACCCCAGGTGCTGTCACTCTACTCCCGTCCTCTCTACTTCTTAGTAATTAGTCAAACAGTGCAAATAAATAAAAAAGAAACCTCAATAAGTTGTGTGCATTGATAAAGAGAAAAAACCCACAGGTTTGGTTCCTGTAGGGATTTGAACCGAGGACCCTTGTGCTGTGAGGCAAAAACTTTACCTCTCAGCTACTAACAATGCTTTACATAAACAGACCTTTCTTTGACTACAGAGAGGAAAGGCCTGGTGATGTCATCCTGCTGGGTCACATAACATGCAATTCAAACAAATCACACACGCACCCTTCTGAGCACACAGAGCTGAAGAGCTGGATACAGAAGGTATGAAATGAGATCTTGGCAAAACCCTTTTAAGATCGCTGGACTGTGGTTTTTGGCACAGATATGCGCTACAAACTGTCTTCGGATTTGCCATCGGGCCCGTACATTGAATGTATGGTAATCGGATGGCAATCCTGTGGAATATTCAGCAGGTTTGAAAATTCGCTGGAATCCGGAAAAAAAATCAGTGCTGTGTAGACCTCAGCACGAATTTTTCATTGTGGTCTTCACCGCACTGGTTACAGCTGGATTTTTGGTGGATTCTAAATACTGAATCAACCGTAAATCTTATAAAAAAAACCCGTGCCGTATAGACATAGCCTTAGGTGAAAGTTTGCGGTGGACAGCCAAGCATCTGAAGGATTTAATTTTGAGAGAACTGAAACCCACCTGGCTTCTTTGGAGGACGGCACTCCTGTGCATGGCCCATGATGCTTGGAGGCCATGATCTGCTGCGGGCTTGGATTTTTATACCCTTTAAATGTTACCTTGGACAGACACCGAGCAAATGGACAGGCAGATGGGACGTCTGGTCATAACACTAACACAACATGGAAATGATTGTCAGTAGACAGCTTGGATGGAAGACATGCAGGTTTTCACCAGCTGGATCTCCATCAAGTGTTGTTTTGTCTGCAGAGTTGGTGGAAATGTGTTTGTACATATCTCAGTGTAATTATTCAGGAAATGTGCCTCGTCCTTGTTTACTTGGCTTTGACTATATTATATTTTTTATTTGTTTATATGAGCAATTTATCTTTGGAAGTAAAATCTCTTCTTCTTTACAGACAACGTCCTGCAAGTATCTGCTGTGAAAGCTACAGTAACGCTGAATATTTTCTGTTTGAGAGCTTAGGTGGTTCTTCCACTCCGACATCTCCAAGGCCTCGCTCTGCGTTAGTGAGTGGAGAAAGAACACCAGAGCATGGTCAAAAACTATTTAGGGATGACTTAGAATGGGCAATTGCATCATCTAAATTGCATCAAACTAAGAGACCCACCTTCAGGTGAAAGATAGCACTGATTTTTATGCTTAAAGGGATCGTCCAACGACATAAGCAAGGCAGCAAGAAAAGAATGAGGTCCTACTGGAGACTGGGGATGTGATGACACCTTGAAATATCCCCAATGAGTTTAATTTCTGATAAACAATATTGTATTGTTGTTATTTTAAAGCATTATAGAAATGTTAAGAATATATAAGTGCAATAAATGTAATTCACCTACACCACCAGGATACATAATGTGTATGTCTTTCTTCTAGGAAAATAATTTCAATGGTTTATTGGTTTAATTCTAAGGTAGATGGAAATCATATTTCAGTATTTCTTGTAACAAAATTCAGCATATGATTGATATTGCTGCAATACAGTTCACACTGTGTGCACATGAATTATGATGTGATATATACCGTACACACATAATACCATCATATACTGTACACATAAATGAAGCCAAAAAACTGTCCCCTAGTAGGTAGGTAGAGTCCCCCCAATAGGTCGGTAAGAAGAAAGGGGCCCCAGAAGGTAGGTAGTTAGATAGGGGCCCCCAGAAGATAGGGCCCCCAGTAGGTAGGTAGTTAGAGTCCCCCAGTAGGTAGGTAAGTAGATAGGTGTCCCCAGTAGGTAAGTAGATAGGGGCCGCCTGTAGGTAGATAGATAGGGGTCCAAAGTAGGTAGGTAGATAGGGGGCGCCAGTAGATAGGTAGGTAGATAGGGACTCAAGTAGATAGGGGCCCCCAGAAGGTGAGCACATAGTGGCCCCAAGAAGGTAGGTAGATAGGTGCCCCCAAAAGGTAGGTAGATATGGGGGCCCCCATTAGGTAGTAAGATAGGGGTCCCAAGTAGGTAGGTTGGTAGTGGCCCCAGTAGGTAGAGTCCCTCCAATAAGTAAGTAGATAGGGGCCCCAGTAGGTAGAAAGATAGGGGTCCCTAGAAGGTAGGTAGGTAGATAGGGGCCCCTAGTACCTAGGTAGGTAGATAGTGGCCCCCAGAAGGTATGTAGGCAGGCAAGAAGGTAAATAGGAGTCCCCAGTAGGTAGGTAGATAGGAGTCCCCAGTAGATAGGTAGCTAGATATGGGCCCTCAGTAGTTAGGTACTCACCACTCCACGCTATCCTAACCTAAACCCCCCACCTCCCCCTTGAGTCCTTCACTTCATTTTGCCAGCAGGGGCAGGGAGCGCATAGCCCTGCAGTCACTTTATTCCCCCAGACCTCTTTAGTCACTGTCTCCCCCAACTCTGACCCTCCAATCACTGTCTACCCCCATATGACCCCTACAGCCACTGTCTCCTCCCTACTGTGACACTTATGAGTCACTGGATGTCACTGCACTGTAATCACTTATATCTGCAGAGCGCCTGTATACAACTGCATGTCTATCCCCATATTGTCATTTCTATCACTGGAACCATGTAACATACTATCTGAGTTGCATAAATACTCAGCATGGTAGTGTGACTCATAAGTGAATCACTCTCTGCATTCTTATTGGAGGTTCAAAGTCAGACTTATAGTAAATCATAGAGAGACAGACTTCCTGTCAGCATCATAAGCTCAGTGTCTATCAGCTAATCAGAGAGCAGTTCATGTGCATATTTCCTAACCGTCACTATTTGGGGTCAATTTGGGACCCGATTTTTCAGGAGGTCCTGGGGATACATGTGCCCTGAATCCCCGGGACTGCGCTGTGCGGGAACCTCTCTCCATCACAGGCAGCGAGTACAGGGGAACAGGGGCGCAGGAGAAGCGTCATAAGACGTCACTGGTCTCAGGGGGCTGACCCCCCCACCGCCTGTTCAGTGTAACTACGGGGGCAGAGCCAGCAAAAGAAGCAGAAGGAGGTATCACCCCCCCCCCCCCCCCCGACACCCACTCATCACCCCTTGTCCCTCACTCAACCCCCTCCATCCCAGACCTCTACTTGCCCCCTGACCCACACTCGCTCCCCTGTCTCACTCATCCCTCCCAGACCTCCACTCGCCCCTCTTACCTCCCTCGCTGACCCCCACTCGCCCCCCCCCATTCCTGTCCGTCACTCGCCCCATCCTCCCTGTCCCTTACTCATCCCCCTTACCTCCCTCCCTGACCCCCACTCGCCCCCCCCATTCCTGTCCGTCACTCGCCCCATCCTCCCTGTCCCTCATTCACCCCCACTCGCCCCCCCTTACTGTCCATCACTCAACCCATCCTCCCTGTCCCTCACTCATCCCCCTTACCTCCCTCCCTGACCCCCACTTGCCCCGCCCTTCCTGTCCGTTACTCACCCCTCCTCCCTGTCCCTCACTTTCCCCCCTTACCTCCCTTCCTGTCCCTCACTTGCCTCCCCTCCCTGTCCCTAACTCGTTCCCCTCCCTGACAACCACTTGCCCCCCTCCTCCCTCACAGACCTCCACTCGCCACCACGATCCCCACTCGCCACCCTTGTCTCGCCCACGCTTCCCAGACCTCCACTCGCCCCCCCTTACCTCCCTCGCTGACCCCCACTCACCCTCCTTCCTGTTCCTCAAGCAACCCCCCTCAATCGAAAAATTCGAAAACCTTTTCTTTATATGATGGTTTTGCTAAAATAATGAAACATTAGACTTTGCTTATAAATAACTATATATTAAAAAGTTCACCCTAGATACATTGTAGTATAAGCACCATACATTGATATGACAGTCCTGCTTTATCAGTTCATATTATTTTCGTCGTATGGGCTATTAACTTTTGTTTTTCAAATGGAATTTATCCTAATAGTAGCAGCAAAATGTCAATTTTCCATTTAGATAGCTTAAAAATCCATGTTAAATAGCACAAGACATAAGAGCAGTAAGATATACTCATCAGGAATGGTGCCCAGCCCGCCACGTTTCGAGGGATTTATCCATCCTGGACCCTCTTTGTCAAGTGTGTGAATAATCGCGTGCCTCCCCTTCCTATATGCATCATCAGATCTTCCAGTTCATTATCATACAATTTAAAAAGAAACCTTTTATTACTGGTTAAAATATTTCTATTCTGACATTTATATCTAACATAATCCTTATCTTTAGTGAAATAAATTTGATTATTTAAAGTTAAATCAGAATCTCAAAACAGTGAAAAAACCATTGAGGATGAGAGTCAAAATTAAAAAAAGAAAAAATTCGGTGAAGCTTCAGTTGCAAGACACTTTGTTAAATTCAGACACAATCTCAGTGAACTCAAATGGTGCGTTCTTGAGAAGGTAGAGGGCAGCGATCAGACAGTAATCGCGAAGCGATTGTTACAACGAGAGGTGTATTGGATCGCTCGAATGGAAGCCCTGAGACCTAATGGTCTTAAAGGGGTTGTCTCGCTACAAAGAATAGCTTTCAAAATGTAGCGAACACAAAATAAAGACATTTTCCAAATATATTGCTTTGTTCATCTGTTTTTGTTAAGGAGCTACAAATGAATAAATCACCTCCCTGGCTATTTCTGTTCCCTCAGTGACCGACCTGTGTACATCTCTCCCCCCTGCTGTTTGTGCTATGTGATAGCAGTGAGTGATCACACAGGTCACAGCAGATCTGTGCTGGCCGGCAGTAAAACATTTGATTTATCTAAAGTAAACAGCACTAATTAGGGCTTTTGTTTGAGGGATCAGATAAAAACTCCTGCTAGCAGTTCTGGAAAGCTTCTGAGCTAACATAAACTAATTAGCAGAATGAAAACACAGAGTTGAATACACCACAGAGCTGTATGCTAATTACAGACAGTCTGACAAGGAAGTGACAGAGTAAAGCTGCATTATTTCATTCATGCATCCTATGAAAATTTGTGGGGAGACAACCCCTGTAATGAGGAATGCCGATGGAGTGCATTCCTCTGATCAGGGATGGTGCCGCGAGTGTTTAGTAGGCGTGCATCTCTCTAGAGAGTATAATTAAGAAAGTGTTTATATGTGTTTATTTCAGTAGAGATAAGGATTATGTTAGATATAAATGTCAGAATAGAAATATTTTAACCAGTAATAAAAGGTTTCTTTTTAAATTGTATGGTAATGAACCGGAAGATCTGATGATGCATATAAGGAAGGGGAGGCACGCGATTATTCACATGCTTGACAGAGAGGGTCCAGGGCGGATAAATCCCTATAAAACGTGGCGGGCTGGGCACCATCCCTGATGATTATATCTCACTGCTCTTATGTCTTGTGCTATTTAACATGGACTTTTAAGCTATCTAAATGTAAAATTGACATTTCGCTGCTACTATTAGGATAAATTCCGTTTGAAAAACAAAAGTTAATAGCCCATACGAAAATACTATGAACTGATAAAGGAGGACTGTCAGATCAATGTATGGTGCTCATACTACAGTGTATCTATGGTGAACTTTTTAATACAGGCAGTCCCCGACTTACATCGTTCCGACTTACATACGTCCCCTAGTTACAAACGGAGACTTATGGAGCGTGGCTGACATTCAACACTGAGTCACGCCCCATGATAACCAAGTGCCAGCATGCCACAGCTGCACATAAGATACAGAACGTTAGGTGAAATCTTCTAAAAAAGGGCACAGACAGCAAAACAAATGTAAAAACCGTTCCCTGCACTATCCAAAACTAAAAAAAAGGAATTACATTTAATAAATCTACCTGTTCCGACTTACATACAATTTCAACTTAAGAACAAACCTATAGTCCCTATCCCGTTTGTACCCCGGGGACTGCCTGTATATAGTTATTTATAAGCAAAGTCTAATGTTTCATTATTTTAGCAACACCATCATATAAAGAAATGACTAAGTTGGACTGTGGGGAATTGGTCCTATGTTGCTAAGTTCTAAATAAATTTAGAAATGCCCATTTTCAAAATACTTCAGAAACCTAACCTCCTGCAGAAGTGACTGAGCAACAAGCTTTCATTTGCCATGGGCATGAAGACATTCATGGTAGCTAGAAACCAATTATCGTGAAGACAGAAGAGGAGATGGACGTGGTTTTGCACTGAAATTACCTTCCATGAACCCATTAGCAGCGGGAAATATAATAACAGACATTCTGGCAGTCTAACCATGAGAAAAAATGTATGCTAATCCCCAGTCCTTCTTTGTATACATTCTAGTTAAAATTATTGCCATTCTGTAAAGTATGCTTCCAATTCATTTTTAGACATTGATAAAAAAACATTAGGTTTCTATGGATTTTTAAAAAAACAAGTAGAAAATAAAATATCACAGTAAATAAAATGTAGAGAATTTCAGACAAATACCAAGTATGATCATACAAAAATCATCCTGACATGGGAAATTACAGATGTAAATAAATTAAGGCTATGTCTACACAGCACAAGATTTTAGTCATTATTTCAGCGGATTCAGTATTTTGAATCCGCTGGAAACCAACCATAACTGTGCTGTGTAGCCCTCATTAGAAAATCTGTGCTATAGTCTACACAGCACAGATTTTTTACTGAGCATTTCCTAATCCGAAAACCGACTGGCAGAATATAGAACATGTTCCATATTCTGCGGGAACGATGTCGGATTCCCTCAGCCCTAATGTGATGGGCCGCCGGGAATCCGAAATCCGACCGCCGTTTTTTGTGCAAATGCTGCACAAAAAATCCCCAGTGCGGCGCGGTCCAGCAAAATGAAAATGCCGTTGGATTTTGGTCGGCTTTCTCACTTTGCTATGTGGATCTAGCCTAAGCCTTGGCTGACAGTCATCTCATTTATAAATGGTATTGCTCCCATGGGCAAAAAACATCACAGCTCCAAGTTCTGTGTAGACCATACAAAACAAACAGCTGGATGATGTGCTGGGACCACATGGAATATGCATGCAATGAAACAGTCCATCATCTATAATAAATGCAGTATGGTCCCTGGTGTGACAGCACCTGGTAGTTTTCAGTATGAAAATCCTTTCTAGAAAATAGTTTTGTTGCCTTCGGTTCAACAAGTGTTGACTCAGTGGAAGGCAAAATTTCCAATGAGGTAGAAGCCTATTGTCCTCATTTTAGGGGAAAAAAAATCCTTCTGATTCCAATTTGGCAATCAGAATAATCCCTGGATCAACAATACTTCCTCTGAATCCCGGTCACTATAAATTGTTATATTATTACATCTAGAAATGTATCCAGACCCTTCTCCAGAATCCCCGGTCACTATAAATTGTTATATTATTACATCTAGAAATGTCTCCAGACCCTTCTCCAGAATCCTGGTACCTACAACTTGTTATATTATTACATCTAGAAATGTATCCAGACCCTTCTCCAGAATCCTGGTCACTAGAACTTGTTCTATTATTACATCTAGAAATGTATCCAGACCCTTCTCCAGAATCCCGGTACCTACAACTTGTTATATTATTACATCTAGAAATGTATCCAGACCCTTCTCCAGAATCCTGGTCACTAGAACTTGTTATATTATTACATCTAGAAATGTATCCAGACCCTTCTCCAGAATCCTGGTCACTAGAACTTGTTATATTATTACATCTAGAAATGTATCCAGACCCTTCTCCAGAATCCCAGTCCCTATAACTTGTTCTATTATTACATCTAGAAATGTCTCCAGACCCTTCTCCAGAATCCTGGTCACTATACCTGTTATATTATTTCATCTAGAAATGTATCCAGACCCTTCTCCAGATTCCCGGTCACTATAACTTGTTATATTATTACACCTTTCTCCAGAATCCCGGTCACTATAACTTGTTATATTATTACATCTAGAAATGTCTCCAGACCCTTCTCCAGAATCCTGGTCACTATAACTTGTTATATTATTACATCTAGAAATGTATCCAGACCCTTCTCCAGAATCCCGGTCACTATAACTTGTTCTATTATTACATCTAAAAATGTCTCCAGACCCTTCTCCAGAATCCTGGTCACTATAACTTGTTAGATTATTACATCTAGAAATGTATCCAGACCCTTCTCCAGAATCCTGGTCACTATAACTTGTTCTATTATTACATCTAGAAATGTCTCCAGACCCTTCTCCAGAATCCTGGTCACTATAACCTGTTATATTATTACATCTAGAAATGTATCCAGACCCTTCTCCAGAATCCTGGTCCCTATAACTTGTTAGATTATTACATCTAGACATGTATCCAGACCCTCTCCAGAATCCTGGTCACTATAACTTGTTATATTATTACATCCAGAAATGTATCCAGACCCTTCTACAGAAACCCGATCACTATAACCTGTTATATTATTACATCTAGAAATGTATCCAGACCCTTCTCCAGAATCCCGGTCACTATAACCTGGTATATTATTACATCTAGAAATGTATCCAAACCCTTTTTGAACTCTGTTAGTGAAGTCACCATGACAAGTTCCTCTGGCAAAGAGTTCCACAGTCTCACTGCTCTTACCGTAAAGAATCCCTTTCTATGTGTATGTAGGAACCATAGATGTACATTCATACTAATTAGTGAACGTTTTCCCTGAGGAGAGGAAATTTTGACAGACTGGGGCTACCACCAGCTGTGGAGATCCAAAAGGCACAGCCATAGAAGTGATCTTTACAAGGTCTCCTTGGGCTTGTCATTGACAAAAATCTGGTGTCCACCGCTTACATCCTAAACCCAATAAAATAGTAGAAACGTTAGCGAGCTTGATTGTATAGACAAAACGTTACTGGTCTAAAAGATTCATATTTAGAAAAATGTACTTATTCAGTAACGAAATATTTCTCTATAAAGCGCATGCTCATATGAACCATGTTGTTCAACGTCTCCCAAACAAAATGAATGCGCCTATTTACTTGTTTGCAGTTTTAGCAACGTTATATATGCAGTACATTACATCATGGACAAAAACTTGCAAAAAATCTAAACATACCTTACTTTATGGAACTGAGTCTAAATAGTCTTAATTCTGTCATCCCTCCGAAAAAGGTATTTTCTTTATATCCAAAGCCTTTAGATACCAATGCAATGAATTGAAGATGGATGTTACTGTTGAGCAAAACTTTCAGTTTTAGTTCAGATTAGGTGCACCTTAGTAATTGTTACCACAAGAGGGTACCAAAAGAACAGTACTGGCAGTACTCCTGTCAGGGGCCCTAATCAAAAAGGCACATAGGAATTTTTGGAAAAGCATTTTTGCTACTTAGGATACATGAAAAATTTTTAGGTTCTTAGTTCACATTTTTTATCAAAACTGCTAAAGCCTACCTCTTGATCTTCAAGGGGACTGTGATACAGGTGGGAACCTACGCTAACGTTACCTCTCTTAGAGCCTGTTCAGACCTCCGCACTTCATGGAGTGAAGGTTCCAGCTACAAGGTACTCTACATTGATTTAAAAACCGGTGAAGGTGGGTGGAGTGCGGAAAACCAATGAGGAGGCAGCCACTCCTCCTGCTCAAGGCAAAACTCCTTTAAAGGGGTTTTGCCACAATCTCATTTCATACCTCCTGCATCCAGCTCTTCAGCTCTGTGTGCTCAGAAGGAGGCGTGTGTGTCTATACGGCATGGGTTTTTCCTAAGATTTACGGTTGATTCAGTATTTAGAATCCACCAAAAATCCAACACTAACCAGTGCGGTGTAGACCACAATGAAAAATTCGTGCTGAAGTCTACACAGCACCGATTTTTTTCCGGATTCCAGGTAATTTTCAAACCTGCTGAATATTCCACAGGATTGCCATCCAATTACCATACATTCAATGTACGGGGCCGATGGCAAATCCGAAGACAGTTTGCAGCAAATATCTGTGCCAAAAACCACAGTCCAAAGGGGTTTTGCCACAATCTCATTTCATACCTCCTGCATCCAGCTCTTCAGCTCTGTGTGCTCAGAAGGGGGCGTGTGTGATTTGTTTGAATTGCATATCATGTGACCCAGCAGGATGACATCATCAGGCCTTTCCTCTCTGCAGTCAAAGAAAGGTCTGTTTATGTAAAGCATTGTTAGTAGCTGAGAGGTAAAGTTTTTGCCTCCAGACACAAGTATCCTTGGTTCAAATCCCTGCAGGAACCAAACCTGTGTTTTTTTTTCTCTTTATCAATGCACATACCTCATTGAGGTTTATTTTTTTTTATTGCACTGTTTGACTAATTACTAAGGAGTACAGAGGACGGAGTAGAATTTACAGCAAATGGGGTTTGAACATCAGTAGCTACCTGAGAAGAGAGGTGATGTCTGAGCATGTGCGCCAGGACTAGGAGCTCTCAGCCCTGGTCGTATCCCCTGGAGACGAGCTGTAAACAATGGATCACTAAAAGAGCAGCTAAAATAAAAACTGTGCAGAATTTTTAATAACAAAAATATATAGGGGAAAATATTTTTCTTACAGTAGCAATGAGAAACTGATTTAGGACAGTTCAGTGATGCTTGGTATATGGGAAGGCAATGAACAAATCAGCTATAGGTTGAAGAAGAGAAACATCATGTTAACAAGGTCATAAAAAAATATAAAAATGTTTATATTTATACTGCTAAATGTCTATTGAGAGTCAGCAGTAGATATGTAGTAGACTATGTAGTTGGATTTAAAGGAGTTTTGCCACGAAGTAAAATTGACGTGGGAAGCTTGCAAATGAAATAAACATTTTCACCATTCATTATTATTAAAAATTCTGCACCGTTTTGTTTTAGCTGCTCCTTTAGTGATCCATTGTTTACAGCTCATCTCCAAGGGATACAACCAGGGCTGAGAACTCCTCAGTCCTGGTCGCACATGCACAGACATCACTTCTTCCCTCAGGCAGCTACTGAGTGTTCAAACCCCGGGTGCTGTCATTCTACTCCCGTCCTCTGTACTCCTTAGTAATTAGTCAAACAGTGCAAATAAATAAAAAGAAACCTCAATCAGGTCTTTGCATTAATAAAAAGAAAAGAAAAAAAACACAGGTTTGGTTCCTGCAGGGATTTGAACCTAGGACCCTTGTGCCTGGAGGCATAAACTTTACCTCTCAGCTACTCACAATGCTTTACATAAACAGACCTTTCTTTGACTATAGAGAGGAAAGCCTGGTGATGTCATCCTGCTGGTCACATGATATCCAATTCAAACAAATCACACACGCCCCCTTCTGAGCACAAAGAGCTGAAGAGCTGGATACAGGAGGTATGAAATGAGATCGTGGCAAAACCCCTTTAAGTAGTTTTTAATCTTGTCAACTGTTTCATGTGTTTCTACTTTTTAGAGGCTGTAATAAACACTGTATAAAAAGGAAAAGTGGAACAATCCTTATTTTGCATTGGCTTATTTCAGGGACCCCCCACGGCAGGGACAAATAGTTGGGTTTTTGTTGGGTTTTTGCGTTTTTGCCCGGCACGGCAGCCGGGGGGCCGGTTTTTTCTCCCGGGGTTTTTTGGGAGGAAACCCTCCCTTCACTTTGACGTGTTCATATTCCGCCAAAACCCCGGACGGGGGGAAATGAAACACTCATGTTTTTTGGACCGTGGGCGGTGTAAAAAAGCCGGGGGGGGAAATCCTGCAGTGGGAACAAAAACCTCGAAAAACGCCAAAAACCCCTTCCCGTGGGAACAACCCCTTTAACCGTAAAAATCCCTTTTATTTTTTTAAAACCAAGATGTACATTCATACAAATTTAAAGTGAACTTTTCCCCCTTGAGGTGGAAATTTTGACAGACTGGGGCACCACCAGCTTGGAACCAAAAAAGCCCAAGAAAGAATGACTTTACAAGGGTCCCCTTTTGGGTTTTTTCTTTAAAAGGGGGTTTTGCCAGGACGTCCTTATCTGCTAAGAACAATTAAAACATGCCACCTGAGCTGAGAAAAAGGAGAGACACAGCCAGAGCACAAAGCCGTGCAAAAGGGGATTTTGGAAATGTTCATCAAAAATCAAACAAAATGGGGTTCTGTATACAAAAGACAACACCTTTTCTCCACAGAAAATTGAAAGCTTCTTCATGTTTTCTTCATCAATAAACAGGGATCAATCAAAACAAAGGGGGATTTGTATACAAAAGAAAACATATTTCTACCCGGTCCCTTAAAAGCTTCTTCACTCCCTTTACAGATAAAAAGGGTTTTCTTGCGCAACCCTCCAGCAGCTCTTGTCAGGTTATCTAATTAGAAGCTTTTAAGAAACAAAGGGCAGGAAAGGGCAGCCTGTAGCCTCTCAGACTGCAATTTTTGTAGTCACTACTGTAATTTAGAAAATGATTAAATACCCATTTTTGGGGGATCCCACTCAACATTAATCGGGGGAAAACCCCTTAAAAAAAGCTGGCGCCCCCTCCCTCTTCCAAAAACAATAAAAAATTAGAAAATACGAGTTTTGTTGTATAGAAAAAACGCTACTGGCCCATAAGACTCATATTTAGAAACATGTACTTATTCGGTAACGGAATAAAGTGCATTCCTACATGTTGCATGTGTCTCCATAAGAAAGTGCTCACCTGCATGGACCTTGATGATGCTGTGTTCTCCAGAGAAAGCAGACTGCACTTGTTTGATTCTTCTGCAGCGTCCATTTAAATCAAGACGGGTTCTTCAGAAAGGGGAAAAAGCTTTTTCTTACAGCGAAGGAAACTGATTTAGGACATTCAGGGGCTTTGGTTTTGGGAAAGCAACGCAATGAACAAATCAGTTTTTAATCTTTTCTACTATTTCATGTGTTTCTACTTTTTAGACCAAAAAATAACAGTCTACAAACCGCCGAGAAAGCCCAAACATAGCAAACCCTTTCAAATCCTTTCCCCCACTTTCTGAACACATGAAAATTTGAGGTTCTTATCGCGCATTTTTGACCAAAACTGCAGGACCCCTCCACCAAACCCAAAGGGGACCAGTTCAGAGCAACCTACTCTACATTTTACCTTCATTTGTGTCGTTTCCCAAAACCCCCATATTTTCGAGACAGAAGTTTCCCATTTACAAAATTTAACTTTTTAAAGGGGGGTTTTCTCCTACAAGGATTTTTTTTTATTTTATAGATCTTGCAAAAACAAGTCATTTGCAATATTTGTCCCTTAACAGTTCCTAAACCTTCCCCAAAAACCCCCTTTGTTGGGCATAGCTTCAGGGTTTCCTATAGCACACCCGTTTGATTTTCCTGATAGGGTGCCACACTGGTCCTATAGCTACGACCTGTTTGATCTCTCCCGATAGGGTGCCCCCCGGGGTTTCTATAGCTACAACCCGGGTTTTCTGCAGCCTAAGGGGAAACCAGTAAATACCCCCTGAATCAAATGAAAAAAAAGAAAACGGACGAGGTAAGATTAATCAATGTAGTGAGCAAACCCCTTTAACCTTGTTTTGATCATGCTGATGTTTTTTTTTTGGATTGTTTGCATGGGGGAGTGGCTCGCTCCTATTTTGGTTGTACATGCACCCCCCACACAGGTTTTTTTAATCAAGAAGGGGAGGGGGACCTTCTCCCCCTGAAAGTAGAGGTCTGAACAGACCCAAGGGGGAAAAAATGTCAGAGCGGGTTCCCATCTGTACTGGGGTCCCCTTGTCATTGTAAAGGGTCCCCAATTTTATAAAATTTGGCATAAGGGCCACATTATGAACGGTTTTGGTCTATAATCAATTTTTTCCCCCTAAAACCTATGGTTAAAAAAGTAAATTTTTTTACCAAAACCGTTTCATAATGGGCCCAAAAAGCCTCAAATTTTATCTATTTAAAAAGAGCAGAAATGTTTTTAAAAATTTCCCATTTTCCCTTTGTCTCTCAGCGTTTGTAGAGCGCTGCTGATATTTTGCTGTGTTTGCGTTGCCTTGCTGCCTCGCTCGTGTGCGGCCACCTCATTTTTTAAATTTTTTTGGGGTGTGCTGATCATTTTTAATTTTTTGGTTTCTACTTTGAGAAGGCTTTTGGATGTGCAACGGCATGGACAAAAATTTTCTCTTTTTGCAAGGGTTTTTTCGGGCACTTTGCACCAATTTTTTTCTACTACAGGCAAAGTTCTCTATACTGTATCTTTCAGGAATGCTGGACAGTGATTAGTTCCACAGCTGTCCAGTAGGTGGCAGCACTGCTTAATGATCAGTGATGACAACATTTCTCATGGATGTGATGCTTCCAAGTGAACAGGCCTTGTGACCAGTGATAAGTTATGCTGCGTTGCTTTTCATAAGCTAAAAGGATGTAGACTGTGAGTAGCAGGAGGATTTAAAGTGTGCAGCCCGGTTTGGACCTTTACTCCCCTTGTTAAGCCACTGCATATGAATTAAATATATCAAGAATTTTTAAAAAAGGATCTACATTTTCTTTTTATTTGCTTTCCAATTAGAGGTTGTACGTACTACAGCCCATTAAATTATGCAATACAACATAAGATAGGTCCCAACCTCGCAACCTCCTCATGTATAAAAAAACCTAGGGCTAAGACTTTCTTTTTTGCCCCCCCAGCCCCAACCCAACCATCCCATAGCAACCAACAAGCTCAAAGGACCAATCAACCCATAGGAACCAACAGGTCATAGCAAACAATCAGCTCACAAAACCAATCAGAGCCACACAACCAAAAAGACCCCTTTAAAAACCAACAAGTCAACAACCATCAGATCTACAGAAACCAATAAAAGGGCCCTGGGCAACCAATAAATCCACAAAAACCCAATCAGGCTCATAAAACCAACAGATCTCACAAAACCCAATCAACCCCATAGCAACCAATCAGACTCATATGCCCAAATCAGAGCTCATAGCGCCCAATCGCCATAGAACCCAACAGATCCATAGCAACCCCAATCAGATCATAGAAACCCAATCAGACCAAGAAACCAAACAGAGCTCATAAAAACCAAATAAAAGGGGGACCAATCAGACCCCAAAGGGGATATGTGTGCTGCATGTATCTCTTTCTTTCTATGGGAGTTTTCCACCACTCAGCTGTAGTTGGAATTCTCATAGAACAGAATGGAAGGTACCGCACAAGCGTGACCTGCCTTCGCTCTGCACAGAGACTTTCAGAGGACTGACCTGCATATCACAGAGGTGGGAACCACACCTATTAGACATTTATGGCATATCCTATACATGTGCTATAAATATCTGAACATCCCTTAGACACATGGGGGAATTTAAAACTTTTTAGGTATAAATTCTTTATTTCCATAGCAACCAATCAGAGCCCATAGCAACCAATCAGGCTCATAGAAACAATCAGAGCCCTAGCAACCAATCAAGCTCATAGAAAACCCCAAACGACCCTTTGAACCAAACAGAGCCCATAGTACTAATCACAGCTCAAAACAACCAAACAGAGCCCATAGAAACCAATCAAGAGCCCATGCAGCCACTCAAGGCCCATAGAAACCATCAGAGCCACATAGCTAACAATCAGAGCCCGATAGAACACCTAATCAGATAGCTTAGATTCATAGAAAGCCTACAAGCAGAAGAGCCCATACTGCATACCCAATCAAGCCCATACGACCAATCACAGCTGCTACGAACAACCAATCAGAGCCCATCAACACAACTCACGAGCTACTATAAAGATCAACCTATCAAGAGCCCATGAGAAACCAATCAGAGCTCAATAGTAACGCGCGCATCAACGCGCCATAGAAACCATCCAGAGCTCATATCACCCCAATCAGCGCCCATAGCAAATACCAATCAGAGCCCATAGCCACACCATCAGAGCACATAGAAACCAATCAGACAAGCTCAAGCAACCAAATCCAAGCCCATAGCAACCAACCAAGCCCATCAAGCAAACCAACATCAGAGCCCATACTGCAATGCAAATCCGAGCTTATTTTTAGAGCACAAATATGAAATGAAAGGAGCTCTATAATGTCACACTGTGAGGCAACAAAGATGGTCTCGGACCTAGACAGTTGTCATACATGAGGTCCATAGCGTCAGTCCATACACTGCAGGTGATTAACTAAGATTTCTAAATCAACTGTGATGCTTCACCTGATAAATATTGTGGGGGTCCCAAATGTGAAGCTTTTCTCTAAGGGCCACACATCACATGTATAATGTTTTACATAGCTGTATTTGTAGCTGGTATGTTTTTTTCGCTATAAAGACAATTTTATCTCCCCAGCAAGAAATACAAGCGAAGAACATTCTCCCAAGATCTTGTTTTTGGCAAAATAACTGTGGATGGAACATTGACCACGGGCATTCACAGTTGAAACCAGAATTACATGCACTATATAAAAAGCCCCATCTGCTCTGTACATTTTCTCAGCGTATCTGACATGAAATCAGAATAAACTTTACCTGTTTTAGATCAATTAGGAACCAAAGTTATTTATATTCAACAAATGCCAGAATTATGAAAGAGAGACATTTTAAGGCATTTTTATTAATTCTGTAAAGTGGAAAGTTTACATACACAATTTAGTACAACCCATATGATGATGTCAGGTCTTTGCAAGCTTCCGATTTATTGGCAACATCTCAGTTAATTAGAGACACAGCTGTGGATGTATAATCTAACTCCCATTCAACGACCTTGGCCCGTATCCATACGTCCAAGTGTGTGTTGGCGGGTACACGCACCTGGACATATTATATCGTCCCTGAGGATCGCTCGAACTCTTAGGTACGAGTTCGCGCGATCTGCTCAGGGGATTGTCTCAGCTGCTTATTACAAGCTGACATCCCGCGCAGTCGCCCCGACCGCCGGACCCCATAAATCATACATGCCAAGCGATCTCCCTGTGGTTTTAGGCGGGGGGTCCCGCTATTTGGGTCCCCTCCTGCCCGCTCCTCCAGTGCTCCTCCGGGGGAGTAGGCATTGCCTCTCCGCCGCCCTCAGGCGGCGGGGGTCCTTAAACTTACCACAGCGGCGCCAAGAGTAGCGACTGGTGCGGCTATCTCTGCTCCGCGGCACCGCTCCTACACAGGCGGGGGTGGAAGCGCCCGCATAGCGCCGCTCACCCGCCCGCGTCTCACTGTGCGGGATGATGGCAGTAGGGATTCCTCGCCTCCTCCCTCCTCTCCTGTATGTACGCGCGCCGTGTGTGCCCGCACATACAGTTCAGCGGCAGCACGGTGAAGTGACGCGCTGCTGCAAAGCGGAGTTGACCGCGCTGGACTGCTCATCACATCCCCCTGCGCCGCTGAGGGAGATCGGTGCAGGAGCTGATTGCCGCGCTCAGGAGCCTGGGTGAGGTTAAGTGGCTATTTATTAATCATTTTATTCTATTTATTAGCTTTATGGGGATCTACCTGGCTAACCAGAGAGGCACTACCTGCAACAATGGGGCCATCACCTAGAACAATGGGGCACTACTGCTATCAATGTGGGGCACACCTGGCTAACAAGGGGCACTACCGCTGGCAACAGAGGGGGCACTACCATGCAACATAGGGGTCAACTACCATGCAACAATCGGGGGCAGCAACCATGGCAACAAAGGGGGCGTCAACCTGCAACAAAGGGGGCAACTTACCTGGCGAACAGATGGGCAACTACCTGGCTAAACATGGGGCACTACCTTGACATAACAGAATGGGGCAGCACTACTCTGCCAACAATGGGGCACTACCTGAGCCACCAATGGTGGGCACACCTGGCAACAATGGCACTACTTCTAACAGATGGAGGCACTACCCATACCTGGTGCTAACAAACGGGCACTACTTGATCTAACCAATGGGGGCACCTACCTGCTAACAAAGGGGACACCTAACGCTAACCAAAGGGGGGCATCTACCATGCGGCTACAAATTTGGCTCTACCATGGCTACAGAAGGGGTCTAGAGCTAACTTGAGCACTAACTAAGGGGGCATCTACGCCATACCTGAAAGGTGCAGCTATCTCTGGTTATGGGGAGGCTACTCACCTGGCTATCAGGGCAATCTACCTAGGCTTTCTCCCAAACGCCGTTAAGCAGTTAGGTGGATGTGGGTCTAGTGGCTTTTTGAAGGGGCGTTTGGCAATATCACGACAAGACATGGGCGTGATCCATTGCTCAAATACTCTTTCTGCCGCGGCGCGCTTAGCGCGCGCTGCCGTGCCCACTTAGTAGATCCCTGCTTCTTCACGTGTTTCAAAAGTTGGCACACATATGACCCTTAATTATCAAAAAGAGTATTAAAATTTGAAAAATCTAAAAAAAAAAAAATTTACCTCATTTGCAGTTAATTTTCTGTTAAACACTTAGGGGGGGCGACGAATCCGGGTCGAAACTAACTAAGGAGACGCAGGAGGAGATCGCTCCCTCCTGCGACTGCTGTCAGCGGCAGCGCGACACAGAAATCGCCCCCGGAGTGCGGCTCCTGCCCTTCCTACATGACACCACAAGGCAAGAGAAACTTGCCTTCCGGGTTGTCTATAGTACCCAAGACGCCACAGGTGGCCGTTTCGCGCCATGTCAGGGCATTAAGCCCAGCATCGGAGACTGACCATGTACATGGAACCAGTCATAGCAACAAGCTATGCACTGATTCCTATTGAATGAGAGATCTATAGCAATTCTTCTCACTTTTCAACTATCCTCCTATGGGGAAAAGTAAAAAAATAAACGTGAAAAAGTGAAAAATAAAAAAAGTAAAAAAAAGGTGAAAAAAACAAGTAAAACACAAACACGAAAAATAAAATAAAATTACGTACACCGCCCTTCTTTTCCCCTTAACAAAACACCAATCACACGGCTCCCAAGTCTAAGTAACAAAATAAATTAAAGTACCCATATTTCTGGTATCGCCGCGTCTACGTAACGACCCTGCCCTATATAATCTGTATCATGTTAAATTAACCACAATGTGAAACAGCCGTACAAAAAAAAAAAACCAAAAAAACAATCACCACGACAATTTAAGATTAGTAGTTCTAGTCAACATTCTCCCGCAGCACGATAAAAATGGAATAAAACAGCGATCCATAAACGTTCCTTAGAATGCCAAAGTTTACCAATTAAAAAGGACAGTTCATTCCCAGGCGCAAAAAAAGTCCACCCAGACAGCCTCTGTATACGGCAAAGAATAAAAATGTAAGCTCACAGAAGATAGCGATGCAAAACTAATGTTTTACACACAAAAAACACTCTTTTCTTTTATTACTTTTAAAGTGCTTCATCTTAAAAAAAACTATATAAAAAGGGTATCGCCCATAAACGTCACGCGACCCAAAGAGTAACAGCTAAACTAAATCACGGAGAGTACTGCATTTGCGAGGCCGCCCTGTTAAAATAAAAATAAAAAACACTACTAGGATTGCATTATTTTCTTCACCCTAGATTCCAAAAAATGGATTTAAAAGAAATCAAAAAGCCTTGTCCCCCCCTAAAAAATATACTAATAAAAACATTAACTCATCTTGCAAAAACAAGTCCCTACCACGAGCTCCAAGCACAGAAACAAATTTAAAAGTTTATGGCTCTCGGACTATAGGCGATTGCAAAAAACGTATTTCCTGTTGAATAAAAGTATGTTCTATGTATAAAATGCAGTATAAAACATAAAGAAAATATCCAAATTGGCGAGTATCCGGTGTAATCGATCTGACCTGATGAGATAAAGCTAACCAACTCATATATACTCGTACAGCCTGACCGCTATATAGAAAATAAAAATAAAAAACAAACTACCAAGATTGCTCGTATTTTGTTCAAACATCTCACCAAAACGTTAATAAAAAGTGCACATCAGCATCATATGCACCCCCAATCACACGCGGTCACCAATAAAAAACTCCTCAACACTCCAGCAAAAAACAAGACCATACACAGCTCTGCACACAGCAAATAAAAAAGTTATGGCTGTCTGACTAGGACAACATAAAAACCATATTTTTTATAGAGGTATTTTCTACGTGTAAAAGTACATAAAACAGAAAAAACAATATAAAATCTATATCATTGTAATTGTAACCGACCCCTATAGTAAAGTTATCACATCATTTCACTGCACGGCGAATGCTGTAAAATTGAAACTCAAAAAACAATGACCTATGACTGCTTTTTTTCCTCCCATTTTCATGCCCAATGCTAAAAAAAAAACTATGGAAACACCTTGTGCATCCAAAATGCACAGTACACACACCCCAAGATGAATCCCAGATGGTGGTTGAATCCAAAATGGGTGCGACATCTGGAAGGTTCGAGCCTGTTTCTGCAACTTTGGTGGGCTTTGCCAAATGCGACATGGCCCCACCAAAAATCTGCGTTCCAAAATGCCAAATAGCGCTCCCGTTCCCTATACGCCCTGCCATTCGCCCAAACAGCAGTTTACACACCCACATGTAGGGTTATAGCCGAACTTCGGAAGAAATTGCTTAACAAAGTTTTATGTTCTTTTTCCAGGATTACCTTGTATATATGAAACATTTTAAGAAAAATTGCAAATTATTGAAAAAAATGTTTATTAATTTTCAACAGCCTTATGCTAAAAAAAATTTGTGATTACGTGTGGTGTTCTATATACGCAATGCAACCCCTGGATATATTCTTAAGAGGGTGTAGTTTCCAATATGCGGTCTATTTAGGGGTGTTTATTAAGGTTTTGAGCACCTTAGGGTGTACCCAAACCTGAAATGGCGCCTAAATAATATCGTATTGAAAATGAGACACCCAGAGTAAGTAAGGTGTGCTCCTCCATATTCTGGGGCTTATGTTGAGCCCAAATATGCACTATGTCCACATATGGAAATCACTAAAACGTCAGACCATTGGAGAATTGATATTAAGTTGCATTAACCAGTCAAAATTTCCTGTATTTTCCAGTGAATAATGGATAAATATTGAAAATCTGAAAAGCGGCTGTAAATCCGACTGAAAACATGTGCTCTGGGGACTGGGCCTGCTGTCCTGCAATACTCTGCTTTCCATCCCCCAGTACTTTTTCTGCTGCCCTGCTGTTCCCCAATACTATACTTGCTATTTGTTTGAACTGTGCTTGTGTTGCTGCTGCTCCCCAATACTGTGCATGCTGTCTCTCAGTACTGTGCCTGTGGTGTTGTTACCCCTAGATGTAGATACTATACCTGCTGTTCTGCAATGCTGTGCTCGCAATCCCTCAGTACTATGCCTGCATTCCTGCCGCCCCCCCCCCCCCCAAAGTTTGCTTGTCATCCCTCAGTACTGTACCTGCTGTCCTGCTGCTGTCCCCAGTACTGTGCCTGCCCTGCTGCTGCCCCCAGTATTCTCTCTGCTGTGCTGCTGACCCCAGTATTCTGCCTGTTGTGCTGCCCCCAGTATTCTGTCTGCTGTGCTGCTGCCCCCAGTATTCTGTCTGCTGTGCTGCTGCCCCCAGTAATTCCTGCCTGTTGTGCGCCCCCAGTATAATTCTGCCAGTTGTTCTGCCCCAGTATTCTGTCTGCTGTGCTGCTGGCCCCCCAGTATTCAGACCTGCTGTGCTGCTGCCCCCCAGTATTCTGTCTGCTGAGCTAGCTGCCCCAGTATCTCTGCTGTGCTGCAGAACACCCAGTATTCTCCTGCTGTGCTTCTGCCGCCCAGTATTCGTGCCTGCAGTGCTGCTTGCCCCCCAGGTATTCTGCTGCTCTGCTGCTGCCCCCAGTATTTCTGCCTGCACTGCCTGCTGCCCCCAGTATATCTTGCCTGCTCTGCTGCTGCCCCCAGTATCCTGCCTGTTTTGTGCTACCCCCATATTCTCTGCCTGCTCTGCTCTGCCCCCAGTATTCTGTCCTGCTGCTGCTGACCCCATAATCGTCTGCTGTGCTGCTGCCCCCAGTATTCTGCCTGCTCTGCTGCTGCCCCCAGGATTCAGCCTGTGTGTGCTGCCCCAGTAGTCTCCTGTTTGTGCGCCCCAGTATTCTCTGCCTGCCTCTGCTGCTGCCACCCGCCAGTATTCTGTCCTGCCTTGGCTGCAGCCCTCCCATCATTGTCCTGTCTGGCTGCGCCCCCAGTATTCTGCCTGCTCTCGGCTGCTTGCCCCCAGTATTCTGCCTGCACTGCGCTGCCTCCCAGTAAATTCTGCCTGCTGTGCTGCCCCCAGTATTCTGTCCTGCTGTGCTGCTGCCCCAAGTATTCTGCCTGTTGTGCTGCCCCCAGTATTCTGCCCTCACTAGCTGCTGCCCCCAGTATCTACTGCGTTGCTGCTGCCCCCAGTATTCCTGCCTGCTGTGCTGTGCCCCCCAGTATTCTGCTGCTCGCTGCTGCCCCCCGTATCTCAGCCTGCTCTGGCTCCTGCCACCCATTATTTCTGCCTGCTTGCGCTTCCCCCTGCTGCCCCCAGTATTCTGCCTGCTTGCTGGCTGCCCCGCCAGTATTCTGTCCTGCATGTGCTGCTGCCCCCACTATTCTCTCTTCTGTGCTGCTGCCCCCAGAATTCCCTTCCCTGCTGCTCCCCCAGTATTCTGCCTGCCTTGCTGCTGCCCCAGTATTCTGCTGCTGTCTGCTGCCCCCAGTAATTCTGCCTGCTCTGCTGCGCCCCAGTATTCTGCCTGCTGTGCTGCGCCCCCATTATCTGCCTGCCTGTGCTGCTGCCTTGACCGTCCCCAAGTATTTTTCCTGCTGGCTGCTGCCACCAGTATTCTGCCTCTACTGCCTGCCTTTGCCCCCATATCTGCCTGCCCTGCTGCTGCCCCCAGTATTCTGCCTGCTGTGCTGCTGCCCCCAGTATTCTGTCTGCTGTGCTGCTGACCCCAGTATTCTGCCTGCTGTGCTGCTGCCCCCAGTATTCTGCCTGCTGTGCTGCTCCCCCCATATCAGTCTGCTGTGTGCTGCTGCCCCCAGTTCTTTCTGCCTGCGTGCTGCTGCTCCCAGTTTTCTCCTCTGCTGTGCAGTGCTAGCCCCAGAATTCTTGCCTGCTGTGCTGCTGCCCCCAGTAATTCTGCCTGCTGTGCTGCTGCCTCACCAGTATTCGCTGCATGTGCGCAGGCCCCCGATATTCTCTCTGCTGTGCTGCTGCCCCCAGTATTCTGTCTGCTGTGCTGCTGCCCCCAGTATTCTGCCTGCTGTGCTGCTGCCCCCAGTATTCTGCCTGCTGTGCTGCTGCCCCCAGTATTCTGTCTGCTGTGCTGCTGCCCCAAGTATTCTGCCTGTTGTGCTGCCCCCAGTATTCTGTCTGCTGTGCTGCTGCCCCCAGTATTCTGCCTGCTGTGCTGCTGCCCCCAGTATTCTGCCTGCTGTGCTGCTGCCCCCAGTATTCTGCCTGCTGTGCTGCTGCCCCCAGTATTCTGCCTGCTGTGCTGCTGCCCCCAGTATTCTCTCTGCTGTGCTGCTGCCCCAAGTATTCTGCCTGTTGTGCTGCCCCCAGTATTCTGCCTGCTGTGCTGCTGCCCCCAGTATTCTGCCTGCTGTGCTGCTGCCCCCAGTATTCTGTCTGCTGTGCTGCTGCCCCCAGTATTCTGCCTGCTGTGCTGCTGCCCCCAGTATTCTGCCTGCTGTGCTGCTGCCCCCAGTATTCTGCCTGCTCTGCTGCTGCCCCCAGTATTCTGCCTGCTGTGCTGCTGCCCCCAGTATTCTGTCTGCTGTGCTGGGTGCCCAACAGTATTCTTGCCTTGTGCTGCTGCCCCCAGTTATTTCTCTCTGCTGGTGCTGCCCCCAGTATTCTGCCTGCTGTGGTGCTGCCCCCAGTATTCTGTCTGCTGTGGTGCTGCCCCCAATATTCTGCCTGCTGTGCTGCTGTCCCCAGTACTCTGTCTGCTGTGCTGCTGCCCCCCGTTTTCTGCCTGCTGCTGTGCTGCCCGCCCCAGTATTCTCTTGCTGTGCTGCTGCCCCCAGTATTCTGCTGCATGTGGGTGCTGCTCCCAGTATTCTCTCTGCTGTGCTGCTGCCCCCAAGTATTCTGCCTGTTGTGCTGCCCCCAGTATTCTGTCTGCTGTGCTGCTGCCCCCAGTATTCTGCCTGCATCTGCTGTCCCGCCCCCCCCCC